>CM022474.1:23525244-23579916 GCA_011952105.1 Coreoperca whiteheadi
ATTTTAGTTGGCCCCCAAACCCCAAAAAACCTAAAAAAAAAAAAAACAAAAAAAAAAAGAGTTGACCAGCGCACGGAAACAGCACGAATCAATCACTGCCACTGACAGCTGGAAGCAACTTTCCAAACGGCGCGTCCTGAAACGCGTCCTCCGCGGTGCGTGTGTCCATGCGTCAAAACAGCGGGGTCCTCGGTGAACGCAGCGCCAAACGTTCACAGCGTTCAGACGAAGGCTGCCGTGCGGACAGAAGAGGATAAGCCCGTGAAGTTACTGCCACCATGGCACTTGGCAACACATCAGTGTGTGCGGCGGCGGCGGCGGCGGCGGCGGCGAGGGGGGGGCCTGGTGGTAGGGCTGCAGTCAGCGACGCAGAGTGGAAAAACTTCCAGAAAGCCCCATGCTGCTGGACCCTGGCTAACCGCGCACCTTTCAGTCGCAGGCTCAAACCACACACGTCCAGTTTCAGCTCGGCTAAGTCACTGTTTCTGGCGTCGTGCGAATGAAGCACAAACGCAGCGACACACGCGGGCGTTTGGGGTCGAAACGGAAGCTCGTTATCTGCGGGGGGTTCGACGCGGTTGTAAAAAAAAAAAAAGAAGCCACATACACTGAATACGTTTTAACCCAAACAGCGACCGCTAAGTTACAAAGTATCGCGTTAAATGTGTCTAATAAACAAGGCTGCACAAGTACGATATCTGTCAGAGAAAAGCTGAATGTATGGTAATACTAGTCCATCGAAGGACACTCTTAAGTGTAAACTTCACCTGAAGTTATGAGCAGCTCCGGGAAATCCATGCAGAGAGCAGCAGCAGCAACTTGCTCGCTCCCGACGTACCGCTGTTGCTCAACTTGCAGAGAGCCAGACACCCAGCTGTGACAACCGCAGTCAAGGTAGTCGTGGCAACAGCGACAAGTTCCGGTCTCGCCTTTCGAAGTAAACGGACCGAAAGCTCTCGCAACGGGCACCTTTTGTTTTTTGAATAACAAATGAATGACTCCATATCAAAACAAACGCCCCGGACATAATGAATGAATAATCCAAGAAGCGGTCTTACTCAACTAAGCTAACATACACATTTTAATGTCGTCTAATGTTGTTATTTTTCAGAGTGCTTCACGAGCATCAAGTGACATGCGCGCTTTTATTTCTTTCCGCAAAATAGCAAGTTCCGGCAGCAGTTCTACATGCGATTTGAGAGGAAAACGGCTGCCAACAAAATAAATACGTAGGTTCATAAATGTCTGTCTTTAGTCATGCATCGTCTAAAAAGCTTCTGATATCGTTATTCGTTGACTTTCACTTAAATGAACCCTTCATTGCGATTTCATTTGGCCGCTTTTTCCGTACTTTACCATAGCCTAGTCCCACCAGTCATCCATCCGTCGGACACTTCACCTGCGAACAGGTTTGCGTTCTTAACTGTCACCTCGCTTCTTTCTTTCTTTTTTTTCTAGCGTCGTTCGATAGTTTAAATAGCACGAGCGACGAAGAAGAACGGACACTGAATCGATGTCCTCAACTAGCCCCAGTTGTCGTTACTTGAACGTATGTTTATTGCGAGCAGCTCTGTCGCCAGAGAAGCGGCGCGGCAGCTCGGACACACGCGCAGCCGCGGAACAACGCAGAACTTCGCCCCGCACCCAAAAGGTGCACTTCGTAAAGCGGGGACGGCGGGTGGTGCCTGACAGCTGCCCATCATCTGATGGCGAGACGAGTCTTGGTAGACGAAGAAAAAAAGAAAGAAGAAGAGACTGTCTCCATCCACGTCATCCGAATGAAAACAGAGGCATCTGGACCACTCCCATCTTGTGTTTAGGAACATCTAGTGCTCCGTAACCGAAACAACGTATCTTCACAGGGCCCGAGGAGAGCCCGGGGCCTTCTCTACAGCAAACCGTTATTAGAGTAAATGCTATTGCAGCCAATTATCTTTTAGCCACTGACTCTGGTTCGTCTAGCAGAAATAGCCAGGCAGGCATCACAGTGTTTAAAAAAAAAAAAAAAAAGTTTGCATAAATATTACTACTACCTGGGGAGACTGTCAAAACCTAAACGTGTGGATTTGTATTCAAAAGCGATGGATACTCCTTTATATTGCAGAAGGCCCTGCTTTCCACTAGATTCTGCCATCGTATTCTGGATCCGTGCTGTTTTCGTAGTCCTCCAGCATCAGAAAAGCAGAAAAAAATAGCCTTGCTCCAGACGACAGGAGCAGTATATTGTATCTTCCTTTAACAATCACTATGATTTCCCTCAGTGGGACCCCATAGACCAGTTACATTAACGTAAACTAATGTTCCTTTTTAGTTCGATAGAGTACCAATGAGTTCCCAGTGTCACTGTTGAACCGACTTTAAACAATGTTCCCTTCAAGACAGTATAATTTATGGACCGTTGCACGCCATAGATGGCTGATCCCTGGTCATGTGTCTGCACCCCCAGTCCAATGAGCTGACTTCAGCCCATGCTGGTGTGACCGAGGAGGGCCTGGGGTCTCGCTACTGTCAGAACAGCTTTTAGCAGGTGCCCCTTGGTACTTGTTGTCCACATGCAAACTTAGTGTGCTATGGTTCTTTGAGGAAAAACCTCGATATGAGTTAATACATTTCATGTCCAGTTTGTGACCGTGGTTCTGATCATTCTCAAACATGTGTACAGAACCCGGGGGGAGGACGGAGAGGTGGCCTTTCGTGCTGAATCGGCACCCTGCCCGGCTCTACCCCAAGGACACCCAACACTCCAGGCCGCTGAGACCAATCCCAAGAATGCCAAACACTCAGCACTACATATTCTTACAGTTTTGTGGGTTCTCAGCATGGCGGTGTGGAATAAACAGTTGCCGGTTTCAACATTAAGCTATTAAGAAATCTCATAACTCCCTCAGGGCCGCTGGCCATCTTGTTTATCTTGAAAGAAGAGAAGGCGACTTGCTTTGATTGCCACATCACTCTTTTAATCACCCTAATACCACCAATGGACGCGGTTGTGGCAAACCTTCTGACAAGCTGAATTGATTTCAGACGGTCTGAAATGGCTTACAGGCCACCATTAGATGTGCATGAATGTAATTCCAATGAATGACATGGATTAACTTCAGCGAGATTATGGGCCTGTGGATAACCCAATGACACCAAATGCCACAAGAACTGCATCGCTGTTGGCAACAGGGGAGAAACAAAAACTTGAACATCCAAAACGTGACACTTTGTCTCGAGCTTATGATGGCTTTCATGGAGAATTTACATCAAACCAGTGTGGCCAGTGGGTTACTTTTGTTTTATTTATTAAAACATAAGAATGTAAACATATACAGAATACACATCTGAGTAGGTGCAAAGAGTTCAACACATATGACAAACATTTACCACAGAAGACACAAGACGGCTGAGGCTGAACTCGTCAGAGCAGTTCCCTCTTGCTCATGATGAGTAAGCAATACCATTTCTTGAGATGTGTTTCCCCGTTGGCCGCAGGCGCTCGTTTCAACTTGACCTCTTTTAATAAAAAGGGAAGTATCCCTGTAGTCACCCCTTTTCACATCTTTGTCTTTCGGGAACAGTGCCATCTGCTGTTACAGAGGTAGAGGGGAGGGACCCCACCACACACACACACACACACACACACACACACAGAGTGAGTGAGGGACCCTCACTACAACTCACTGCAATGCAGCATAGAAAACACCTGCACACCGCTCATCTCAGCAGCAATGCCATTTGTGTTTAGGACTAGAAGAGCCAAGTTTATGTCACTGCTCTCTGGACAAATCAGTCCTCAAATATGCAGCCAATTTACCCATCGGTTTAAACTGCTAAATCTCATATGATGTGTGACCATACATCAGGACTAATTCCTGCACATTCAACAAATGAAAGATGACGTGGACAGGGACCTCGCAGTGTACAGCACAACTACAAAATGACATTTAAAGATGAGATCTGTGATGTTTGTTTTATACTCAACACTGTTATTATACCCATCTGTATGGTAACGTGTGGTGAAAACACTACAAAAAGTCACATTTAGTGTGCTTGCTAGCTCTGCCGGTTCCATCCCGCTTTAGTAAACAATACCGTGTTTTCACATTTACATTATCTGCTCGGGTCGACGGCAGTTTCACTCTGTACCAATGAGGTAAGACAACTTCACCAACGCAACACTAGATTCTGTTATGCTGTAGCTCGACCGCGCGGAACGCTAGATGCTGCAGCTTGAAAAAAAAAAGAAAAGAAAGGAAAACTGGAATACTTGCAGCACCGGCGGCTGATGTCATGATGTCATAAAACCCTGTCACCAGAACTGCAGCCGGGAGGCTCGAAATGATAATTGCAGCAGCTGCTTTGGTGAGCCACTGAATCCACTCCTCTTTCAGTAAGAAGTGTTCACAGCATTCACACCAATTGCATAAAAAAAATATCTCTTGTCATTTAAAATCCTTTTTGCACCTCTACTGTAAGTGCTTTAATGCCACTGTGTTATGTTGACATGTGCTACTTCCTCAAATCTCCACTCCCTTAATCTAAAGTTCCTGAAAGAAAACAAAACACAAAACAAAAACAAGAAATACAACTTGTCACTGCTGTTAAAATAAAAGTGTCTCTGTTAGTCTGAATGCCTTGAGGATTCCATGTGGTGCATCTCTACCCATCAGTGCTTTGAGGTGAGAGTTAGGGTGGAGGAGACACGGAAGATCTGAGGCAGCATGTTGCTCAGCTGGTAGAACATCTCCTCTGAGATACTCTGTCAATACAAAAGAGACACACACAGACACAGCCAGGATTAGTGAGCAACAGGGGACGGAGATTTCTGCAGCACCAATGTAACGAAAAGCTTTTTCAGTCCGCACACTGTGACAATGGAAGGGAACCAATTAAACCTTTCCCCCCCCCCCTTCTTTTTTTTTTTTTTTTTTTTTTTTTTTTAAACCCAGCTGAAATTGAGCCCATGAAAACAAAAATACATCTGGACTGTTTGTGCACAGCCAAGTGTTAGCAGCCTCTGTGGTGCGGGGGGGGGGGGGGGACTTGTTTTCCTGAGGGAACAGTAGTCAAGACGCTGAAGTGCTGTGAGCTCCGGCAGCTGTGACTTTAATGGGGGAAACATACCGCGTCACTCTAAACATCGCCACCCGTCAAATAAGAATGTTAAGTATTAATCTTTAAGCAGAAACAGTCCCACACACACCCTTCAACCGCACACAAACACACATATATATTTAGCTACGGCGTCTCTTTGAGGCCTAGAAAACAATGTTGTTTCAGAAGTGCTATTCTAAACGGTGTCTGAGCATGTAGCTGACAGGAAGCCGATACAGTCGGAGTCCTTTGATGCCGCTGGTTTCATCATCTTAACCCGTCAACATGAGATCCTGCTACAGGCTCTGCTGCCTTCCTGACGAACCACAAACGTTAATAGGTATACAACATCCAGCTAAGCCCAAAATAAAATAACAGCGATGCTTCATCCAGCATCCAGAGGTCACAATTACTTCCAAATTTGACAGCTTCAAAGCTGAACCTGAATCTTTTCCCCTCTCTTAGTCATGAAGCCACGTCTGTAAATTGGGTGACTTATTTACATTATTTAAGGTTAGTATTGGATATCCAACTAAGCGTTGGAAAGCTACACATAAATCCCATTGCTTATCGCACAATTATGTGGATGAGTCTCTGAGCTTTCTTTGATTACAGCAGTGTAAACACTGGTCAAGAGAACCTAAAGCTCTATAATCTATGATTCATGGCATGCTTTCAAACCGTCTCTCTTCTCTGCCTGTATTCAAAGGTGTGTACTGCAAGGCCAGGTGTGCCTTTTGTGATGTTGCGTACATGTGAGGCCTTAAGTATACATTCCTAATGCATTAACAGAGATTTGCTGGAAGGCAATTACTCAAAGGATGATCGTGTGTCACCTCAGCTATAACTTGTGAAACCAAAAACACAGGTGGGACATTCTGCTCTCACCTTTGGCACTAGAAACTGGACTGTGCGTGATATACCTCCATCCCACGATGCCATCTCCATCATGAAGCCTGCAAATAAAACCGATTGAAAGTAATTCACATTTAACAACAACAACAAAAATCATTTTCAAATATCTTTCTGTAATGTCCCGTGTGTTCCAGGCATTATTTTGTAATGACGTTTTGTAATTACATTCTTTTGTGTATCTACCTTCCCTGCACTGCCTTCCACTCAAGCAGGAGAGCAACTGCTTTACCAATGAAGAAGAAGTAAGGTCTGGGCCTCTTAGTTATAACATGTACACCATTTTTCATCAGCTTTGCATTGTGGAAAATGTACAATACTGTCAGTAGACACATGGGTACATCTCTGCAAAGAACTGGAAAAATGAATCCCGTGCTCAACAAAACCTCATGTGTCCAATGCATATTTTAAAAAGCTATAAACTTGGGTTTGGCAGAGCTCTGTTATCAAACTTCAGCTGGAAATACTGCGTCTCATCAAGTCATGCTGTTTATATTTGGGTGGGTTAGCTATGAAAATATACATAATACACTACTAAACAGCAAAATGGGTAGAATACAAAGTGGACTGTAAATTGCCACTTTAACAGTGTTAATGTGAGTTGGGGAAACACAAGAGCTGAAAAAAATAATTCCTTAACTTAAAATAGTTTCAGACTTTCGTCTTACCTTTGACACATTTGAAGACCAGCTCGGCTCTCTTAAGACACCACGGTATGGTCATCTCCTGCAGAGAGATGAGAACGCGGCGATGTTCTGTTTCTTGTGTTTAAAAAATGTGCAGCAAAACTAGTTTAGAGTAGAAAATGAGAACATTTGTTAGTTTGTTGGCGGGAAGATTGATTCAGCCGGAGAAAATAAATTTATTAAAAAGGACAGGAGGTTACATTTTACAAAACATGGTTACAGATTATAGGTCCCTTTAGCTGGACCAGGAAATAAGGCATTGTTTTTATCTTTATTTCTATTATTATTATTTATTTATTTACCTCTTTTTAATTTACAGGTAAGAAGTTTTGCTGACTCTCTACAGGTGAACCAATGTGCTTATTTTTCTTTTTTTAAGATGAATTTGTTGGGGGGGGCATTTTTGTCTATATTTGATAGTGATGGCTGCAGAGACAGTCACGAAAGGGTTTTTCTTTTCTTTTTTCTTCAAAGCGAAGCTATTCAGTTATTTGCTTACGTATCTATTTAAATGTGTATGTGTTCATTTGTATAAGCATATTGTAATCACATACATCTCATGTTTGTGATTTGTTAATTTGTTGAGCAGGGCTTTAGTTAGTTAAAAACACAATAAAAATAGGGTTCATAATTTCAAAAGGCTGAACAATTTGTGTTGGGGGTGTTGGTGCTGAGTCATCTTAACGGTTAAAATTGTGATACATTACATACCTGCTTAGGAGTCTGAGCGTTAAGCGGGTATGCAAATTAGATACTGTTTGTATTATATATTAACTAGGTCAAACGCAAAGTCTCCTGTCAGGTGACTGTATCTACACACAAAATGGACGTCCCTTCAGGTTTGTGTTTGGCTACAGGCTGCTGGCTGATCTTTGCTCACAGCGAGGAAGCGTCAGACCCACACAGCCTTTCATCCACTAATGTGTTGCACTCATACCAAGTCAACAAACTGGACCCATGAACTGGAGGCAGGGGTGTCTTCGAGGCCCATGGCAACTGTGTCACCACTAACCGCTCGAGATAAACTACGCAGGCTTGGAGCAATGGCTCTCTGACGCATTAACAATAGGAGTTTTTCCATTGTACCAGTCAAGAGGCATGTCTTACAACCAGAAAAACAAACATAGTAGTTGTCAAATTGTGTAAGAGTCATTGTCTGCAAAGTGGTTCTCTGAAATGGTTGAACATAATAAGAGGCACATCCTGTTGTATTTATATTGCAGCCTGCAGTTTATCCAGACAAACTATGTCAGTCGTTTTAAGTGCCACAACACAACAATAGGCTTGTACAAATAGGAAAACATCTCCACAAAATGGCAAACAAGACTGAAATTAAGACGACATATGGAAAGTTACAAGTCTTTGGTTATGTAAACCAAGACTCTTGATTAGACATGAGAAGAGAAATTGCAGTGGGCATGTTGTGGCACGAGTGCACTCCAGACAAAGGCTTTTTGAGAATTTACTCAAATTATTATTTCGGTTAAAAGAGAATCCCAATTCGGGGCGCCATGGTAGATCACCTGAGAGAGCGTGCGGCCCCCGTACAAGGCCGAGTCCTTACTGCAGTGCCCCGGGTTCACATCCAACCCGTGGCCCTTTGCTGCATGTCATCCCCTCTCTGTCTCCCACATTCCCTGTCTCTCTGCAGCAGAGGCAAACAGAGAATCCCTTTCCCATTCATTTTCAGCAGACCAAATCAAGAAAGATCTTCCAATTTCCAGATATAAAAAAAAAAAAGTCCACCTTATTTTGATCGGATATTTGCCTAAACATACTCTGCTTGATTCAGACTCCGTTCATCAGTCACTGAAAGCTTTCTGTGTTACTCTCCCCTACTGTGTAAGTACAGAGTGCTGCTGTACATACACGCACTAAGTAAACAGAAGAGTTCACGACTCCCTACTTTGCCCTCCTGGTTTTAAACCTGGGACATGTTAAGTTGTAGAATGAATTCACAGCCAGTGCCTGACAACCAGACCTCAGCCGAGGACGCGGTGCATAAACAAGCAGAAGGCAGAATGAAAGGGAAGAAAATGTGACTATGCCATCAGTTAGTTCCACGGAAACTTGTGTGGCCAGCAGGTTTTCTTCACCTTCTACCACAATCACAAACTACGTAGGCTTAACACAGATGTAGAAGAGCAAAGCACATAGAAGATGATGCTAATAGGATTCACGATGAAGGTTCGTTGAGCAATACTGAAACCACATCAGCACCTGGTGCAATGTTCTGCAGCCGAAGCTGACCGCTGAACTCCCAATGAGCGTATATAATGGTGGTTGCTCCAATATTTTTTTTGAATCCCTGAACTCACTAACCAGGATACCCCAAATTTCAGTAAGTTTCTACTCACCTAAGGTAAAATGCCACTAAAACTCATAGAGCCACTATATACACACAGCTATTTGGGAGTAATGGTTACACTGCAACCCTTCCCTAATCTCTTAAAGTCAAGTGTTTGGTAGCCTAACAATTCCACAGTCCAACTCAAACACCTTTTTATTTACTGTATTTTCTCTTTGACAATGCTCCATTTGGAGACATCTGATGAACCTTTTACACTTTTTTTTTTTTTTGGCTGCACAAAGTTGTCTTGTTCACTTGCGTAGTTTGGCAGAGAGGGAAAGATAGAACCGTGGGAGCTGACTCACTGCATGTTTGTCGGTCCTACGAACTTAAACAATGTCTGAACAAATGAGAGGATAACTGAATTTTCGATTCGGGTTGAAATATGCCCTTGAGGTATTATTATAAACCTTACGTGAGAGTGGAGTCGTGAACGTGCCTAACAGCTACAACAGTGCTCTCAGCTACTCTTACCTCTGACATGTCATGGACCAGCAGCAGAGGGACGGTGACGGTGGTGACGTCGTGCGTGCAGCAGACCTTCAGGATGTTTCTCAGGCCCATGATGGCCGGGTCCCGGGCCGTGATGTTCCCTGAACGCACGTTGTCGTCCACACACAGGTGGAAGACAACATGGACCTCTGACAGGTTGGAGTGCCGCGAAATGTAAAACTCACCTTGAGGAAGCCGGCACAGTACATAAGTGTGTGATATTCAGAAAAGGGTATGCATCACTAGTAATGTCTAAAAATGATACTGCTTAATAATGTGGGATCAGTAAATCAGTGGGGTTTTTTTGCTCTGTTAATCTGACCAGGAGTCAGTGATATTGATAACCTTTACCTGGTAAGATGTTGGATGGATTTCTTTCAACATTTTTGCTCTTATCGTCGCCTCCATTCTTTGGAATCTCTGTAAAGGATAGGAAAAAAATCGCAAATCATTATGCGCAAAGATTGATCATGATATCTCATAAAGGACACTTAATGGCAATGGCAGCCGGACTTTCCTTGAAAGGTTTGTAAGCTAGAAAAGAATGCTTCGATATACAGCTCAGCTCTTCGACCTTTGCTGTGATAAGGATCTGGACACAGTTTCCTGTCAATGCAGTAGCTGTGATGTAAAGTGTCTTCTACTTCCTGACTACTTAATCCCCCAACTTGCATCTATGCGTCTCTGTGGCACTCCTAAACAAGGCCATGAATAACAATATTAGGTAAGCATTTTATATATATATATATATATGCATTTTATGATGCATAGCTGGCTAAAAAGAAAAAAGCACCCCAGCTGTCTAGACTAATCAATTCCTCAGTAGCGTCTGTGTCCAGGCCACTACCTACAATTTTCTGGTGAAATGTACATCCATGATGAGACTCGGGGAGGCCTCAGCCTCACCAATCTTCCCTTTCTCTTTCTAATGCTCCTTGAATGTTCTGTCTACATTACAGCTGTGTTGACAGCGAGACCCCAAGGAGCAGCCAAAAGTCTAACCAGGTTGTTCTTTCTGCTTGCTGCTCCGCTGGGCTCTGGCATAGAGCACCACCTGCTGCACCTCCTCCAGCTGCGCCTCCATACAGGGAAAGTGGAAGTCTGTACACTCCTTCGCCACGGTTGCGAAGTCTGGGGGTCAAAACAGAACAGGCCAGGGATGAAATGGTGCATGAAAAGTTGGTTAATATCTAGCCAGAGCGTCTCCATACTGTACTCCCACTCTAAAACAAATAGAATATAATCCAAACTCAAGGTGAATGGAGTGCGTAGTCTAGTCAACAAATCATTAGAAGAGGTGTGAAGGAATAGTGTTATTCTCACAGTAAAGGTGAGAGATAATCAGAGTGAGTCATGAGTAGGACCAAAATAAAAATATCATAATTCATTGTTAACATTATTATTTAATAGAATTAATGTGGTAATGTAATGCAAATTCTCATCTTGCTACAAACCAACAACACACGTTGTCCTGGTGACAACATCTCTACGAAAATCACCAAAACATGTCCCCAGACCTCTCTTGATGCCACTGTAGGAGTTGACCCTGTTGTCGACCAGCAACACCAGGCCACAGAGTGAGGAGGAGTAGAGCGAAAGGGCCGTCTGTAGCCGCCTTAGCTTTGCTCCACCGCTGCTGTGCCGCCGGTGCTTACAGAAGTCCAGCACGTCCGCACGGACCAGCCGCAGGTTGTGCATCGTCTTCAGTTGTGCTCCTGATGAAAAATACAAAAATAAAATATACTACCAGTAGTGTTTTATGAACATGGTTACTGACATGTCAGCTGACACAAAACTGTGTACAAACAGTACAAATACTTGGACAGCATGTTAGAAGTGAAGCACCTAAGTGTATGGTGAAACTCTCCTCCAGCTGAGGCTGCTCCTCAAACATCCTGGCTCCAGAATCTGCGAGCTCTGACAGCTGGCTGGGCTGCACCTTAATCTCCTCACTGGAAATCACTCATACAAGCAAATCAATCATTAGAGAGATCGAGCGACAATAGTACGTCTGTTGTATGTTTCATGGGTTCAAGGAAAGAACGGATAGAACCTAAAGAGTTTCATACCAAGAAAAGGCGAAAATGACACACAGACATTACATTTTAATATTTTCTAAAAACATTTTATACTGCCCTAAACAAGACGTTATTGAAAATATAAGGCACTTTTGACGTTTGTTAAAGGAAAAACCATTCAGTAGTAGTTTTAGTGGCTACAGTAAATACAACAAAACAAGAAATAACGTAGTACACAATTTGATTGTACGAGTCTCAGTTATAAGGAGCCCATTTCTTTAGTTTCAGCACTTCATTTTCAAAAGATAAGAAACAATATGAAAGGAAAGAAAAATTCAACCTGAATTCTGTTTTTAAGTTTTCCTTCACGGGGCTGCACCTTCAAAAATGCAAAGTGCTCAAAGCGCTGATGTAGAAGTATTACGTTCCACCCACACAAAGCAAGATAATGATATTCATCATTAAGAAAAACTGATGCAGGGTCAGCACATTGTCTGAGAAAGGGCCTGGTGTAATCTGTGTTTCGATGGAATATCCAATATATGCAGAGGAGTGTAAGGCCTGAATTTAAACCACCACCCTGCACCTAAAACACTATTAGATTTTTTCCCGCTTCTTATTCCAAGATGCCACTCAAAACTGATACCGCAAAGCTAAGCATCAGTCAAACTAAGATGAGTTTTTGACCTCTTGTAATCACTTCAATTTCTATGTAAATGGAGCCTGTACTTCAAAGGGCCAGCAGACATGTCGTGTTTTGGATTAAAACTGCTGCAGAAGTGCAGTCCCGTTAATATGACCTCTAGTCCAGATTCAGTGACACTTTTCCACTAACACAATTCACATACGGGGTATTTAAAGCATCTTATTTGATCACTTTAATGCCATTTTATAGGTAAATAATCACTTAGGTCCTAGTTTTCTTTTCTTTTAAACTGCCCTATTACATCAATGTAGATTTTAAGGTTTAATATTCCCTCTACTTGCATTCTTAATCTCTGTAAAAATAAACTGAAGCGGAACTTAAACCTCGCAGCCCAGACGAGCCAAAGCCTCTGCACTGATGGCACACTGTCAGCGAGTAAAGATCATCGAGTGCCATTCTGTCGCATTTGCACATTGTATTCATCTGTGTAAGCAACTAAGCACCTGACTCCATTGTTCCTTATCCTGGATCAACGGTTTTTGCTTTACCCAGAAATGTAAAAAAAAAAACAAGACCGAGTTACAGAACTGAAAGAGCCTCATATGGTTGTTAAAGTTAGCGCGAGCGTATACACTAACGCATACAGACGAACTCACTTAATTTGGCTGCTGTTGTTGGATTTCCGCAGGTCCTGGTGCAGTTTGATGACCCACTCCTGATACTCCTGCTTTTGAATGCCAGTAACTTGCTTCAGCTCACTGGCCCACTTGTTCTCCAACACCTGCTCAAAGACGACAAAGTCAAACACTGAGGCACTTTAATACGACGACATGAACCTCTAAATGGAAAATTAACTAACTGAATCCCCTGAAATGTCTTTTGTGAAATGATCACTTTGTACTTCCTTCTTACCTGCTGAGCATCAAAGTGTTGAGAGGCAACTGCATTTACATCCTGGTCACTCAAAGTGTTCCCCAGCTCATGCATCACTTTGTCCATTTCAGCCGCTTGCCTGCCAGACAGAAAGATATTCATTGATTTGATCCGACTGCTGGGGGAATACATCGTCATGAATAACAGACACAAATGTTATTTCCGCCTCCTATATTAATGACAGGTTACTGAAATATCATTCCAACACTGTATAAATGACTAATGCATTATGTTTTCTACATTTCTTGAGTGCTTTCAACCTGTTCGGTTCAGCTCAAATGAACTCTGGTGCATTTGCCCGTTTGGTCCAGGTTTGTTTGGGCTGGT
Source organism: Coreoperca whiteheadi (assembly GCA_011952105.1). Taxonomy (NCBI): domain Eukaryota; kingdom Metazoa; phylum Chordata; class Actinopteri; order Centrarchiformes; family Sinipercidae; genus Coreoperca; species Coreoperca whiteheadi. The sequence goes on from CM022474.1 coordinate 23,538,688, forward strand.
GTGGAAGCTACCAATCAAACTTTGGTGCTGAAGGGGAAAAAAAGCAACTGGACCAAGATCATCTAAAAAGACGGCTCTCAGTGCACCTCCGAGTGGACTCTGGTGGGGTGCATTTGTGGTGTGAAAGCAAAACGGACCAACATATTTTATGACAGTAAATGTGTGATTTTAGCAGGAATTTAAAAGCTAAACTACTATTAAAAACCACCTGCTGATCACGAAGAGATTGCTATTCCGATCTGCATAGCCTATAGCAAAACACATGTGGTAACCGTGGTTGCATGTGTGCGCATTAACACGTGGGTGCGTGGATTTCACCCGATACATCAGAAAGTAAATAGGACAGTTAGCTTATGTTCTACTATCTTAGCAGATCCCAAATAAAAGATTAAAAGGAGTTAAACGTAGCGACCACACAGTAACTATCCCCCTAAAAAGTCAGTGTGAACATGAACCGACCAGAACTGAAACAATGTGTTGCTTTTTATCTTGTTCCAGACCAAATTAACCAAACTTCTTAGGGTTTAAAAGCACCCTAACAATACTGAAGCTCAATACAGCTTTAGCCATAAACTAATGTGAGTTTACAAAGAATGATGCGGAAAAATACAGTACGTGCAGGAAACCCCAGGTTCCCGGCAATGATCCCTAATAGGGGCGGCTGTGGCTTGGTGGCAGAGCGGGTCGGCGGCGGTTCGATCCCGGCTTCCCACGTGTCGAAGTATCCTTGAGCAAGATACTGAACCCCAAATTGCTCCCAAAGCTGTGCCTTCGGTGTGTGTGAATGATTAGTTAATTTGTACTGATGGGCAGTTAGCTCCTGCCAACAGTGTAAGAATGGGTGTGTATGGGGTGGATGTGATATGTAGTGTAAAAGCGCTTTGAGTAGTCGGAGGACTAGAAAGGCGTATTCCATTCCATAATACTAACCTCTCCTGCAGCTTCTTAATCTCCATGTCTCTCTCACTGATGAGCTCGGAGATGCTAACAAAGTAGTTGTGCTCCAGGTTGAGAAGGGTATCTGAGGCAGGGGAGTGGATCAGCTCATGGTAAACATCGGCAAAGTCCTCATCCCAACTGGGCTCTTCGGGCCGAGCATGCGCCAGCGTGGTCTAAAGCAGGGATAGAAGAAAGAAAGGAACTCGTTCGAAATGGCACTTGCAAGTGGTTACACAAAAGGAGAAGAAACACAACCTAACCATGTTGTACATCCCACATTGCATAGTTGCTTCACTGTATGAAAGTAAACTAGAGCAGTTGATGTACCCCATCCATAATTAGAGAAGCAACAGAACAGTATTCAGGATCTGAAACTCCTCTATTTATACGAGCTCGGGAATCTTCAGGACACAAACACGATGGAGAGTGGAAAGCTTCCATTTTTGTGCGACTGCAGTAAAATGTAGCCAGTCCTTAATGTCTGAGTGCAGTGGGCCAGAGGCAGCCCTCGTCTTCTTATAAATGCCCGGGCAAGTGACAGCAGAGTTAAGACTCCTGAACTTTGAAGTGCAAAACCAAATGATCTCGTTGAACTTCTTTAAAACATGAAATAAGAAAACAATCGCTTTCAAAGAAATGTGTCAGTGAGAAGACCGTAAATAATTTCATTAGAAAACCAGGAAAAGTCCACTTCTGTGTGTTTGTTAAACTGTTTGTTTTGCGGCATCACATATTGGAAGAAACATCTGGGAAGAAACGCATCAGAGCGTAACCAATGCAATGGAGAGACATTAAACGCAGCATGCGGGCTTTTGTAATGAGATTTTTTTTCTCGGGAACTCATGAATAACCAATTTGCAGATGCACTGCACTACTTCTGTTTAAATTACGTTAATGATCCATGACTGCCCTGAAGTCAGCGGGAGCATTCGAGGACACTTCCGCAAACACTGCTCAGCTACTACAGAAACCCGGAGTAGTGGATATACGATCAGGGTGTGTTGAGCAGCCAGTGTCTGAAATTTACTTTTTGGAACACCTGCCCAGAATAAAACGTGCTGTCCACAATATTACACAGACATTTTTCACAGTGTGGAGTTGTGCGAGTCTCTTAGTAATATTGATAAGCATGTCTGGTGTGTTTTTTGTAATAGACAGTAATTCTAAACAGGACATTTGAATTCAACATGTCAAAGTCATTGATTAGTCACAGGGGCGCCAAACGATTGAAACAGGTGAACTCTATGTGGATGATCTCTCTCACTCAGTCATTGAAAGACTGATTGTGTTTATGTCATTGTTCTCCAATCTAATGATACCTTATCATTTAAATGATATACATTGTGGTGTAGAGTGCAAAGTCAGAGTGACTGCATACAACTAAGTCATGCAAATTTAAAAAAACAAAAACAAAACAGATGTCCAGCTTATAACAACGGGCACCATGGCCTCGGTTTCAGCCACAAATCAGATCAATCCAAATGAATCAGCAACAAAAAAACACGCATCATGACACTGAATCTGTCATGATTGTAGATATTGATATGAGAGCTTGTGCTATAAGCAACTACTAGCTATTAAAAACCCAGACGTTAGTTTTTAGGGACAATAACATACTGAAATGTGATATCACCTCCACATAAGACCTGGTCCATGCGTTGGTGAGCTGGTTCACATCTACGTCGCCCGCTGCGAGTCTCCGCAGGGCCAGCTCGGCCTCTGTGTCATAATCCAGGATGGTCTCCGTCTCGATGAAGGTGGAAAGCGAGGTTTTTAGCTCTGCGGGAAGAGATGCGCATACACAGCGAAAAGTGTGACAGTCGTTTAAAAAAAATGTTCTCATTTCTGTGCAAGCCAAGTAGTACACAGCAAAATCAATGGGCTGGACCCATTCCACCCATGTAGGACAGCATGCATGCTGACAAGACCATCTCTTTCCCAGGACTACGTGAATACATGAATCTGATGCTTCTTGTCCAACTGACTTTTGTTTGATTATTTTGATTTTTTTTTTGGGGGGGGGGGTTACAGTTACATAGTAGTTTGGGGGCTACACCAGCCCTAAGATACCAATTGTAATGATAATAACCCTTTTGAATGTTTATAGTTTCAGCAATTTAGATCTAATACGTAAACATAGATTATTTTGTATTTAAGACTTTCAATCAAGAAGTTTAAAACGCCATGTACCAATGATCAATTTAGTGTCAGTTATAGGAGTATATTGTGAAAAATATTGTCAACTGCAAATAAGAATACAGGGATAGAGATGATAGAGTTGCCATCAACATTGCCGAGCTGGAGGGCTTCCTGCCAGGCCACATACGGCCCCTGACACGTTTTCCCATTCAAATGCTTGTGTTTAGGCTATACACTATACGGCTAATGTTAGGGTCGTGGTCATGGTTGTAGTTGGGGTCTTCAAATCCCAGCTAAGAAAGCGGAGCAGAGGTTGCCTAAGACATGTAAAAGGGAAAGAAACAGGAATTTCACCTCCACCTGCGAGCAAGATGATGCCACAAACACGAAGATTCTGTGACTTGCCCTTGAATGGATTTTCTTTTTCCAAGCGTGGCAATCTCACCATTTTCTATGTAGCAGGGTATTTTATGGAGCAGCATCAGGCGTCCATGAAGGTCACTGGTGTTCTCTTGAACAGGAAACTCCAGAGGCACTTTGAGGACACAATTGTGTTTCCCTGCCTTGAACTCAAACACAAACTCCTTGTCGGCAGTACTGCTCGCTTTCCCTTTGTTCTTCTTCATGGCTGGGGCTGAAACATAGACGGCAAACAGTAAAACACGATTGAAAGTAACATAGTTCAAAGTCCGAGAGTCTAATTATTAAGCAAAGAACCGAAATAACATGTGAAATAACCAACGTTAACCAAGAAAACAGCGTCCCCATACAGTCACTGTTAACGTTACATTCAACACGGTGAGACTTCGTCCTTAATACCTTGTTAAACTGTAACTAGCAAAGTACAAGTGTTTTTCAGTTGCAAAAACCAGTATGTTTAAAAGGTTATTTAAATCGCTGCTGGGTGTCAGCTGAGTTTACCCTGTTTATTGGAAATGTAGAATTAGCTCCACGTTAGCTAGCAGTATCGCTGACGTTCAGGTACGAAGCTAAAAATAATAAAAGAGAGACACTCTGTCGTGGAAATGTCCAGCCGGGCACCGCTGTCTGCTTTATTTGGTGAACATATACATCTTATACGATGCAGATTTACCTGAGTATGAATGAATGCGGTGTTTCCTGTTGCAGCACACCCGTCCGGTTCAGTCAGCTGAGCGCTTCGGAGAGTAACGTTAGCAGCGTGACCGTAAAGGCACTTTCGCCACGCCGAGGCTCAGCTGGCCGTGGTTATGTTTTCGACGGCGCATCAGAACTGCTGTGGTATCTGTGTGGACGCTTAATAAGCTGGCAAACCCTACACCTTTTTATTTAGGTTGTTCTCTTTTTCACGTAAACAAAAAAAAAGCAGCTTCACAGAGCCACGAATCTATTGACCCCCAAAGCTTAATTTACGAGAGCGGTTTTCCTTGGGCTCTACCACCCCCTGCTGGCCAAAGGTGAGTAGTTGACGGATGGTTCATAAATGAACTATTATAAAATTATAAACGCAAAACTTTAATTATTTTCAATGTATAAGTATCTCAGTTCACTGCAGAAGGTAGCAGGAATGTGGCCAAGCTGCTCGATACCCCTTGGATAATATGTTTATCTTCTAATTTCTAAACTAAGCTTGCCATTGAATTAAAGAAAGTTATTTTTATTTAAGTTAAGTTTATACTTACTTATTTTACATGGATCAAATGTTGTATTTATTTATTAGTGTGGTTGTCTAATGTTGTATATAATCTATTAAGTCAACAAAACAAAACAATTTAAAGAGCCTGAAGTAAGTCTACACATGGGCTGCGTACTAGATGCTTGATAAACCACAGTCTCTCACGGACTACTACACAATCTAATAAAATATGAACATGCAAAATGACAAGGACGTGAAAAAGTACAACAAAAGCATGACTTGTTAATCCAGTGTAGTGCAGAGACTTCAAACTCAGTGATAATGGTTTTCCATGTATGAGGATGTTCTTCGCCGTGTATGCGCCCTCGCGCGTGTGTGTGTGGCACGTCAGTATGCGTGCAAGGTGCGGGTGCATGTGTTTTCCTCAAGTTTCAGAAGGTAAGGGACCGTGTAAAAACAAAGAGCACGCCAACGTACACCCGATACGGATAACCCTTCTTTTTACAACTCTAAAAAAATCACCAAATCCTTGCAGTTTGTTAACCAAGATACAAAAAGTTGGTGGATTTGAAAAATGTGTACTGGCTTCACGGGTTTTCATAAACACGCTCGTGCTTTTTAACACGACGTGAGTATTTGCAGACGCTCCCTCTGACGATTGAACCGTCCCGTCATACCTCGCGTGGCCAACGGCTCTCTCCACCGAGTGCTCGCTCATTGAATTGCCGTACTCAGCCTGCTCACCTTAATTTGGGGAAATAATTTGGAGCAAAGCAGGTCGGGCTAGCTCATTAAGCACCTGTAATCTGTCACTGACTTTCCCGGCCTTCTGTTTATCTGACTGCGGTAGTGGTGCGTGCTTTCCTGGGCTCGCTGGCTGGGTTTGGTAGGGGAGGCAGGGGGAAGTACGGAGCTGGTCCCGAGTGATGATGGAGCTGGAGTCGGCCAGTAATAGAGGCGAACTGGGAGCTGTGGGAGACTCGCTGCAGCCACAGACTCCCAGCAGGCACGAAAAGAGCCTGGGACTGCTCACGACCAAGTTTGTGACTTTACTACAGGAGGCGAAGGACGGAGTGCTGGATCTGAAAGCGGTGAGCATGCAGCCCAGTGTCTTTGTTGTTAGCACATGTCATTTTGAGCCTGCCCGCTGTCGTTGGGTTACATGCACTTTCGCTAGCCTGCCTGTTAGCCTAGCCTAGCCGTGTGACAGGCTCATTAGAATGGGTGATACCGCTCTCCTTTATGGCTTTGTAGTTTTTATGCACCTCGGTTTCTTTCAAACCTCCGCTTACATGTTGTGTCATGTTAATTTGGCGTTGTTCAAAGAGAAGTGAAGCAAGGCTACACACTGAACTTTGAGAACACTGGTCAACTTCTCAGACTCTGCCCCCTGCAGATTCAAAGTTTAAAAAAGTGGGTCAGCTTTTGTCGTTGCCTTCTGAGCTAACGCTAATCCATCTTCACACATGAACAATTGTTTTCTGATTGATATAGCAATTATCACTAATTGGCACGACATGCGTTCACTCTGTCTCCTATAGTTTGTTTAAAAAAATACTTTTAACGAGAGCGCGTTAACGTTAGCTTTTCAATTAACGTTACATGTGCATTCAATAACGTTAGCTCCACCACAGTCTGGGCCATCGTCCTCTTAATGAGCTGCTCAGATATTACATTAACACTCCACAAAACCATCATCCTGCTTGCTGAGCAGCCTGTTTGTCTCCGAGTCATTTAAGATACCCGAAGAACTAGCTTAGTTGATGTTTGTGTTTACTTGAAGGTGCTGAGAACAAGTTGATCTGTGCACACTTTCCAGCCAGTGCCACTAAACGCTTAGTAAGCATTGAACTCAAATACCTTAATATGGGCTTTGATCTGAAGCCCAGAGTTATCAAAACATGTTAATGCACAAATTGGAATATAAATAGAAACATTATAATAAATGCCAGCACCCATGTTTTTTTTCTCACCCCAAACCAGTGAACCGGATGGCAGCTTGGCCAGCCAAGCATGACTTTGTATGATAGAAGAGTTTATTTTTCACAGTGACCTCAATGACTGGAGTGGCTTCATAGCCACTGACACTCATGGTAGCACTGTGCTTTGCTCTAGACAGAAAATGCAATACCCGACAGTCATGCTTTTTTTCTTTCTTTCTCTTTCATTCTCACCTGTCCATAGAAACGCACTGCATTTTTGGAAAGTGAAACCAATTCACCGTTGAGCAATCATTTGAATTGCTCTCATTGTGTCCTAGACTTGTCCTATCAGATGTTAGCGCAAATGTTTTGGCACTGAAGCGATTCACCGGTTCTAAGATATTTTATACTCTATACGGGTTTTTATAAAAGAGCTGGGGCTTAAAGGTGTTTTGTACTAAAGACCAAAACTCCACTCTGACTGGAGTCTTTCTATATGTTGACACTGCTGGAAAAAGTAAACCATAACTCAGGACATTCAGTGCGGCTCCCACAGCCACGCTGAACTGGAAGTCCTTACCTTTTTGTATTGCATGAGGTAAAAATGAAATTATGTTGTGAATTGTTAAATGAAAAGCCTTACGGTTTATTAGCTGTCATTCAGCAGGGCTGTGACTCCATTGCACCCACAGAGCCTAGACTTATCAGCACCAGCCATATGGTTATCATTAGTTTGTTAAACACCAAGGGGTTTGGCTGAGAAGGAAGTGTAAATGACACTGTGGTAAAACCTCATGGTTTTGTTTGCAGGGCATTGAACCTGCTGGCACAGATGCAGCGGCCTCTTTCGGTCTATGTATTTAGATATGAGCCTACTAAAGGAGTTGTCGTTAACTTCTATTGTATTTTTCATTGCTTTTGTCCTGTGATTCAGGCGGCAGATACCTTGGCAGTGCGACAAAAACGACGTATCTACGATATCACTAATGTGTTGGAGGGAATTGGACTGATAGAAAAGAAGTCCAAGAACAGCATCCAATGGAAGTAAGTGCACTATTGACTTTTTTTTTATCCCCCAAAGGTGGAAAGACTCTCCCTTAATTCAAAATAATAACAATAATGTACCAAATTTGCTGTCTAAAAGGATTCTCTGCAATTTGCCTTCATGAAAAGGCAAATGTTAATTTTAATTGTAATTTTGAAGTTAAAAAATACCCCCACACTTTGTGTCATGAGTTAATTAAATTCATATTTTGGAGTTTTGTCCTGACCCGATGTGGCTTTCATCCAGAAAAGCGATTGTGCTTAGGTAATAAAATTCCTGAACTATCTGAAACCATAGTACTAAATGTGTCTTGCAAGCACATGCACCATTGCCCCACACCACCTCCACTTTGTCATAACACATACATATTCTAGCTAAAGAGAAATGCCTGAGACACCGATTCATCTGAGGATCACAGCACTGATTGTTGATGTCACGTTATCCGTGTATGCACTTGTGTTTGCTTGTGTGTTAATGTGTGTGACAAACATGCTCACGACTCCGTGACTGTATATCGCAGACGTAACAGTAGAGAAATGACTGAGCAGGAGAGTATGAAGCCAAATGAAACAAATTAGAATCTCGGTATGCATGACTTATTTAGGTTATATAACTGTACACAGACAATGTGTGTTGTGTTGCTCACTTTCCTGTACTTATTTGACAATCAACAAGTAGTTGTGACAGTATAATCATTTTGTAACGACGCTGTCAGAAATTGGCCCGAACAATAACAATACACCTGACTACAACAGGTGTGCTGCTATACTCTCCTGGAGAACTTGCAAAATGAGAGTTAATACATACGAACATGTCTAGATTGCTTTGGTCAGTGCTGTGCATTTACATTGCCGCAAGTAAGTGTTAGGACGGTGACATATTTCCTTCCTGTTCTTGTTCTGGCAATGTAGGCAAGCATACTGGATTTGAAACAATGACTTTGATGTTAAATGATCAGCTCTCAGCTTTAATTTGCAGGCGGATGCGTCCACATCAAATGCACAGTGCAGTTTTTCTCAGTAGACATTTTGACTTTTCATGGTGGGAAAAAGTACAGGTGTTATTAATAACATTAACGATGAGCCAGCATGAACAATGCCAGACCGTGAATCTGAAGCGGCAAAATGGAATTCAGCCATCAGTAATTTATTTATACCTGTCCATTTAGAATGTCTTCAGTGAAAAAGGTGTTCAAAATGTTTGGATGATTTTTGGGTTGGCACGTTTAGTACTGCTCACAATACTGTTCAGTGCTATTAATCAATGCTTAACAGAAAATACTGCTGTGGGACTTGTTGAACTACCTATTTAATAAATGTAACAATAAAGAAAACATTATTTCAAGGTGCGTGGCAATCACAACATCTGTCATAAAAAATGTTTCGTGCCAGCACAGCTGCAGTCCTGATATATCCACTTTCTCCAAGCTCTAATACAAAGCAGATTGATCAGTAGCTAAGAGAACGTGAATGAGAATGAATGTGCGTAGCTGTATTAATAATAAAGCAGGGTGACATCTGTTCGTCTTTGTGTTTCAGGGGCGTAGGTCCAGGCTGTAACACCAGAGAGATTGCCGATAAGCTGATTGATCTGAAGGCCGAGCTAGATGACTTGGCTCTCAGGGAACACGAGCTGGACCAGCAGAGAGTCTGGGTCCAACAGAGCATCAAGAATGTCACAGACGACTCTAACAACAGCCCATATCCTTCACTGCGCTGCGGGTTTATGTGAATGTTATAGCTAGAAATAGTTTTTCAGTGATGTATCCCATGGTCAGTGCTGATTTAATGTGACCCTTTCATCAGTCATTCATTTATCCCGTTGCCCTCCAAATCACTAGCGATGACTGTTCCTAAAAAGGTTTGTTGGTGCTTCTTCAAGCCCAGTCAAGATAACCTTGTGACATCACTACGGTAATTCTATCAGGCATGATAAAACGTCTCTAGAGCCCCAGAACAGACATTAATCAGCTGTTTTCACAAGTTGAGTAGTACTACTCATGACTCATAAACTGATCTTGATGTGGAAGATTTTCCCTTTTATGTCTGGTGATACATTCTTTCTGAATATTCTATTATTTCAGTAGAGCTGTGGCAGCTGTACTAAAGGCCCATCTGGCGATTATAGTACTTTAGCTTTCACCTGTTTATGGAAAATATTTAGGGAGTTTGCAGGCTCATAAATGTTGCGTAGAGCAGTGCCAAATCGCTGACTACAAAGCTCTGTAGGTACTGTAGACTACAGCCAGGCTTTTTCCTGTATAGGACAGACTGCCAATTATCCTGGGAATAAAGAACAAGGAAAACCGCGTCAAACTGAAAAGGTTTAGCAAACGTGATGTGATGAATTATTTAGATATACTCATTGCTATATGCTTTGTGAAAACCGCTCATGGTCAGTATTTAAGTATGTGCATGTAGCACTTAGTGGCACAGAGCAACAGTATGACTCAACAGTGAAACATATCCAATCGCAACACCATCTGGCATCTCATAGGGGATAATCCTGGACATACATCCCCACAGATTCTGCCAGCTCTGTCAGCCACACAGCTCATTTTGAGGCTCTCTGTCCTGGTCATTTCAAGGAGCACTCCACCGATTTTACACATAAAGGTCATGGCGAGTATTACTCAGTCTGTAAAAACCGTTGTATAATGCCTTCTGTGGCTCTGGAGTGAGTTTTCTAAAGTCTGAGGAAATAACCCTGATGATGTCATCAGGGGCTCTGAGGGCATTTAACGGGCAGGGAGAGACTAATGAAAGGTGCTATTTAGTTTCATTATTGGAATTGTAGGATCCAGCATTTTTTAAGCTTGACTCGGAGACTGAATGTCAGGATACCTCGGCCACTCCTCCTATAACTTGACCATTTCTTTTTTTTTAATCTGTCTCTTTGGAGTCCCCCTTCATGGAAGTACAAAACTACATTTCTGGAGTACCCTATTAATACATTTAAGTATTCAGTAAACCATCGTGTGCTTGGTTAACCAGCCACTGTGGAGATGAAATGGCTTTTGCAAACAGCCGGTCAGTCATGTTTAATGACAGTCTGTAAAGATGTTTTCTCATTTAAGTGGAAAACATGACTGTTATTGGACCCTTAACACATTCATACTATGGCATATATAAAACATGAAGACCTCTGTGGAGCTTTCAAAGGTAAATGCTTCAGATGTGCAATCTTTATGGACATGTTTCTGTCACATTGACAGTCTCAAACACAATTTCCTTCACTCATAACTTGCTTGTGTTTCTTCCTCAGGTGACACACTCCTAGCAATCCGTGCTCCCATTGGCACACAGCTAGAGGTCCCCATACCAGAAGCTGTAAGTTATGTGAGTGGTTTGTGTGTTTTGTATGCTCCGAAGTACCACCTACTGTTTTTGTCTCGTGTCTCAAACATGGTGTATGTGTTCTTATCCAGGTCCTCAACGGACAGAGGAAATACCAGATCCGTCTCAAGAGTTCATCTGGTCCCATCGAGGTTTTGCTGGTCAATAAGGACCCGTCCAGTGCCTCTCCTGTTGTTTTGCCTGTCCCTCCTCCAGATGATGTCCTTCAAAACCTCCCAGCGCCGATGCCTACCTCTCAGCCGCCCACTGCTGCCTCCCAGGTCCTCACAGATACCAGCTTTTCTATGCAATTATTTCTATTTATGTATTGATCTGTTTACTGTAAGAGCCTGGGTGTTCACTCTCAAGACGTCTTTCTCTATTGAAACAGTAAAGAGGATAAGAAAAAACATTGATCCCAAGACAGCCATATCTTTCACAGTTTTCTCTATTGATATGACAGTTGTGTATGAAATAATGTTCAGAAATGTTTAATGAACATGCAAAGACAATTAAAAACACTGTTACTTCTGCTTTTTTTTTTTTTTTTCCCATCATACACATCTTAATTTCTTCAGCGTGCTATGTTATGACTTTCCTGTTTTTCTTTCCTTCATCTTTTCACCCTCCAGGTCCCCAAAACAGCTCCAGCAACTCCTACAAAACCTGGTCCTGCCACAACGTCAGCTATAGCAGTCAACCAGACAGCCTCAGTGACAGGTAGAATGGGACAACATACCAATGAGTGCACTGCGAGCTGCAATATCGCACATTTTTAGTTTGCAAGACTTGGACCGTCTAAGAAGAATTTTGACATTTCGCCTTTTTATTGTTGTATTTTACACTGAACCATTTATTCACTCCATTATTTTGTCTCACACTTGTTTCATTTCAGAAGTGTCGAGTACCACCCCACTCACCCCAACAACAGATACGCCCACAACAGTTACTCAGCAACTACAGTCTTCTGCCTCGTTGGACGGATCTGCGTCTTCCTCTGCAGTATTTGAACCAATTAAATCGGATCCCTCTGAATGTGAGTTTTGCATGTTACTGAACTCTTTTCAACCCCTCTTTCTCCCTCTCTGGAATGCAGCTTTGGAAAGATGAAGATGTTGATGACTCATGTTTTTTTATATATATTGATTGATTGTCATTGGAATCACATCACACACAATAGTCCTTTGGATGATAAATTGGATAGTTTGGTTTTCCACAGATTATGTTATTTATGCCAACCATTTTTGTTTAATTTTTTGTTTAAACGGCTACTTTCCATACGGGACTATGAGCTGTACTATAAGGACATTTTCAATATTCATATCATACACTTAAGTGTAATGTAGTTACTGAATAGCTAAAAGGTTTGCTGTGGTTTCCTTCTAGTGCTGGACTTTCCCAAAGAGCTCTCTGACATGTTTGATCCAACAAAAGGTAAACTTTTCTTGAGAATTACACAAATAACATAGTATTTTCTCCATTGATAATGCAGTAGTTACCTGTATACCCCTTCCCAGTGTCCTGCAGACTGACCGTTTTAAAAACGTCCCTCACTTCTTTTCTCTATTTCTGACAGAGATCATAAGTGGAGACCTATTGGAGGACTTGATGTCATCAGAAGGTGAGTTTGTTTATAGAGATACAGATGGAGAAGCAAATGACAATTATAATAAAAATTTGAAAATGTTTTTAATTGATATTGTATAACATTTCAGCACATTGACTCATGACCTCCATTTTTGGATCCTGCATATCTCATCTCTTTCTCTGTCCGTTTCACCTCCAGTGTTTTCGCCTCTCCTCCGTCTGTCCCCTCCACCCAGCGACCACGACTACATATACAACCTGGATGAGACAGAAGGCCTGTGTGACCTGTTTGACGTCCCCATTCTCAACCTCTGACCCCTGAGATTGTTTTCAGAGCGGGAAACACTTTCCCAAACATGCTAATCTACCTTAATTTTCTCCCAAGTTTTCCCTCTCACTGACAGTGAAAGTGAGAAGAGGTGCAGGAAAGCCAAAAATGATATGATGTGCGTTCAAGGACACCTCTGCACTGACACGGTGAGCTTAAGCTGAGCTCAGTCAGACAGTAGCTTGATGTACTGCCTCATGAAGAAATACAGGCGAGGGCAAAACATCTTACTTACTGCTTTTCTAAGGAAATATAGTCAAAACAAATGAAAAATAATTATATTTTTGGATTGTGATGTATGATAAAGCGTTTGTGTATCTTCTTTCCCGTGTGCTTGTGAGCAAACGTGTGTTTGCGTGTTTGTGCTTGAGTTTTGTATTGAACGCTCTCTTAACTTGAGTCAGATGTCTCCAGGGAAAAACGAGCAACCCTTTTCCTATCAGGTAAAGAGTCATGGCCGACTAAACAGAGCACAGCCTTTATCACTGGGTAGCTGCTCACCCACGGCTTGAATGAGTCCAAACACAGCTGGTTAAATATGCACTGTCCTCATGTACATATAGAATATATATTTTGTATTACCAGCACACAAGATTATTGTGTAATAATGAATTACATTCGTAACACAGGCAGAGTAATAGTTTGCAATTAAAGAAAGGTACCAGACAAATAATCACATGGCATGTATGAGGTGCTTTTTTTTTAATAATGGGAATTTGTCTTAATCAAACCTTTCAGTGTTGGAAGTGATTTTGTGAACCAATTAGAGAAAGAGGATCTTAATGTTGAGTTACTGAAGCCAGTAAACTGACTTAAAGAGCCAAGCACGAAAACATTGCGGGGGCGGGGGGGAGTTTTAGAATTGTCATTTTACATCAACACTTTTTAGGTCAGCAAGGGTGCTTGTCAAAACATAAAGTGTCTGCTCTGAGGCTCTAAGCTCCACATTGTGTTTACCTTGCTCTTTAACTGGTTCAATATTGGCACTTATACACTGAGAGGTTTGATGATTAAAAATGGGCTTGCTTTCAGTTTAATTTTGCCACTGGACCTTTGGAACTTGCAGATTTGTATGGACTCTGAGGTGTGCGTCAGAGGAATAGCTTCCCCCCCCCTCTCCAAAATGAGTTCTGTGGCAATTGTCTTTTGATAATATTGTATGTATATGAATACCAATGTACTCAGTTCATTTGTATGTAAAAGGACATGTTTGTATTTCTGATGTATTTTTATTGATGCAGTGAATATAGTCCCATGTCATGAAAAATGCTCCTGCTTGTTTTTGTATATTTGGCACAAAACCCTGTTCAAACTTTTTTTTTTCCAGTGTCTGTTCTGTTTCTAGTAAATGAAATCTTGCCTATCACTAAATTAAAATGTTCAACTCTAATCATTCTCTGTGCAGGGGACAGGTGAGTAGCAGTTCAGGATGAGTTGTTAATAGTCAAACTGTTAAAGTACAATATCGACATTATTCATATTTCTACAGTGCTTTCTTCTTTTTGTGTAACAATGTCCTGTTTTGCCATCGATGACGTTTATGTATGTACTGTGTATATCCATCTCTACCGCTTGTATAGAATAGCGTTTATTTTTTTATACCTGATAGATATATTACTTGCTACTAATTTGGGGCTACACTTCATAGTAATTTCATCCCACAAAACCTGCTTTATCAAAGCATTCTGCCTCATTGTTGCACATTACATCACTGTGGACAGATTGGTTGCTACTCATCCACTCCTTGATCAGTAGCCAGTCATTGTGTTTTGCCAGTGTTGTGAGTTTGCCTAATTCTTCAAAAGAGCAGCCATGGAGTTCAACAGTACTGGGTTGAATGAATCGTGTGTGTTGGTGTGTGAGACTCAATCCTGCAGACTTGTTTTTAACAGGCTCACTATTGCGAAGTTGTAGTTGCATCAAATGAAACAAAATAAACACTTTGGTATTCTCTGTGTATTGTCTGGTTTCCTATGTTTCCATTGTTGGTGTGTGTCAGAGAGGGTTTCCTGTCACGATGTGTATGCTGTTACACTAAGTTCAGTTGAGGATCGTGAAATGACGCTCAGATATGTTGTTGATGTGGGCTGGGTGCGTCCATTGTTCTTGAAAAATAAGATGTAATCAGTATAGGCAAAGTCATGAGCTGCGTACATGCATTTTAAAGAACCATATGTTAGACAAAGAAGGTGCAAATGCAACAACAGTGATATGCTGTTTAACAGGAGCGCTATTAAACTTACTTTGTCTATGGACAGTACATTGGGCTGCTGAAAGCTGGTACATTTAGCAAAATAGCGACATTTGTCATTGAATGGGCAGAGCTTGGTTTGGTCCTGTGCCAAGTGAACTGCTGACTTAATTCATGGGTGTTTGCAGCTGAGGTCATATTATGCAATTATCAAATACACTCACAGTGCTAGTTTTGTGGTAATGTCCATGAATTTAAAAAGAACTGTTAAAGATGATGGTAATTACATTCTGCTATTAAGGTGCATTATTGGTCACAGCCAAGTCATCATATGGAGTACAGTGTTAATGACTTAATTAAATGCAGACAGTAGGCAGTAAATATAAGTTACATTATAGGTTAGAAACTCTTTGGGGTGTCCTGATGGCCTCTAGGTTTAAAGATGCGGACCATGTAATTGCATCTTCTCCAGTTTGACTCCAGCTGGGCACTTTTGTTGCATTCCCTATCTCTTCCTCCCCTGATTTCCTGTCAGCTTTCTACTGTCAAATTTCTATGATAAAGGCATAGCCTTTAATAACTAAAAATATACTCGTAGGTCCATACAGAAGAGAGACACTAAGTGCAGCAATGGAAGTAATGTAATCCGTGGTTGGTCCAACAAGCCGTTTGGTCACAACAGGCCCGAATGTACTGATAGTAGCACAGTAAGAGGACGGACAGCAGGGGGCGGCTGTAAACAGCTGTACCCGAACCGGAACTTTCAATTAGTTAATCTACTACTTCTTCGAAATGTGTAAGAAAACTGGTCTAGCTCAGTATGAGCAGCAACAGCATTTCCAGAATGTATTTATTTATTTAAAGTTAAAGCGCTATATCTTAAGGAATACAATTATTTATTGGCGGTCTTAAAAGTTTTGAAGGTAAAATAGTACAAGAATTAATACACGACATATTAATTGCATTGAATGCCATGAAATTAATAGGTGAATAAAACAGAATTTTCACACTAATGCTTTTTGTTCAAACACGCTGGACAGGAATGGTTTTATTTTGAAAATCCCAACCGGAAAACCGTTGTCTAAGTCTGGCCAGCTGGACTCAAAGTCACTACTGAAAGACTCCAACCAACCCGGAACTTTTAAGACAACTAATCAGTCCTGAGACCCTATTGCAAGGGGTTTCCTCCTGGTTTTCCGAGCGGTTCAAATGTTTCTCTAAGAAAAGCCACTTCTGCGGACAGAGGTCGGTCCTTCTGAGGGGAAAGAAAGACTGTTGCAAATGTTTCTCGCTCCGACTGCGGCGGTTCCTGCAGGACAGTAACCCTCGACTTGTCTTTTCAAACCAGGTAGGACGCAGTCACGAAAAAGCTCTGCAGCTGACTCTCACGCCTCTTGCACAGCCCTGCCCTGCATCTTTTCACAAAGCTCTGGCAGTAGTCGGATCAGTTTTGAATAAGTATTATTCAGCTCAGGTGCTGTGTTTGCCTTTTATTTGCAACCATGTGTTTACTTGTGACTAAGTTACAGAACGCTAAAACGTACTTTGGGGTTAACTTGTGCAGAAGCACAGGACTTTACTGAACTAACGTTAGCTTAAGTGACAGCGTTCCGCTGCACCTACGTTACAGTTCTTTGTGTTAAACAGGCTACATAAACCCGAAGTGTATTATAAATATGTTACATGCTAGTCTACATTTTCATGCATATTTTTTCTTTTTATAAATACAAAGTCAGAATCCACTAAATCACAGTAGAAGCCTAAAGTGAGCATGTGTTACTGCAATACTGTATTTGAGATATAAGCGATGCCCTGTCAGGTTATTATTCCAGGCAGCTGAGAGCTTCCCCCTTACACACACACGGTCAGTCAGTCCAGGGGGTCTGAGGTACACAAGTGGGTGTTGAGGCAAACAAAAGGTCCGGGTGTGCTGGTGGCTTTAAGCTTAATCGGTGCTCTCAGGAGAATACAGGCACTGACAGCTGCTGGACAAGGTGGACATTTTAATTTCACAACTCCGTAAAGACTGGGCTTCTCCCCCCTCCACTTTGTACTGTGTGGTTTGCAGATGTCTCTGAAGGAGAAACGATTTGTTTCCCCTGAGATTTCCCTGTCCTGTAGCGGTCCCAACTTCCCGTTACTGTAAGGACATATTAATACGGTAACAATTGGTTATCAGTCTGTTAACCATTGTCTACTATTTGTGCCCTGATAATAATTTATAGGATTTCCCTTCAGAAAATAATCAATCTTACATGTAAAGTAAAAATTTAAAACTTGTTTCTGATAAAAAACCTATTAAGGCTGCAACTAACGATTGTTTGAATTATTTATGAATATGCCATCTATATCATTGATTAATCGATGTATCGCTTGGTCTATAAAATGCCAGAAAATTGTGACATTTATTAACTGGAAGTTAATGTAACTGACATTATATTAATAGATAACCTTAATTAAAAAGTATTAATCATTATATTAAGAGTTAGCTTATGTTAACTGGAGTCATTGTATTGAGAATAGTGTACTAAAACCTTAACTTCTGTTTAAAAGCAGACAGACACATACAGAAGTTACCATTGCGGCTTCCACTTACTTAATGCAGGGGACGTCACAAACAAGCAGAGACAGGCACAGAAACTGACAGACACACTCACTTCAGTGGTTAACCTCGATGAAGACTGCGATGAAAACCTCCCCTCTGTCTTCTGCTAAGTTAAGAAAGGGAAACTTCGAACAGCTTCTACATTTTTACTGATCAGCATATTTTCTGTTGAGACTCACGAGCTGAGGTGTACAACAAACTCAGGGCTAGTGTGACACTATTTAAAGCTACAAAAATAGGTTTGAAGAGGGCTTTTATCCAGTACACAGGCTTTTTGTGGCTGAGGGAGTGTTACTACCGTATGAGGAAAGGTCACGGCTTTTAGAACATGGCCAACTTGTTTCTAGTTAAAAGGGAACACCTAAGCGCTGAAATAATCTCAGAACAAGGCTTTGAGTTAACATCTCATTTGTACCTCTTTCAGCAGGTCGTCGTACCAGCCAGTAATGTGATTACATTTCAAATAGTATGTGATACATTTTATGAGTCAGAATAATCGTCATCTGAAATCAGCAATATTCATGCACAAAAATATTATTGACAAATCGCATTATTCAGTTTAAAAACTTCATTTCAAATCTTTTCAGTATTTCTCTATAACATTAAATATGTATGACCTAAATAAACAAAATCATCTAAAGTAACGTCGGCATGCCAACGCGCTCCCAGTGACACTTGATAATGTTTAGCAGGTATGTTTACCGTGTTCACCATTTCAGTTTAGTGCGTTAGCATGATAACATTTGCTAATTAGTAGTATTTTGCCATAAACCAAAGTATTGGACAACTTAAAAGGTCATCTTCATGGCAGCGCTACAGGAAAAGTCACTGGGCTGCATTATCTGCGAACCATCAATGTCACGTTTGTTGTGCCAACTTGAAAATCAATAGTAGATTTTGAGATATTTCAGTCTGGAACAAAGTGGTGCATCGACCAATAGAACTTAGTTAGATTTTTTGATGGGTAGCCAAATACAGCATCATAAGGTGCAGCTTGTTGTAGAAGCCCCCATTTTAACGGTGTACATTTCACTATTAATACACACCTGTAAAGGAATTGTTTTAACTAAACAAAGCTACTTCTCCTTTCATTGTTTGTAGTGGAACCAAAGCAATTATTTGGGTTTCAGGTGATAGACTCATGGACTCAGTTTTTACATCATCATCATACAGCTCAGACAGAGATACTCAACTTCAAACCTTTAAAAGTCATGACTTGCCATTACCCGCAGTTTGCCTGTGAATTTGCTGACTCATAAGCTGCCCTAGAACAACCCTACATTCCCCCAAATCTCTTTCGGATTAAGGCTGCAAACTCTTGATGTTATGTTGTTGAAGTTGACCTTCGGCACCAGTACCAGTGTAATGATTTCAGCACCCCAGGTTTTCTTTGCCGTCTAGTCCATGTAAACTAACCACAAGCGAACTTGAGGTGATTCTGTTTGGCTATTCTTGTAAAAAAATTAAAATAAAAAAATCAGCAGGACTCCAGCCTCTGTCAATCTGCTGTAGAAAGATTGTCCTCCCTGTTTTCATTCTTGCTTTGAAGGTGCTCTTTATCAGAAAAGATGCCGCCTCGGGGCGAGTGAGGTAGGAAGACGGTAAAGGCGTGTGGTTGTTTTTGACAGGAGTGTTGCTTTGAAACCTGCCATAAACTGTGAGAGCTTTTCCTTTTTAGACTGGAGTGATGGAATGTGAACTATCCAAGAGATGGAGCAGAGGGTGGGGGTTATTAATCACACTGAACACAAGCAGGCACAAACTTGACCCCTTTTCTTTCTCCGTGAGCTCATGAATGTACAGAAGAATTTAGATCCAACTGTATTGTTTCCATGTGCTGAGAGCGAGGGAGAGACGGGCAAGGACAAGGAAGGGGGAAGGGTTGGAAGCACAACAGCTTCTTCTGTATCCTCTGGGAATGCTTTCTGAGGGCTGAGGAGGAAGTGTGTATGATGTGTGTGTGATTTGGAACGGGGAGAAGGAAGAGTGAGCAATCCACAGTGCATGTACCGACAGTATTTAGTTCTTTCGGCTTGACTCAATGCGCCATAAATACAAAGTGAAAGAGGAACACAGTGTTCTACAACTTCATATAGAAAATGACAGTTGCTTCGACAGGCAAGAGTCCGTTAGGAGACGACTGGGCTCGTCCGTTCACCTTACAGAGAGGCTGCTCTCGGGGCGGTTAACTTTCACTTTTTAAAATCACCAAGTCATTTAGTTTGACACAACAGCACAGCCCACGTGAAGCATCTCTGTTGTCAAAATGATAATCTTTGAACGGAACAGAATGATTGTTCCGTTCTTCCTGGGCTCTCAGACTAGGCCCATATTTTTGTGGATTTATGACATGATCAACATTCTGTTTGTCACCAGTTTAGAGCTCCGATTTGTAGCCCAGGCCCAAAATTTCAGTGTGAAATTTAATGTGAAGTTCAATCTTGGGATTTGGAGCCCCATCAGATGCGAGCTCAGTCTCATTTTTGTCATAGTTTGCCTAAGGTTTTCACATAGTTATCCGTGTTGAAACAGGACAGAAAGGCGTTTTATCTGTGGGAGGTTTTTTTAAACATCCTTCTGGTCCACGATGAAGATTTTCCCCTTTTCATTTGTCAGGTTCCAGGTAATAAAGGTCATGACATATTGATTCAATAATAAACTGTATAACACACTTTAATCTCTTTTATTAACAGCTAGTGAGTGGTGGAGTCAAAGAGGTGCCATCATGCCACAACAAAAGGACATAGTGAAGATAGCCATCCAGATGCCTGGGGCCTACCCCCAGCTCATACAACTGGACCAGGTAATGCGTGCACACACACAATTCCAAATATACTCTGTTTTAAACTCTAAATGCTGGTAAAAGGTGGATGAATTAGGTCATTTGTTACTCTGGTTGGTAATATTGGAAAATAATATCATATTAGTGTCATATACATCAAGTCTCTGGTTTTCTGCCTGTTCTCAGACTTTGCGCCAACTGGCTGCTGTATGCTCAGTGAATTTCTTTCCCTTAGTTGCGTCTTTTCAGGCAGCACTTCCTCTCAGGCCGCTTCATTTGCTGATCTTGGTAAATCCAAAGACTGCAACAATGAGTTAAGTTGCTGTGAGTTTAATTGGAAGTGATACCAGGACACGAATGTTAGCTCCCTGGGGCCAGTCAGACAAAAGATCTGCGGCACCACAACACACAAAAAATGCTTTTACCCATCCACAACAACATATGTATCTGTGTCTCTATCCAGTTTGTTGAAGATAGTCAGTGTATCACGACACTAGCCCCATTCAGGGCTCAGAAGACAATGAAACCGAGAATCACACAAGTGTTGTATTCTGTCATGGATTTATTTTTTTTATATGTGGTAGTTACAGTTAGTCACTATATTTTGGTTTGCTGAGCACATGTGCTGCTGCTCATGCTAACCATAAGTACTGCAGGTCGGGTGATACATTTCAATGAGAATACACCGTATTTGGATTAATTTGGCTGGTGAAAGTGATTTATTTGCAGACGGGTTGTATTTTAGTTCAGCAGCCAGTGACATTCGTGGACATAAACACAGTGAAATGCACTCACACCTGAAAAAGATCAGGTGTTCTATTGGGGGGAAAAAACCAAAGCATTGATCAAATTCAGTTGGTTTTGAGGGCCTTTTATCGGAATGATTCTTTTTGCTTCACTGACATGTTTCTTTGATTGGAACAATAATAGAGACATAATGTGTGTGGTTCGAAGATCAACACCAGTGTTACCACTCAAATGGTGAGAGAATTGTTGCTACACTGAAAATCGAAAGATGAAGGTAATATTAGTGCCATAAAACGCTGTGTGGTGCGTGGGCCTACGGAAGTTGTCCATCTCCACTTCCTTACCAGTGTGATTTGATACAGCTGCTGCCGCACAAGAT
This sequence comes from Coreoperca whiteheadi, assembly GCA_011952105.1. Taxonomy (NCBI): domain Eukaryota; kingdom Metazoa; phylum Chordata; class Actinopteri; order Centrarchiformes; family Sinipercidae; genus Coreoperca; species Coreoperca whiteheadi. The sequence continues at coordinate 23,560,302 of CM022474.1, forward strand.
ATTTTAAATAGCCTTACAACGTCTGATGCCATTGACTGGTAGTTACACTAAAATGTCAGCTTTTCAACGTTTTCTTTTCATTCACTCTCCATGCTGCTTTTCACTTACCCACATATGGAGTTTTAAATTGTTTAATAATAAATAAATGAACAGGTAGATTAAAAAAAAAAAAGAATATGAATAAATGGTGTAAAATACATAAATTAAATTATTTTTTAAACTTGACTCATTATTTCATCCTTCTCATAATAACTGACCAGAGATTTATTGGAGTGATATTATTTTTTTTTAATTTATTTCAAAAGGCATTTTCCCCAGTGTCACTTGTTATTTCATAATGTCACTTTTCGTGAAAATGGCTTTGTCAGCAGGCCCTCGCTGTTCAGCCGATCACAGGCCCTTTGCCTCTGAAGCTAGCAAGCGCTACAACTGCTACCAGGTTTAGCTTCTGTTAGCTAGAGCAGCAACAACGTCAAAATAATTCGCAATCAACTTAGAGGCTGTTGCTGTAAATGAACACAGAAACTAACATCTTTTATTTATCTTGATTAACAAGACTGCACATGCTACCTACCTAAGTGGCTAACTAGCTATTGTCAGCATCAAAATAAAGCGATGGCAGCAGCTAACATTTGCTGGTTTGTTCAGAGCGACCTCGGCAGCTGTTCCTCAGAGAAAGACGCGAAGATCACAAGACTCTGTGAAGCTCAAAAAGACATCGAGTCTCTCTCTGTGGTCGCTCTCGTCAACAGGCACTAGCCAACACTTAGAATGCTTCGTAATAATCCAAGCTCACAAGCCAGCCTAACTAGTTAGCCTGCTAGGTAGATAGCATAAGCAACCTTGTTAAACTAAGGCTTAATTCGTGAGTTGAGTTTTATTACATTTACATTTAGCAGAATGTGATTGTGGGGAAGTTTTCCCATGTGTTTCCCAGAAACCTTTGGGGAAGTTGTACTTTTTTGCGCAAGACACTACATGAATAGTAGTTTAAACTGTATCCCAGACAGCAACAGTGTGTGTGTCTCGCAGTCACATATTGTACATCACTTGCGAAGGTTTGAACTGAGAGAATGGATTTAACAGGTACTTAACTAGCCTGTCTGGTCATTTCAACAGTTGGAAAATAAAGGCCAAGTGAAACTTGAACGAACACAGATCCCAGTTTCACACACCCTTTCAAGCCCTGATGCCTTAACCAATATTTTCATGACTTTGTTGCACTGATCCCAAGAGAAGCACAACATTTGACCATTCAGGAGTGTTGATTTGGAAATTAATAACTAATAACTCAACACTCATCACTAACTTTTAGATCAAAACTTCTCATTGCCCCAGCCGTCTCCACTAAACAAATCTGATTGGATGACCTTCATGGCTGCCACTAATAACAGAGCAGCCACTGGGTCTACCACAGAACCCGAAGACATTTTGATTGGTTGACCGCGGGGCTGGCCACTAATAGCAGGATAGCTGAGAGTTGAGACATGGAAGTAGTATGGTTTGTATTTACGTACAAAGAGGGATCCGGGCACTGAGGGTAACATTGTTCAGAAAGCGTTGGGGAGCTCTTGGATTTCCTCTTCTCAGCAAACAATGTTTGCAGCCAGCGAGAATAGCTGTGGTACCGTGATCCCATAACAGCGTGTCATTACTGAAGCGTGTGTTCAGCTCCCTGACAGAGGAATACTTTGATAGCAGAGTCTGCTAAGTCCTGTTGTTATGACCCACATGTATGCAGCAGGTGTGCGTTTGTTGTCTGCATGTATTTGCATTTGTATGCATCTGACTACATGCGGTTTTGTTGCGTCTCTGTGCAGAAAAAGCCTCTGTCTGCTGTAATAAAGGAGGTGTGTGATGGGTAAGTTGATAATGGATCAGATATGTTTAGCGGTCTCTAATGTTTGACATAATCATCATCCCACTGTATGTATTGCAGTGAGAATTAATCAGTGTATGTGTGTGTGTAGCTGGAATCTCCCAGGTCCTGACAACTACGCTCTGCAGTATGCTGATGGAGTGCAGACGTACATCACTGAATCGGTGAGTCACATCTATGTACCAATAGTTAATGTTGTAAATCTCTTTCTAAGGCGTAAAAGCACGGCGATGAATCAGTGAATCACACCTTCATCTGTACTTTGTGACCTCTGTCTGCTTTTATTAGTATTTCCCTTGAGTCAAAAAGTACATGAAATGACTTGAATTAAGATGAAGCCCAGGTCATTAATGCTATTAAAAATGTGTGCGACAGACCGAAAAAAAGAGAGAGACAACTGGAACTACACTCAACTTCTTGGTGTCAAGTGACCTTTTGAAAAGGTTGCCACTGACGACACTCCACTTTAGGCTGAAGGCAGGGCTGCAGAAGCCATTACAATGCCATCTGCTCGATGCAGAGGAAGATGCTTCATTTGTTGCAATAAATTGCAGTGAGATCATCATAAGTGTGCTGCCGTTTAGAGTGCAAAACACACAGCTGGCTTTTACTTTGAGCACTCTTGGTACAAGGATGCTAACTTTTAGACTTTGAAGTTAGTGGGTTTTTAGTTAAACACAGATGTTTCAGTTTAAGAGCAGCCTCTTGATGAGTCTGAGGAACACAGCTTGATTGCATACAGTGTAATAATGTGATTACTTCCTGCTTTCAACAGCAATCTGCAGGGTTGCCACGGGAGAGATTTTATATATACTGTGTGTGTGTATATACACACACAAACTAACCTATTTGTGTCTGTGTTTTACTTCCTCTACCTTGTGGTGTAAGTGTCACTGTATATGTCAGGGTGTTTGTCAGTTTTTAAATACTTTTTCCTCTGCATGCATGTTTGTGTGTTGCAGAATCGGCTGGACATAAAGAATGGCTGCATTCTGCGTCTGACCAAGGCACCGGTGAGTCTGCATCAGCCAGGCTCTCAGCCACGTAACTCTTTCACCTCTCTCTTCTCACATTCCTGCAGCCCTCTGCCTCTGGCTCGTCACTCTTACATTCTGCACGCAGCAGATTTACGCCACCACTGCCAATTCAAGTAGCTGAGTTTCAAAGACGAGCACCAATATAATGTGAACAGCTAGAAAATGAACTAGAAATTGTTGAGTATGGGGTGTGTGAGTGAGCATATGCGTTTCTGTGTGTGTGTTTCGTTGACGCTGGTGACCGCAGGGCCGCTGTGCAGAAGACTTGTACAAGGGCATCCAGAGCTCAGACGCAGGCGTGCGCTGCGATTCGCTGAAGGAACTGGCGAGCGTCTCCACCGACGTGACCTTTGCTCAGGAGTTCATCAGCCGAGACGGACACCTCTTATTGGTCAAGATAGTAGAGGACTCCAATGAGTTAGTATTCAATGTGTCTGTTCTTGCACGTTTTACTTGGCAGGGGTGGAATGCTGTTCCTCAGACAGAGATCACTGGTGCTGAGGGGTGAAGTGGTTCCTGCACATGTAGCAGCATATCCTGCTGATAGAAACGTCAAGGAGTGAACCTGCTGAATATGCTTAGGGGCACAAATATTAGACTATATTCTGCAGAAAGAAGTCGCCGCTCCCAGTCGTTCCTTGCTCTCTTCCAATTTTGGCTTAAACCTACTGACAAACATCACTATAGCACGTAGGGGGCAGCGCAGTGAGCTACCTCATGTGTTACATGATTGACATGTTTTAGAGCGCATTTGATTAAATATTTACACTGTAAAACTGTAACGGAATTACTGAACGGGTTCCACACCAGTCTACCTGGATACTTATTGTCTGTGTGTGTGTGAATGCATGCAACTTAAATATTTCCTTCTATGCGTGTCTGCGTCATTCAGGAGTAATGTGATCATGTCCCACACAATGACCGGCTTCATGGAGCTGATGGATCATGGGATAGTTTCATGGGAGAACCTCTCGTCTGTCTTCATCAAGAAGGTGTTGTATCTGACGCCCTGTTTTCTCACAGGTTCATTCCCCCCAGTCGACTGTAGCTGCGCTGTCTCTTACTATTCCCACCTTCTTTCCTCTTCGTTCAGATCGCCAGCTTAGTCAACGCCAAGCCGACCGATGCATCAATACAGCAGGTGTCTTTGGACATCCTGGAGAGCATGGTACTTAGCAGCCACAGCCTCTTCCTGCAGGTCAAACAGGAAGTCACTTTGGAGAGGCTCATCGCTCACCTCCAGGTGTAAGCAACAGTTTGTTTTTTAAGACTGGAAAAAAAATAGGAGACTGTCACTCAGAAGATTGGCAGCGTCTGTCAACCTCGACACTGTATTTTACGCTGACCGAATTTCTGCTGTGTTGCTTTATTGCACAAAGAGGGCGCTGTTCTTCAAGAGCAAACCGCTTCAAGAGGTTAGATAATGGAAGAACTAAACAGATGAGGAAAAAATAACTTACAAAAAGTTCAGTAAAGAGAAAACAAGTGTGGGGTAGTAGGGTGGGGTGGTGATAAGTGACAGCATTGTCTCTGCAACAGGAAATGTTTAAATATGGAATAGGCTAGTGCTGACAACATCGCTGTCTCTGCCATCTATCACACCGAGATGTCACAGTTAGACGGAATGTGTCGATGTGAAAACCTCTTTGAAAACCGCAGCCTGTTGTCAATCCTAAACACACCTTTTCATGTAGCTGTGGAACATCAACACCTGTGTGTGTGTGTCAGTCACACACTTGCCTGTCTCCTCTCTGGCCTCTTTCAGGACGAACCAGCAGATCCAGACCAAAGCCATGGCCCTCCTTATGGCACTACTACAAACAGCCGGGGACTCAGACAGACAGGTGCTGCGGCAGTCGGTTTCTTGCCTTCTAATGCACGTTCCATTAGCGTCCTCTTTTCATAGCTATTCAAGCATGCAGAAGAGTAGGTATGTAGTGTGTTTCATGGCCTTCCTGAATGTCTGTTATTTCCAGACTGTGGTGCCTGCAGCTGAAAATCACTACGCACTGTGTCTACTTTAACTTAGCTGATGTTATTCATCGCTGGCATTCATGCACTGACGGGAATCTTTTGAATCCCAGGCTGAGAGTGGCATGCATGCGACTTGGGGAAAGCGGTGGTTATTTGCACCAGCAGGCCTTTACTGTAAATGCGGGTCAGAATCCTGCCGGCGCCACTTCTTGCACACAGCTGGAAATGACCCGTCTATCTCGTTCTGTCTGGCCATCTCCGCGTTTCTGCAGACAGTCGAGGCGTTCTCTCCCTCTGTTCTGTTCCCCTCTCATTGTACAGTAACAATTCTTTCATTCAGCCCTCTGTAACAGGTGTCTGGCTTATTATAACGTGAGTCACTGTTATGAAGTAATTTAGGCTAATTCAGAACACCAGGAACAGCTACTGGAGGGCAGTGGTCAGTAAATGACCCACAAAATGTTGTATCAATTATGTGATGTATTGAATAAAAGTCTACAAATATAAACCCCAAACTTATTTACAACACTGCAGCAAGTTATAACTAAGTAAATGGAGAGAAGTGCACATTCAAAAGACAAGACATTTAAATCAGTTTGAACAACCCCAAAACCAACAGAGTCCAACCCCCCAATTCGTCCTTGATTGTCCACAAGCGCTCCACGCAAGAGTCCAGTTTAATTCACAGTTCAAGTTGTATTGGTTCAGACGCATAGATCATTCAGAGGTATGTGTATATGGAATGCAGTGGTGGCCTTCAGACGGACGAGATGTAGGAGGATAAAAAAGGGAGGGGCAGGCTGCGCTAGCCTCTTACCAGACCATCCGTTGATAACGTTCAAGACAGATCCAGGCTCCTGGCCTTGTCTCACCAGCTCGCCATCGTTGTAGCCCACAACAGGACCTGCATGACACAAACAGGACCATTCACAAATCAAAGCAATATACTTTGTCAGTATGTACACAATACAAAATAATTATCAATATATAACAATTACACCAGTATTCAACAGTGCAATAATTACCAGCGTAAACAAGACCTGATAAAATGCTAATCTGTCATTAGCATATGACAAAACTGCACTGAGGTGCTCAATTTTCATGAAAAAGCGCAAACAATAGTGCTGGCCATGTGTTAGCCTTTAGCATCAGCATGCTAGTGCGAATGCTAATTAGCATCATCCAATCAATGTCGATCTCACGTCAACATACCAGAAATCAACATGTCACCGTCATATGAGCGTTTGCTTAACATGTTAACAATGCCAACGTGTGCTACAAATCGGGTGAGAGCAAAAACAATGTATTTACATTCAAACTCACCAATTCTGCAGGTTTAACCCAGCACACATGGAAACCAAGTTCCCATCAAATGTTGGTCTGTCTCTGAATGTTAAGAGTGGCACACTTAAAGTTTGACTGGCATTATGGATAGAATCATCTGTTTGGTGGGACTGCCCTGCAGCAGCTGTCCCTGGCCTTCTCTCCCTCACAACTGAAGGGAAGGAAAGTCAGGCAGCTTTAACTATTCCCTCCAAACAGGTGATTGGATAAGGGGAATCATGTATACCTGTCACCTGACATGATGCATTCACAGGCAGATGAAAATGTTGGAAAACACAAATTGGGAAAAAATCCTGTGGATTTTCACCTGGGTTACAGGCTAGGTTATCCCAGGCGGAGAGTGGCATGCATGCGACTTGGGGCAAGCGGTGGTTATTTGCACCAGCAGGCCTTTACTGTAAATGCGGGTCAGAATCCTGCAGGCGGCACTTCTTGCACACAGCTGGAAATGACCCGTCTATCTTGTTCTGTCTGGCCATCTCCCTTTTCTGCAGACAGTCGAGGCTTTCTCTCCCTCTGTTCTGTTCCTGCTCTCCTCTCATTGTACAGAAACAATTCTTTCATTCAGCCCTCCGTCTCCTTTCACTCAGATTCTCTTTGTTACTCATACACACACACATGCGTGCGAGCACACACTTCCTCATTTTTACAGTAGGTCAACAAATCCACCCTTCTTATCAGCATATTTGCCCTGAACTGAATGAGGTTGGGTCAGAGATGCATCTACCAGCAAGTGATTTCGTCACAGAGGTCAAAGTCCTATGCACTAACCCTCGTCCTGCCCGCTAATCAGTTACTGACACTATATCGCCCCCCCATGTTAGAAACATGTCATTGCACCCCAGTAACACATTTCACTTATGCTCACTTATTCTTGTTCCTTGTCTGCTCTTTTCCAGGAGATGTTTGCATTCCTGAATAAGAAGAATCTCCGTCAGTACATTTATAAAGTGAGTTATCTCCTTGTTTACATTTAAATTTCACATCGTTTTCTGTATCTTAGCGGTAATATGATGAAAGAAGACCTCATTGTTGTTCAGAGGAGTGTGAATAAACCAACACTCTGGCCTATTAAAGAGAATTGTGCATTTGTTGCAGAACATCATCCATAGTTCTGGTTCAGTCCAGGACGAGATGGCCCACTACCTCTATGTCCTACAGTCAGTTACCTTGAATCACCTGGAGCCTCGTATGAGGACGCCTCTGGACTGTTACAACCAGGTGAGCTCTAACATGACGAGTCAAACTTGGAGCGAAAACATCTGCTGCTGCTGAACATCCTTCTGACTTGCTGTTATACCCACACACATCATTTTTAACACTGTACTAGATTTCTTAACCCTGCACACACATCCTTTAGGATAATTACCCAATGATCACACATCTTGATCTGCACCACAACCTAATCAGCTGTTTCTTGGCCAAAAGCCAGTTTGTTTAGTTTTCTGGGAAAATCGCCACATAAGTTAAAGACTAATGTATAACATTCTTAGTGAAAATGATCCGACACACCAGATGAAGAATATGGTGAAAGTATTAAAGTCTTAAAATGCCAATGCCTTTTTTATTATTACCCTAATCAATTGTCTTTTTAGGTTCAACAAAATAACAGTATAGCAATATAGCAAACACTCAAAGATGTCCACTCCACATCCATCTCTGTAGTAAACATCCACCTTTCATCCCCCCTGTCCCTGCAGGAGCAGAGAGACATCCTTCACAGTTTGCGGCAGGCAGCGTTTGAGACGGAGAGCGAGAACAGTCTGAGCCACGAGAGACGACGTTCGCTCTGCGCCAAAGAGTTCAAGAAGTTAGGCTTCTCTGTAAGTGACTGCTGTCAGAAGTTATTCCATAATGTTTCTGTTCACTGTCATCAGTATTAGCAATACCCCTAGTTTATAGTACTTTACACCTTCATATTTCTGTGATTAATATTATCTTTGATCATTTCCTTTCAGAACAACAGTAACCCTGGTCAGGACTTGGTGCGAACGCCTCCTGGTCTCCTAGCTTTGGACACCATGTTTTATTTTGCCACACGCTATCCTGACGCCTACAGCAGGGTGAGCGTGATTTAGCTGCCGTTAATTCGACAATTTGAAGAGTTCTCCATTTAAAATTATAGATATGGCACAATAAAACGTTCATCAAAACAGTTATTGACTTTGGCAATGTCATAGCTAGCATCACGTCAACGGCCTTGAGCAGTATTTAACAGTCATTAACCTGAGCTGTCCCTGATTTGAAATCACACCATGAAAGAGACATTTACCTGATCCCACTTTTTTATAGTAGCTCATACATGTTTCAGTTGTCTTCTCAGACAAGAAGTGCGAATGTTAGTAACTGTTGTAAAATCGCATATTGTCATGCAGTTTGTCATGAATTGTTTCCCTCTCCCAGTTTGTCCTGGAGAACAGCAGTAGGGAAGACAAACATGAGTGTCCATTTGCCAGGAGCAGCATCCAGCTCACACTCATCCTGTGTGAAATCCTTCGTATCGGAGAGCTCCGTAAGTCGACCTCCAACCTTTTCGTGCCATAACTTCTGTAACCTCTGGTCAAACCGCCTCTAAAACAAATAACCCCGCATTGTTTTGCTTTTGCCCTCCATCTTCTCCATCCCTGCCTCTGTTAACAGCCTCCGAGACGAGATCTGACTACCACCCCATCTTCTTCAGTCAGGACCGACTGATGGAGGAGCTTTTCTGTGTCTGCATTCAGCTGGTCAACAAGACCTGGAAGGAGATGAGAGCCACACAGGAGGACTTTGACAAGGTACAATAGCATAGCATAGCATGGCATGGCATGTTTGTCTTCATAGGCGGTCTCAAGAAGTATTGTGCCATGCAGGAGGATTTTGACCAGGCAGACTAGCTTCAAACTCATCCCGCTTACTTTTCACTTTAAAGAAATAGTTCAATCTTTTGGGGAAATACGTGCTTTCAGTTTCTTGCTGAGAGTTTGATGCAAAGATCAATGCCACTCCCATGTCTGTACGGTAAATATGCAGCTTGAGCCAGCAGCTTAGCTAAGCAGTGCTAAGTCTGTGACCTTTGGACAGAGCCAGGCTAGCTGTTCCCCCCGGTTTCTAGTCCTTGTGCTAAGATAAGCTAACAGCTACATCCTAGTTGTACTCTAGCAGTGTCCTGATATCTCTCTTAATATCCACTCAGGAAAATCTAATAAAGAGCCAGCAGGAGGACTTCTCTGTTAAAAGGCAGACGACTCAATTTGTCTGTAACACAAGATGTGTTATCTAAACATACTTTAGATCAACGTAGTCCACTGACATACAGCGAAATAAAAATGGTCTTTGCCCAAAGATTCTGTAAGAAAACTCATGTCTGAGGCTGAAGGACCAAGCAGAATTCCTTGAAAGCACGATTTTTCATGGCCAACAAGCCAGTTTTGTTTTTTTGTTTTTCTTGTGGCAGGATCACTGTTGAATCAAGGTCTTCCCACAGAGATGGGAAAAATGATTGCTTTGCCAAGGCACTTTTTTTTTTGCTCCACAGCCACTAAACCGACAAATAACTGTTGAATGGCTGGTCTAGCATGGCTGAATGGCACGCCGTCTGTCGCTGTGTGTGTGAAAAGATGACACAGGGTAATTCAGATCCAAGCCCACCGTGGCCAGAAAAGGCCTGTTTACTGCAAATCTTGCAACTAATCCTGTGTGCTTCCCATGGAGTACTTAGACTCATTTGTGGTACTCTGCCATAATGTTGGACAGGCCCAACCACACTTGACACCAGACACTTCTATAAATGGTGATCCATTCACTTTTTAAATTGATACACGCATGATGTTTGTCTGTGAGGGACTCAACAGCAAAGCAGTGATTACTTCATTCTGTGGTTAAATTCTTAATTAGTTAAATATTATTGTGCACAGCAGCATCATGAATCATGTATAAAACTGAGCCTCAGCATCTCTGAGTGAAATTTCCTCTTACATGCATCTTTGCAGGCGTTAAATAATTTAAGAAGATAAATCAAGCCCACACTGAGCCTTTTAAAACGAGTTGTTATGGTATGGTTGATTTGAGTAAGTTTGTATTTTTGTGACTTTCTATAGGTTAATTCTTATGCTAACCATCCTCGACCTGTTTTGTTCGGACTTGCATTTCAACATCACACACAACCGTCCGTCATCAACAAAGTGCTCTCCTGATCGTCATAAAACTCAGCGACCTTTTGACCTTTCAGAAGCGGGCCAGTGTCCTGCGCGCCAGGCCAGCAGACCGGCCTTTTGTTTTTGCGTATGGCCCCCTATCCAGGGTGCTTTGGGGCAAGGACAAAGGGGCATTAGGTGGACAAAGAGAAGCGTGGTTGGCGGCAGAAACAGAGGGAGAAGGAAATAAGGAAAACAAAGCACCCGGGGCATGTGCAGTAATTACACAACAACAGAGGGTACGTAAAACCTCTGGAAACAATATATGAGAGGGAGAGAATGAGAGGGTTGGACTGGAGGGAGCAGAGAGGATGAGAAACCAAAGAAAAAGAGAGGGGGTGGTGGTATATGTGATATCACATATTTAGGTTTTGTCACTCAGGGAATCAATTGGAAGTACTTGTGTATGTCAGTGAGGCTGCTCCGCAAACACACACACACACACCATCCAGTCATGTGAATGTGCTTGCGTAGCTCTATACACCCCCTGTGATAACGGTTATCCTCCACAAGCACACACACTCATTTAGCATGCATGCACATGTTGCAGAGTTTTAGGGACCGGAGACAGCTGCCAGTCATTGCTCCTATTGGCCAGTTCAGCTAAATGACAGAGGGGGCTGGCCGGGGGGGGGGCATGTGTGTAAGAGTATCAGGGTGTCTGTTTACAAAACACCCACAGCCCTGCACCTCTCCTGTCATGTAGGTGATTGCTGTCTCTCTCTCCCTCACTTTCATCCCCGTCACTTTTCCCTGATTGTTGACGACGGGTGGAATTCGAAGTATTTGTCAAAATATTCCGCCCCGAAGGAAAAAAGATGGAGGTAAGGTTGATTTTGGCATTGTTGCTTGGTTGGAATGTGCGTTAAGTCGTGTGTTGTTCGTTAGTTATTGATTATTTAATTGGGCAGTCAATGTAAAATGTTCCAGGTGTAGACAAAAAGTCAATGTTTCATCCAAACTCCAATACTAAATTGTTAAAAAGGTGACACTTAACAACAGAAATGATTTTTTGTAGCGCGAGAGTTAAGATGACATAACAGTGTGAATTGGCTGTCTGAGGCTTGTGTCACGTGAAAGCCGCGCGACAGTGAGGTTATTTTGACTCAGGGGGCTTGAGCAGGGAGTGTGTGAAACTCTAGTTGCTTGCTTTGTGTCCCTGCATGTTCAGTCTAGAACAACAGTCTGGATTTCACCATCTGCACCTTCACTGCAGCCAGACGGACGGACTCTGCCATTCCTCTGGGGCCGTAAACACTTCGGTCACATTAAAAAGCCTCGTCGGATGGTAGCAAGCGTTATCAGATTGTCGTGGGACTGAGATTTCTGCTTTTGATTTAATGCATGTGAATTGCTTGTGAGCAGATAATTTTCTGTAGCAAAGAGTAATTGGTATAATAGCACATGACCGTGTGGAGAGGACTCTGGACGGAGCTGCACCGAATTGGTCAAATTTAGTCAGTGATTGTCCACAATCAGTCAAACTGGGTGTGAACAGGAATGATCTAGGTCAACAGAGTGTGTGTCAGAGAAGCGAGAGCAGGACCTATGGTGCTGGAGGTGGCTTGGTCTCATATCACTATAGATTGATATAGATTTCCCACTATTTACAAATGAGGCACATATACTAAAGGGAGCTATAGATTTTACACACATGCAAGTGCACTGTTTGACCAACTGCCCTGAGCTCTTGTTTCAGTGTAGCCCGGGTTCAGCCCCTGTCCCTCTGTGTGAGCTTCAGTTTAACAAGTCATGCAGAATAGACACACACACACACACAAAATCACAACACTGAGTCACTGCTGCAGTTCAATTTGGAGGAACTTGTTTACAAATTAGTTTTTTTAAATTAAATGTATATTCGATTTTTCACCTGGGGTTAACGGCCCGTTATTCTAATTCATATTGAACCCCATAACTGTTCAGTAAAATTACCGCCCAGTTTGTCCATCATTGATTGTACTAATTCAGCATTGGTTGGTATGAGGGTGTTAGGTGGATGTTGCAGATATCCTCTCTGTCAGAGAGGAGGGGAGGTAGGTATCAACTTATGTGACTGGACCAGGAGGGAGTTAGCTCTTTAACTTTAAACTGATAATAGAAGCAAGCTGGAAAATACATGAATGCATCGGAGTCAAGGGGTGTGGCTTAGACGGAGTAATGACTGAAAGAGTGGAGGAGAGGAAGTGAAGCGCGAGCTGCACCTATAATTGATCAATCCACCAACCGTGTCCCTAGTAGAGTAAACAGAAAATGCTTTTTCATGTGGGTTTTAAAGGTCAAAGATAATAGGGGCTTTTATATTGTCAACCAAAATTGCACTTCCATAAAAAACTAAAATGTATACCAGGTATTTCTGTAATTTTGTTGGTAGGAGCTAAATTCTTTCTGTCACAACTTGCTGTACGCTCTTTTTAGTGTGAACAAATTAAACTAAACAGGCTCCTGATTGGCTGCCTGTAACATGGCTCTACACAAAGCGGAGGTTCCCCTGAACTTCTGCAAACTTGAGCATGGAAGTTTTTTCTCGGACCATGGGAACTGCATGTGTGATGAAAATAATTTGGAACATTTAACCACATCTCACAGTCCGTGTCTTTCTCTGCTACATGGATACGTGTAACTTGCAAACGGCAAGAGCCACCCACAAACAAACAAAACGACGAGACTATAAAATGGAGCAGAAAATGGAAGAAGAGAAATGATGGCCCTCCGTGCTCTCATCGTCTGAATTTATCCATTGTTCCTTTATGCTGTTGACTACTGATGATGTGTACAAGTCATGAGTGGAGGACCATTCCTCAGATGGGTTATCTTACCACTTCACCTCATACAGAAGATCTCTTCATCAACCCAAAGGCATCTCCGACACAAGGGGAAGTGTTAGCGGGGGAGGGCTGCATGGGACACAGCCCAAATGGGAATACAAGTCAACAAAACTGAACTGAACCTCCCAACACCTGTCCTTTTATCGCTCGTCGCTGCCAGCTAACACAGGAGCCAGCACGCAGTTATCCAGCCTATGTGAAACTGTACAGTGGGTGACCTCCACGTCTCCATCCCCAGGTGATGCAGGTGGTGAGGGAGCAGATCACCAGGACGTTGTCCAGTAAGCCGACCTCCCTGGAGCTCTTCAAGAACAAAGTGAATGCTCTCAACTACAGCGAGATCCTCAAACTGCGGCAGACAGAGCGGCTGCACCAAGAAGAGACTCTTGCTCCACCCGTACTGTGAGTAGCCTGATGTTTACAGATTAGATAGCAGTTGTCGAAGTCATATAGTCTAATACTGAGTCTTAAATAACTTAGTGTCTAAATGAAGCACGACAAAGAAAATCAGATCACTTGATCTTCAGACAAGAAAACATTTTGGAAACTAATTGTTTCACTGTGGAAACAAATAAAATGATGTTCAGAGCAAATACCAGCTCAACTGAGTAGTTAGACTGGAAGTTTCTGCAGGTCAGAACTGATCAGCCTTTCTATATTTTGGTTGCATTGGTCGTGCGATGCCCACAGGGTTCAGGGTTCGGTTATTTATGTGGATGGTTTTGGTCATTACAGTGTCTTGCAGCAGCTATTTTGGGCTCCGTGGTGAGAAAAATGACAATTAACGGGTTGAGATTCTCGTCATTTAAGTTTTTTGTTTCAAACGTAGACAGAGTAAAGCAACATGGTTGTAGCACAGCCTGACGACTCCAGATAGTTTCCACCTCGATGGAACCAGCTGGCAGGTCAGCAGCCATACTGTTGTTCATTACTGTTTGTCACTAACAGTGTGTTGCTGTCCCATGAAGGGCGCATCCATGCAGGTTGGGTTTATTGTCAGCGAAGGTGCTGTCTGTGCTGTGAATCCCCATTTGATTTCCCATCAAATTAATGACAAAGAAAACACTGTTGTATGAATACTGATTATTGTCCCGGCAATGGTGATGTATTTTGTCTTTTATTTCGCGTGTGCAAACTGGATGTGACGAAGCATTTAGTTGAGTGTGTGTGTGTGTGTGTGTGTTTCTTTCCAGTGAGCTCAAAGAGCGCCTGAAGCCAGAGCTGCTCGAGTTGATCCGCCAGCAGAGACTCAACAGGCTGTGTCAAGGAACAATGTTCAGGAAGATTAGCAGCCGACGCAGACAGGGTGAGAAAGCGCACGCACACAAACACACACACACACACACACACACACACACACAAAAGCCAGTAAAAACAGTTGTTCGGCTAACCTCAGTGATCTCTGTTTTTCTCAGACAAACTGTGGTACTGCCGCCTGTCGCCCAATCACAAAATGCTTCACTACGGTGATGTGGAGGAAGACACGGACAACCCACCAATTGAAACACTGCAAGAGAAGAGTGAGTTGAAGCTGGGCGGGGGCTTGTCAAATGTAAAAGATTTTCTGTTTTTAGATAAATAAACAAAAATGGATTCTGACGATTCTGGAAAATTAGTTGGAGTACGGATTTATTTAGTTTTATTAAATTAACTTGATCTTCTTTGTTCATTACGCTTTTCTCTCTCTCTTTTCCTCCTCCTTCAGTTCCTGTAGCAGATATCAAAGGCTTGCTGACGGGGAAAGACTGTCCTCACATGAAGGAGAACAAAGGCAAACAGAACAAGGTCGGCAGCGCTCCTTGTCTTTTCAGAATTTGCCCATGTTCACCTCCCGCAGGTTGACAAATGACACACGTCACTCTGTTTGTATATGTGCTGTAGGAGGTGCTGGACTTGGCATTTAGCATCACATATGATGTAGAGGAGTACAGCCTGAACTTCATCGCCCCCTCTAGAACCGATGTGAGTCTTGCTCCCAATTTCCCTATGTCCCCAAACTTCCAGAGCATTTTCCTCTTCATCACAGTTTCCTCTTGTCTGTGTGCATTATATCAGTCATCAACAGTGTACTCACTGGCTTCCTCTCTCTGTCAGTTCTGCCTGTGGACAGATGGACTGAGCGTTCTGCTGGGCCGGGAGATGAGTAGTGAATCCATGCGCAGCGAGCTGGAGATCCTCCTCTCTATGGAGATTAAGCTCCGCCTCCTGGACCTCGAGAACGTAGCCATCCCCGACACTGCGCCGGTCGTCCCCAAACCACCGAGCAACTACAACTTCTGCTACGACTTCAGCCAGACTGAGCAGTAGAGTGTGTGCATTCGCTGGAGTGCGACTAGGACGTGTGAATGTAAATAAAATGTGCGTGTGTGTGTGGCGAGATCTGACCTGTGCACCTATTCCTATAACGCAGATTTATAACCTTGATATTAGAATCTTCTGCTGTGGCCTGGTGTTCTACATCCAAGCGAAACAACGACAAGGAGAAAGCCTGTGGAAAGTGACTTTGTCTTTAAACTACAATAGTGGTCATGGGTGCGAACCGCTATCAAATAGCTGTTGACTGTGCTAATGCTGCACGTTGTCGCTCCTCCTCTGGGAGCGAAAAGATTCCAGTTCATCTCTCCATTCGTGATTCCTCACCAGCAGCCTGGAAACGTCAGCACAGCCCCGAAAAAATGAGATTCTTCTTACTCAATACAGCCGCTCAAATAATGGTACTTTAATTGTGTCTTGTAATCATTTTATATTTCTAAATACATGAAATATTCCTGTGTGCAAGGATGCTTACTGGTAGCTGCTTCAGTCCCAAAATGCTTGTGTTGCTCTTTTCTGTTAAATGTTTATTTTATTTTCGGTTGCTTTTTGTAATCTTTTTTTTTTAAAATTGGGCATTCACTAGAACGCTTTCTCAAGATGTGGTACACATTACTTATTTCCAACATATGTAACACAAATACAATATGTTTTCAGTGTCTGACAATATTTTTAAATATAGCTATAGGTACTTGCCTTTGTACAGATCCCAGTGATGATTACTGTGGAGCGGAGATGCTCTGAAGGCTCTGTACGACTTTTTATTTTATAGTGATGCAGATCTGCATGAGGTACTAAGCTGCCTTTCTTTTTGTAACAAGCTTTATATACAAGCAGCAATCACCCCAGTGAATCTGTATGGTACAGTACGCAATCAGTGATCTTGGATCAAATCCTGAATGAATTCTAAAACTGATCAATTTTATACACGGTACTTATTAAACCATGATAGAGGCGCCATGGTCCCAGTGTGCTACACTCTCGCTCGCCAAGCACTCAGTAGAGACCCGCGGAGCAGCTACTCAAGAACTGACACAGGCCTACATGATAACCCAGCGTGTTTGAGTGTTCTCTGCCTTCTTTTGTTTTTTTTTCCCGGGCATTGCGTTCTCATTTCAGCACAGTCTCGACTGTCCTCTGCAGTGCATTCCTGACACACTACCCTCTGTGATCACTATCACTTTGAGTCATGCGCTTTGAGTGACTTCACATGAATAAACAGTTTGATTTATACGGAGAAAAACAACAAGCATTTGCGTGTTTTGCTTATCGCATAGTAGCCATCTTTGGTTTATTTATAAAAATCAACATCTTTTTATCCTTGAAATGTCATCTTTCCGGTCTATAATTCTCCCTCTGTCCTAGTGCATCGTACTGTGTCACAACAGTGCAAAGTTATTCAGCAATGTGCAAAGGGATATGATTTCTTTAGTTAAGCTACAGTGGTTGGCCAAGACAACAAAAGGAGAGACGGTCCTTTAGAGGAATTCAGTGTAGTTCCACGCTACAGTGGTGTCCAGTAATAACAGCCACCAGAGATTTTCACTGGAAAAGAAATTCTGTCATGATGTGTCTTCTATTTGTGGGCCATTACTCCCTTTCAATAAATTCCTGAAAATTTGAGACTCACTTTGAATACATGCTTAGCGCATATCCGGATAACGCTGGCAGTTTTCAAAGAACCCGTGAATAATTCAAACCGTTACGTGGAGGCGGACACACTGCCGACACGCTCCAAAAGGCAAAAAGTCACGGAAACTGTTTGAGGGACACTTTTCACTTCGTTT
Source organism: Coreoperca whiteheadi (assembly GCA_011952105.1). Taxonomy (NCBI): domain Eukaryota; kingdom Metazoa; phylum Chordata; class Actinopteri; order Centrarchiformes; family Sinipercidae; genus Coreoperca; species Coreoperca whiteheadi. The sequence continues at coordinate 23,577,639 of CM022474.1, forward strand.
CCCACATTTACTTAGCAGCACAGAACTGTCACTGTAGGAAAAAATATTTCTCCTGTTTTGTTGTTATATAAAAAAAAAAAAAAAGGAAATTATCGAGAGAGAAATATCAAAAGCACTGTCACTAAATCTGTACAGAAGACAAGCAGACAAGCGTGAGCACTTAAATCTTACCTCCTTTTAGTGCTCGAAACACAAATTTGCGCGTTAAGTAAAAAAATTGGAATGTCATTAGTTATCTTTAGTTTCTAACAGCTTATCTTTCAGTTTGAGTCACATTAGTTCAAAATGATTAAATATACACATATTTATTAACTTTAATTCTCAAAACTATTTAATATGGGACATTTTATTTTCTGAGATACTGTTTGCCTTTTAACTTAGTTTTTTTTTTTTAAAAGTACCTTTTTACTTAAAACCCTTAATATAACAAGCAAAATCTCATTTGGGCCGACATAAAACTCACATTCTCATCATGAGACCATTTTCTTCTTACTGTGGCAGCTGTGTGTTTCAGTTTTTAACTTGATTTTAAACAGATAATCGTATACACACACACTGCACCTTGAAATGCCTTAATTAGATTAAATCTGGGCCCTCAGTGATGATGCACCACATAAACACTTCGTCCAAACTTCCTCCCCTTGGACTCAACAGTTAATGATCTTTTGAATATGGTGGTTAGATACAGTTTTGTCTGCCCCGTCTCATCGTTTGAAACCAAGCATGAACAAAAAATAAGAAATGTTGCCCGTACAGGCCGACGTATATGCACACTAGACTCATATAAGTGCCCCATACGGAGGAGACTTTTGTGGAAATCACATCAGGATGAAGTACAGGCGACGGGTTTTACAGTAGCTCCCACTGTAAACTTTTCAACGTTTCCTTCACTTCTTATGCAAATTGGTAAAATGTGCAAAAGCTCAACTCATGGAGCAGGCTTTGGTCAGCGGTTCTCCAGGACATTCAGCCAGTCAGTCAGAAAGGGTAAGATCAGCCCCACCTACGAATTTGTAGTGGACATTCTCCAAGAAGGGCAGCTGTGATTGAAGGAGGTCCACAGTTGCTACGGAGATGTTTTTGCACCTTGAGATGTCGAGTGTTTGCAGGCGGTTACAGTGCTGCACCAGGACGAACAAGGATCTGGGGAGTCAAGAGATTAGGAATTCATCCTTTATGTGAAGCGACAGATAGGGTAGACGTGGGTTTGGATGCCACTCACCGGTCAGTGATGTTATTACAACAGGAGAGGTAGAGATGCTGCAGTCTGTGTAGGTACGGTGCAGCCTGTGCCACTCCACGGTCACTGATGCCTGGGCAGTGGCTGAGTGCCAGGCTGATGAGGCTGCGGCAGTGGCGGGCGACCGACGCCAAGCTGGCGTCGGTGATCTCCGGCAGCATGCAGAGAGACAGGCGGTGGAGGTCTGGGTAACGCACCACCTGAGCAGAGGAGAGTACAGCGCTGACTGCTGATTTCAGTTTTTTCAAACGTTCTGCATTCCTGCTGCAACCTGAAACATTAGCCTCTCCTCAGCCTCCCACCTGCGTGATGCTGCTGTCAGTGAGCTGGGGGCAGGCCGAGAGGTCCAGCTCCCGCAGCCTGTGGAGAGCTAAAAGTGAAGCTCCAGCCTGCTGTTTGAACTGCTCCAGGTCATTCTGTGTCACCAGCTTGGGTCGCTCCTCAAACGGCAAACGAGGAGGCTTGAAGAAGCCCATGTTGCCGAAGGTCCGGGTGAACCTGGGACCCTTGTCTCCCTGTTGGGATAAGGACACAAATACAACAGCTGGGACACTTTTTTACTAAAAATACAGATTGGTAACTTCTAGAGTAAAAGGAAAGCTATTCTCTACTTTTCTTACACCTTCTCACCATCTCCTGGTCGGGCTCACATTTGGTTGTTTCCACCATCCCCAGCAGACCCCAGTCTGTGACTTCTTTACACCAGCCGAGCCGCAGAACTACCAGCCTCTGCAGGTAGGTGGCGATGGCGCGCACGGACAGGTCAGTCACATTGACACATGATGTCAAGTCTAGCTCGCGAAGAGTATCCCCAAGAAGCTGGGTGAGAGAGAAAACTGCAAGATCCTGAGGAGAGAGGGGGAAAAAGCTAGGTCCGCCCCCCCCCCCCCCCCCCCCCCCCCTCCCCCCCCCCCCCCCACACTCCCCCACTCAATATATCTAAATACGCATTTCTTTTCCATCTACAGGACCACAGATCGTAAAATGTTGACCAGAAGGTTCTGATAAACTCCAGACAGTAGCTTACAGTGACCTCAT
>CM022474.1:23579941-23604795 GCA_011952105.1 Coreoperca whiteheadi
CCCAAGAAGGGGGGGGAAAGAAAAAATAGAAAAAGCCGGAGGAGGGAGGGGGAAAAAGCTAGGCCCCCCCCCCCCCCCCCCCCTCGCGTATTGTTCACACAGACACGGTTACACGTGTGAACACACGCACATACTGTACAAACACACCGACTGACCCTAATGTAGGTGCAGCTCCTGAGGCTGAGTGTCTCCAGCTGTGCCCTGGCAGCGCTGGATCCCGTCAGGCCTTTCACGATCTCTGTCCCGCTGACGTGCAGACACTCCGACAGATCCAGACTCCTCAGGGACGGCACAGACAGAAGGTCAGCGAGGCCTGTGGATGACACGAAATCACCACTTAGAAGAAGTAGAACACAATTTCTTGCAGACAGGAGGCTGGGGCAGCTAATGTGCGTGGAGGGTGTGTCATGGGAAGTTATTTCACAATAAAAATTAAAAAAAACTTAAACCCACATTAACGGATTTACTTGGCCACTTAGGGGCTACATTAAATTCTAATTAGTAGTCAGATCAGAAAGAAGATATCTTAGCAAGTACTGGACAGATTGCCTACATTTATTATGAATATTCATGATCCCTTGAGAAGGATCCCTAATGGTTGCAGTGACCTCCTGGCCTTTCGTCTAGAGTCACCATCGGGTCTCTGCCCTTCGCGAACACCTGGATCAAGGTACCTCAAAAACAGTGGTTGGATTTTCATGTTGTGGCTATTCATGGTCTCCAGAGGATGAATCCTAATATGTTTGGTAAGGCCAACAATTTCACTTGACCACAAGAAATATTCTTATCTAATGGGCAGATTGCTGCAAGCTTTTCTGAACACATTCATGCTCCCCAGAGGATGAACCCTTTTCCATTTCGTTTTTAAGAAGCCCATGGCCTTTTCACTAGCAACATCATCAGGACAATCATAACATTTTAGCCCCACTACTGATTAGGCAATTAAGAATAGCTGCTGATTCAACTCTAAGTGTTGCGGGGTGTATTGAACACTCTGGCTTCTAATGGCTACTAAGCAAGACATTAGACTTTTAGTTTTCTTATATTTTAAAATTAATCTTCAAGACTATGATACACACAAAAAAGAAAATACACTATTGGCACCTTTTTCAGTGATCCTCCAGTCGCGGGACAGGGAGACGTGCGTCAGTGACTTCAGGCCCCGTGCTACAGCCTCGACAGACCTGTTGGTCAGCTCAGTGCAGGCGCTGATGTCCAGTCTCTGGAGGCTCGGCTGGTGCTTCACCAGAACCTCCACTGAGTAGTCTGTCAGCTCCTTACAGCCGTGCAGACACAGTTCCTCTAAGACCAAATCTTGAACCTGGAAAAGAGAGAATTTCAAGAAATTTAAAAAAAAAAACACTCACAATCCTACAATATGCGTCTTCTATGAGGACCGGCATTTGAAAACTCTTTATCTTCAAATAAGTCACAAGGACATGCTAATATCACGAAAAAGATTCTGAGTCATATATAAAAAGCTTCCAGTATAAAAGCAGACTATTGTCGCCGCGTAAACCATCAAAGTGGGTACTGAGAAATGACTTGAGCTGTTGCATTTGTGAAGAATCTTTCCTGGCTGCTTAAGCAATAAAGACGCTGTTGCAGGGACTTATGTTGCCCTGACCTGTGCAATAGTGCGTAGTGACTCAGGGGTGATGGAGGTTCTGCTGAGGTCCAGAGCGACGAGGGTGGATTTCTGCTCCGTTAACAACCTCCGCAAGTTCCTCAGCGACAGCAACGCTGACGAATCCGCAACGGCTCCCACCGGGCACCCTCGATATGGATCGAACTCGAAAGCGATGTGGCAGCCGGCCAGCGAGAGGCGGCGGAGGCGCGGGGTACAGCCGGTGAGCCGATTGAAGGTGAGGTCGGAGAGGTAGCGCAGGTCAGACAGGTCCAGCTCCTCCAGACCACACAGGGCTGACCTGACCTGGGACAAGAAGTTGGAGTTTGACCTGAAATTGGACCATTACTACAGGTGGAAAGACAATAAAGCTGTGCAATCAAAATGACAATAAAAATATTGTGGGGAATTTGTACGAAAAGGTCACGTTTACCTGCTGTAATACTGAGGGGAATGCCCATCAGTCACCCTCATGATTACATTTATAATCACTGCCAACGCCCTCTTCTCCCCAGAGGACTACAGATATACGGAGATACTAATCCTGGCTTGAGACAGAGCTATACAGGTGGAAATGTAGGAGAAAGCAGAATCCAAAACTGCCCTACAAAGACACAGGGCAGTAACTACAGCAGAAGTTTCAAGTTTTTAGGCTGATTATTATTATTTTATTCAAACAAACTACAATAAAGTGTCTATCTACTTTTAATATATATATATAATGAATTAGTTTACCATTGAATAGATTTAAACATGTGATTTGCAAGTAGCTAAACCACAACAAATTGCATCAATTCCACTGGTCAAAAGCTAACATGGTAGTTGCCGTTTCACTGCTAAGCTAGCGACGTTAGCTGGTGTTTTGTTTTTCTTCATCGTGATAGATTTTAGCTTCTGCCTCATTTAGTTATGTGGAATAACTGAGTTACCAGGACCGTTGGTACATAAAAATTTATTTTTTATGTACCAATTATTTATTTATTTTTTTAATAACAGATAATAGCTGGGGGGGGAAATCTGTGTGGAAATGTAGTTTCAAGGCTAGCAGCAGCGACCTGACAAAGTAGCTTTCACTTGATATAGCTCTCTTTAGCCAATAGTTAAAGCGACAGCAGCTTCAAGCTTACACAGCCAGTGCAGTAAGTTGTGGTTTGGTTTTTAGCACCATTTTGTAGTAACTGCAATTATTACATGCTGTTTTCACAGAACCCTTCTATGGAATATTTATTTATAGTATGGTAATAAAAAGGTGCCAAAACTCTGATACCAGTCTTAACTCAATTTTGACCACATATGTAGTTACAGTGTTTTGGCTTTGTAGGGCAGAGTACATCTGTACAATCTCTGTTCTTTGCATTTGGAGTGTCTCATTGGCCAAAAGGGTTTTCTTGTTAAGATTTTCCGTCACCTCATCTCCAGTGTCCAAGCACGGTATTCCTAAAGATCCTAAAAGATTATGCTAGAGGAACAAACTCGGGTTGGTCAAGACTTGTTGGCCGGATGGTCAACTCAGGTCTTACTGAAACAATGGCCAACGTCAGTGCGCCATCCCACCATTACATAATTATAACATATACAGTAATACCTTCTGTCTGTGCTCCTCCCTGGAGAGGAAAGCCCCAGACATGAAGAGGCTGTCCAGGCCCCTGAGGTCCAGCCTGCGGAGGGAGGTGAGGCGAGGGAGGAGGGCCAGCAGAGAGGCCTCTGTTATACTGCTACCAGGCAGGGCCAAGCTCTCCAACTTAGAGCCCAAGCACAGACCCACCTGAAGAGGGAGCAAGACAAAAAAAGAGACAGCAGAGACAATCACACGAGTGGAGACAGACAGAAAGACGAAATGGTGCGAATCAAAAGAAGAGATAAAGACACAGGTTGGAGTAAAGCAAATCTAGAAGCAATGGCGAGGCAGGAGGACAGAGAGAGCGAGCGAGAGCCGACCATGCTGTTCAATTCACTAGCTGCTGTCTCCGTGCCACAAACACAACACATGCACAATGTGCAATGGTTACAACATCACCAAATTTCCTAAAATAATAAAACTCATCGACATGCTAATTCTATGTAAACACCGGTAGATTAGACTTATCTTTCTCCTTGTCTTTCTAGGCAACGGCTGAGCTTTAACAACATGGTAACACACAAAATCGTTGACGGGAAATTTTATGGTTGCAAGTTCACAGGCAAATACACACACATTAGTGTGATAAGGGTCAACGAGGCTGAATTGAACTTTGGACCACGGCGTGTCTGATTGGGACTGTGCTACTTCCCAGTCGGTATGATAGGAAATTAAAATGATAAGAGCGATACCATGCAAATACTCAAGACAATGCAACGTTTTTTGTTTGTTTTTTTAAAGTGTTATGTGACATTTCTTGTTCGTGGCTTATACTACAATGTCAGCCTTTCAGGAGGAGGCACTTCTTTTCTTGTACGATGGCAATCTATTTCTGAGTAAAAATCCACGAAACGACGTTTTTTCAAAAGGCTTTCACAAGCCCTCGAGGTGGAGGGATTTACTGAACCCACAAAGGAGCGTGTGATCATTTGAACTGAGAACAAAAAACAGTAATATACAGTAACTAGGCCTTCACATGACAGCAGGAATATCATTTCTACGACAAAAACGACTGTTTTTGAAAACTTATCAGAAATGCTCCCCATTCATATATTTCACCCATCCACTTCTGCTTCCAACTTGTCTTTTTTTGGCCTCGATGTATCATAAAGAGGGATTTATTATGGGTCTACAGGTGAGCTCCAGGTGTTCCTAGGTAAAATGTGTAATTGATCAATTTAACTCGTTCTTAATTTGAAGAATTAATTAAGAAACCTTTACAGCAATATCTATCATGATTAAAGCGGTTACTCTCCCCACAGCCATTCAGTCCATGCTAATCTTACCATTCATCTGCAGCTAAAAAAAAAAGCCCTGAGAATCTCAAAATGTGACTTTCCGCACTTGTGCTAACCCCATTAGTGCATTGTTTTGAAAGCGGAAGAGCGCACTGCACCTCCAGAAGCAGTGATCTGGACACGCTGAACCCGTCGAGCTGGCTGATAATCAGACTGCAGCGTGACTTTCTGCCCAGACCCCTGATCAGCTCCAGGGATGAGGCTGAAGCTGGGAAGCAGAAGGTGACGTTTTTCTGCACAGAGAGAAACGGACAGAGAGAAAACACGGGATTAACTCTGCCCACAAGCACACTTACTCATGCATATCCTTCAACAGTCCCTTTCCAGTCAGCCAACACTATGTGTCTACGCCGTCTGAAGAATTCCTTATGCAGGGTGTGCGCTCTGGAGCAAAATACCTGAAAGCGCAGGTCCTGACTGGCATTGTACCAGCTGTGGCACACCAGCGAGGCTTCCTTCCTGTCTGAAGTGTGAAGAAAGCTCAGGATGTAAACTATGATCTACAACGAGAGATAGGAATACAGCATTAGATTACATTAAAGTGTGTTGGTCCTGGAAGAGACAAATTCAGCCCAGGTTCACCTGACAGCTTTTTATTCACTAGAAGGACAGCATGCTGTATGACTGACTGACATATTGTCCTTTGACAAGAACAAATGTCATGACACGTGCTCACCCACCAACAGTGGACGGTCACTGTGGCTCCACTGGCAGCTCCCATATATGTGTGTGTGTGAGAGAGAGACTATGAACGTGAAGCAGCGTGTTTCTATAAACAAGAAGAAAAAATAAAAAGCCTGTGCTAGCTTAATCTTTTTCTGACCACTACATTAACTCACCTCCACAGGCAGCTCAGGTACTTCTATGTCCACCCCATCGCAACCTTCCATCTCAGCTTCTCCTTCGTTATTAGAAAGGACTCCAGACCATCACAATTGTATTAACTAGCCATTTGCTTGCTAGCAGCGCAAGTGAAAAAGCTGTAAGCTAGCGTTAGGTTAACTAACGTTAGCGTTTAAGCTAATAGCTTCTAAGTGATGAGTAGCCGTCAACTATCATCATTCTTATCCGTTAACTCACGTTAAGCAATACAACGACCAATTTCAGAGCAGTGTAAGCCAATGGGGAGCTATGCTGCCTGCTGTCATCGCACTAAGCTACTTTACACTGCGCTGCTTCTGTTGGATCAGCTGACCGCAGAGGGGAGAGTGACGTCAGGGGGCAGCGCATTGTGGGAAATGAGGTTTTCCTCATGTTCTTCTCCTGTTAGCCGGAATGCTTTTCTAACAGTTTGCATTAACCTGTTGATTGTTAAGTTTTCTCTCACGGTTTGACCTAAATACATGGGAAATTGCTGTTTTTCCCGCCACCGGACTTTCCGCAGAGGCGTTCGTATGAAACTGGAAAGTTTATGTTGGCGTTTTCCTTCAAACAGAAATTAGAAAAAAAGTGGTTAGCTGTTTGATAGGAAATGTAAATATAAGGGCATCATTGCAAATGAATTCATATCACTAACACTAACAGGAAAAAACAAACACACATTGGCCTAGTCAAGACAGAGCTGAATAAAGAAAACAGCAGTACTGTCTGGTTGAACCAGTAACCACATTAAGTCAGAATTGGCAGCACATTCATCTGTTGCTTCCTGTTTGGTTTTAGTCGTTTTGGTTTGTGGTTTCCACTTTGCAGTTTGTCAACTGCACCTACCAGGCACCTAAATGATCATTGCAGCCCAGGGCATACAACTCAGGACAAAATATGCTGACAACAGTCCGTTATGTAAAGAAAATTCACGTGGCAGACAGGGCTACATCGGTGACAAAATCCAGTTTATGGACATTATTTCACACACACATTTGTCTAGAGACCATTATAAGCACTCATCTCTCCCCTCCCACACACACACAACCATAAAGGAAAAACAACAACGATAACCTTTTCTACAGTTTGTCTGGCAGTATGGTTAGCTGGTTTATGAGCCCATCTTCTGAGGCTGTATCAATAATCAAACCCTCTATACAAAAAAAGGATCGCTCTTACATCATCACTGAGTCCTAAACACATTTACAGGACAAATTAAACATTTAGGGTTATTAGAATGCATGTGCATGTCATGACACTGAAGCAGTACAGTGATGTTACATTAACGGGACAATGAACATGTGATTCATCTAAATTTCAAAAAACAAAAATATATTTACATGATTGTACAAAATAAACAGAAAAGAGGACGTTGCAAAATATGTAAAGCAACACTATTACATGTATTAATGTCTAAATCTTTAAGTTAATGAGTAGTGTGTTATGTGTTATTTGCTTTGAGATGACATATACAGTATGTATTAGCATGTAAAATCCAGTGTTGCAGTAATAAGAGGCTAGATGATGTTTGAGCTTGCTATGCGTAAAGTTATGATGTTCAAAGACAGACTGAAGAGCTATATAAAATAATCTGAGATGGCCTTGTCAACGTATATTTGTATAACATCTTATGATGGAAGTACGTATGATCATGTTGTTACAACGTTAAATACAGCTTTACTACGTCTGTCCTGTTTTTCAAACCAACTTACAGAAACATCAGCAGTGCAAGCTACTCACACCAACACAACACAGAGGTAAAACATATAAGGCCAAGTGTACTTTCAAGTTTACAAAAGAATCTGTAAACAGACAACAACAGCAAAAACATTTCGTGAATGTTTCAGAAAGACAAGTTCAGTTCTATAGAAATGACTGAAAAGAGTTAACTGTTAAAGGCTTAACATAACTGTCCTCCCACACAGAATCCACTTATCATCATAGCTACATTGAACCCAGCAAACTCAGTGTAGATGATGAAAATGTGCTTGAATTCTGAAGAGGTAACCAGGCGAGGAATGGCTCGCTCCTACTGTACATCAGATGATCGAATAACGAGATGAATAAAGATGAACACGAGTGAGGTTAAAAAAAGACTGTCAAGCAAAATATTCGAGCTGTTTAAGTTTACATGTACATCACAACGGCACAGCATAATGTAGATAGTGGGCTGTAAGGCTATAATGTGCGAAATGGGTAAGTGCGTCGTGGGTCAGGGTGGAAAACAGTGCTACGTTGATATTTTTGCAAATAAAGCTGTCCCACACAATTGTAGCAGATCAGGCTGACAACAAAACGTGACAGTTTTTGTACATGTTCAGTTATACGCTCCTCTCTCTTTCATTCCACCATTCTGTCAATTTATAGCAGACATACTCAGCATTGTTTATTCCTATTCCCCCGTCAAAGCGAGTGTTTCTTTTTCTTCCCTTTGATCACGCAAATTTCCCCTCTCCTCTTAGGGATTGTCATCCAGTCCTCACAGCTGCCATTTCTTTTCTCTCTTTATGTTCTCCTTCCCTTGTCCGTTAAAGAATTACTACGACTTCTATTCCTTCCTCTTGCCACCCTCGTTCCCTTCGACCTCAATGACACCCTCCTCTCGTTCGCCGGCGGCGTCGCGGCAGCTGTTGTTGTGGCAGCCGGAAGCAGAGTGAAATGATGCGGAGCTGGCAGAGATGGGCGATGGCATGTCCACGTCCCTGTCAGGTCCGGAGCTGGAGGTGGGAGATGGAGGAGGCAGGGAGGAGGAGATGGAGGGCTGGAAGTGATGAGAAAAGAGACTACATAAAGTACACCCTCTTTCTTGTCACTGCCATATGTGCATATGCTTACTCGTTGTTTTGCTCAGGCTTTGTGTACACTTACCTGTAATGAGATGCTGGACTTGTTGGTCTTCTCTTTGACTTTAGCCAGAGCTCCTTTAAGTCCAGCGGATCTCTCTGCCATCTCCAGGGCTGCCCTCAGCAGTTTGGGGGTCTCCGGCCTAACAGGGGCTGCTGGGACCTGAGGGGGACCCTTAGCCTGTTCTTTGGGCTCAGGTTTCTTTCCCTTGGAAAGCATCTTCCTGTGGTTGAGGCAGTAACTTGTATCAGACATAAGTAACAATTACATACATGCAACAAAGCTCTTGTATACGTCTATTTTTGATCTAGTGGCCCCACTACATCTGTACTGTTCCACAGCAGCGACATTGCTTGGGAAGTCAAACATCACTAATACAGGACAGATGCAAAGTAGAGAGTATAGTAATGCCACTTATGTTTAACCTGGCCTTCTTGCGCAGCAGTTTCTTGGACTCAGGGTAGTGGATCAGGATCTCATTCAGGTCTTTCTTGTCCAGGATGAAGAGATTGGCAAAGCCATGGGCGATTACATTTGCTGTGCGCCTGTTACCGCCGCCTACTGCGAGCAAACTGCCAATCAGAGAAATTGCAGTTGAAAAAGACATTTTCCATCACTTTTGACATTTTTTGGATAAATTTCAGGAAAATCTGTTCGAATTTTTCATGGAATATTTGTTTGATTTCATGCAAAATCACAATAAAATATGGAAGAGATTTAGCCTGTGTAAAAGTCATAATATATATATATTTTTTCCTGTTCTAAGATATTTGTCAGAGATGGCAGCTTAGATCCTAAGTGGCAAGACAGGTAAAGAAGTGCTGTGGGAAATAAGTATTAATGGTTAGAGAACATTTTTTCACCATTTGTGAAGATCTCTTCACCTGATCTCTCCAAAGACTGATCCTGCTCTGAGAGTGACAAACACCGTCTTCCCATCCGGTCCTCCAACCACCTGCACCTCCCCTGCCTTTATGATGTACATCTCCCGTCCCACCTCGCCCTGAGCAAGACAGGAGACAAACGCTGAACAAGGTTGCCACATACCTACAAACACAACACAGTCAGGTTTGCATACAGTGTTTACCTTTCTGCAGACATAATCCCCAGGCAGGTAGACAACAGAGCGTAGGCTTTTCAGCATGTCAAAGATCATCTGTCTGTCACAACCCTGTCAAGAGTGAGGAAAAAATAATGGAAAACTGTGCAAAAACAAACTTACAAAGTGCTTTGCATGGTTGAACCAAGATTAAAACGTTTCAGGACTGAGGCAATGAAATCAAATAAAATAAAACAAAAATAAACCCCCCAAAAACTATGGTTTATGTGGATCTCTAGTTGATCTCTTTATGGCGAGTGCCCCCGCAGAAAGACAGTTTTCATTCAGGTGGGATACTCAGTGACTTTCTCCATTGTACGTTTTAGAAAAGCCTTCACTATCTAGCACACCACGCAAATCTTTTCATGTGTTTTTAAGAATTCCTACCTGAAAAAGAGGGACTTTGCTGACGATGGAGTAGTTGACATCTACAGCAATGTCCAGACGCATTTTATCTGGCAACTGGGTCAGCAGCTCCAGCTCATCTGCAAGGCAGACAATAAGCGGCAGAGTATGACTGAAAGGGCAGGTCAGATGTATAAGATGCATACGAACATGCACACATAATGCTCTCCTTACCCAGCATGCCTTGTGATTGCCAGGTGTAGTTGTACCAGGTTTTGACACGGTTCTGGACGTCTTTGGGGATGTGATAGGAGGACATGTATTTAATAGTGTTGTCCACACATGTGCGGTAGTAGGTCTGACCTGCTGTGGCTGCACCAACCACATCACGCATCTGAGAGGCAAATGAGCAAAATCAGCCAATTGGGAAAAAAAAAGTTTGTTAATTTAACAGCTTTATTGAGATTTATGATGTACTAGTGTCTTTGCTGCATGAAGTGCATAATAAGAATAACAACACACTGGTGCTTTTAATATTAAATATATGTGTACGGCACAGATGTCTACATTATAATTATACATCTACCTGTCCAATCATGATAGAGAACACAAAGACTCCAACAAAGTAGTTGATGAGTTGGAAGACAATCTCAAAGAGGGTTGTGGGTTCTGGCACACCACCAATGGTGATCAGGGTCTTCACCGCGAAGTAGTAACAGCGAATATAACTGAGCACAAAAAGAAACGCAGGAGGCATGAGAAAGAGGCAGAACAAGAAAATGGCTTCAAAGTGAAGAACACGATGGGCAAGGGATTTTGTGTGCGGTGTGTGCGTGGTTTTGCATTACTCATGTTGTGGGGATACAAATCTGTTAATACGGTCACATTGTGGGGACTCGCCTTCCTTATGGGGACAAAACGCAAGTCCCCATAATGTAAATCATTCAATCTTAGGGTGAAGACTTGGTTTAGGGTTAGAGTTAGGCAAGTAGTGATTATGGTTAAGGTAAGGGTAAGTCTCCGGGAAATCCATGTAAGTCGATGATGGAACCAACCTGTTGCCTTCGCCATTGTACACCCACTTGGTTGATCCTAGTCCCATGAAGGCAGAGCACCAGTAGTATAGACAGGCGTTACAGTGGATACAGTAAAGCAGATAGGTGGTGGTGCGGATCACCCTGAGAAACAGAGAGCGACACCTTTGCATAAACTGAACCTTCTAAAAAAAAACGTGTTACTCATTCATGTGTGTCACCGTGTGGCATCTCAAGGAAGGGAGACAAAGTGAGAGGACCAATACAGAGATAGAGAAGAGAGAATTCAGTACAGTGAGATACCATCAGGTTGCAGCTGACCTGTAAATGAAGGCTTTGGTCAAGATGGCCTCTAGACGCTCGTTGAACTCAAAGAAGGAGTTGATCTGGGGAGGCATTGGAAGAGAACAGAAAACAATATTTAAAGAGTTTGGTTTCAAAATCGGCTTTCAAACATTTGAAAAAGATTTCCTAGAATGGATACACAGAGCCTTGGAAATGAACTTCTCTTTCGTAGTGGTGCCATACTTACTGATAGCGTATTTGATATTGTCAGAGTAACGCGGTTGTGTGTCGCTCAGTAAGTTTGACACGTGTACTTGCTACAGTTGTAATGTATTGTAAAGGGGAAGCGGTTGAATATACGGTAATAAACCTCACCTTCAGCAGCCTGGGTAAGCGAAGCAGGGGGTTGATGCCAGTTTTGAAATAGAAGAGCTCCAGGGGAACAAGGCAGGCTACGTCAAACTGAAAAACAGGAAGGTGCTTAGATGACTGATTCAACAATGAATATGTGAAGCCCCGAAAAGCAGAATACGCTCAAAAATGGAATTGTATTCATCTCTAGTTACTTACTTTGAAGCGATTTGTTTTCATGTAATTCCTTCTCATCTCTTTTTTGTCACACTGTAATAAAAACAAAACAACAGCATAGGAACAATGATCCTGGTAGGTTGATTCTTATGGTAAAAAAGTGAGCTACTCCTGTCCTTTTGTATGTGCAAAAAGACAACGCAGTGATTAGGTCTATGTTTGTTCACTATGTGATTTCAGCAGTCTACGTCCCCTGACAAAGGAATGGCTGTGACTTCAGATTCCCACCATGAGATGGTGCTCAGTTAGAGTAATGGCTGCCAGTGTCCCACTCACCACTATGTCCCCTCCGCGAACAAACTGCAGGCGCGGCTGGAAGGTGGTGATGTCCACGATGTAAATGAGGTCACACAGGTAGTCGGTCAGCAGCCAGTAGTAAATATTGTCTGGAGTCTGGTAGGGGAAGGCCCAGCGCACAGGGATGAACCACACGTTCCAGTTCCACGCCAGCGAGACCAATAACATCCACAGCACGTACATTAGGTCTGGGGAGAGAGACGACGACATGAGAAGATGAAGGGAGTGGCAGAGCTAGAAAACAGGAGGATTGAGTCCTGAGTCAATTGAGTGAAAGTAAGGAGAGACTGGAATCATTCAGGAGTCACAGAACAAGTGATGGTAAAGTAAGCAAGCGCCAACTACCCCCTGTTAACTAGGGACTGATGGGAATAAGAGCATGGCAAATAAGCAGGATTTAAACAGTATTATTAAGGACAATTTGCATTATTTGGAACTTGGTTTTGTGCTGAAGGAGAAAGAATGGTAACCGCAGAAAATGGACCGGCTCACAAAGTCCTTATGAATGTGAAACAAATGGAAGAGAAAAGGGTAAATGACAGATGATTAGGAGACAGGTGTCTGTATTGTAACAGGAGAGTACAGTAGATTCACCTTTACTTAAACCTCACAATACATAATCATCACATTCTGGTCGCATAACAACCCAGTAAGTCAAACAATGTATCTTGAGTGTTTAGTTTGTTTGGGGAGGAGCGTTAAAAAGCGCAATGAAAATAGTTTCTCGAGTAGCCAAAATCAATGTTATTTTAGAAACTCTGTGGCTGAAAAATGAGGAGACTGGGTGTTTGTCATCCATGTCTGAGTAGTTTAAGTAACGAAGATTCTACTGTACAGTACAGTGCTCTAGGTGGCAGCGGGTGGCGTATTCGGCCGGGTTCTCACTGGTGAAAGGGTCGATGCTGGCAGGGAAGCGGTAGTGCATACAGGCTCGTATCCACCGAGGACTTTTCACCTTGCAGCAGGGGCTAGACTGCACCTCCTCAGCCCCGCTCTCCTCCTCCCCTCCTCCACCTCCTCCTGACGGACCTGCTTGTGCCTCTTTCTCTCCCGCATCCACTGGCTGTGCTCCAGGAGCAGGTTGAGGAGCTGAAGCCTGAGGAGGAGCTGAAGGGAGGTGCGAGGGGGGGGGGGGCAAAAGGTCAGAACACAACATTCGAGAAACAGTGTCAAACTAAGTGTGTGCTATGAAGGATATGTAGCAAGAAACAGGCTTTACAAAACAAAACATTCTTAACATAAGATTACCCTGATCTAAATCAGTGATTACCATAGTTTATTAAGCCACTGCAACCCTTCAAAATGACTTTTTTTTTTTTAATGTAACCCCCGCCCCCCACAACACACATAACACAGTTAAAAATGACCCCATAGGTATAAGTTTTTTAAAAGATGCAATTTGCTCTGACATTTGCTATTTCTGAGTGTTGTGCACGTGGAAAACTCGTGTGCAAGAAAGTACATTGTGTTACCGGCAATCAGAAGACAAACCGGGGATCTCACCACTCATTCCTGGCCATAGCTATATTAACAGGATTTTCTATTTGGTGATTTCAATGTTTATTGCTTATTTCTTACATTTTGATAGGTTTTCTAATGCAAATGTTGCCTAGTATTTTATATGTAAAAAGTGTAAATGAACAAATCTTGAGGCACCCTTGGTCCATCCTAAAGGCACCCATTTTGGCAACCACTGATCAAAACACTGTGGGGGGAAATGAGGGACACTGGTGGTACAACTTTAGTGATGAAGGTGAGCAACTTGGGAGGTTGAAACCTGGAGAAAAGCTACTATTGCTACTTCTCACCTGCGTGTGTCTGTCAGTGGGCGGTTTCGTGTTACTGATGTAGCTTTTTGTGTATAGACAGCAGCCCAAGGTGCGGGTGTGACTTAAATGAGTAGTAGTTTCTCGGCCGGACAAGGATGATTCTTTTAACCTGGAAATAAAATATACTGTAACACACAGCTGCTTCAATCTAAAACCACTATCTGCCTGTATATTTGTGATTCGTTCCACTTTTGTGAGTAAGGATGCAAGGTTTTGTGCTGTATGTCCCTTGTGGCGCTACAGACCAGCTCAGCGCGTGAGTGTGTGTGTAGGTGAAAGAAAGGAGAAAAGGACGGAGACTAACACTCACAGGGGATGATGCTGTCTTCATCCGAGCTGTCAGGGTCAATGAGTTTCTCCTTTGCCTTCTCCGTTCGCTCTTTAAACATCTTGACCAGCTCCTGAAGACGCTCGTTGACCACTGTACTGGTCTGACTGGCTGAAGATGCAGGACGCTCTTTCAGTCTTGGGGGAAAAAAAAAAAAAGTAAGACATAAAAGTTTGATGATTCCGGTTTTTATTGTTGTGAATGTCCCCTTTACTACATTTCAGCACTTAAATGAAAACTCCAAACGACGTGCTCACACTTTCTCTTATCTTCATTTGGCGTGTGTGCGTGTGTGTGTGTGTGTGTGTGTGTGTGTGTGTGTGTAGTGCTCACATGTCATCTGTGCTGTGCAGGCTGGACTGGCTGGGCCAAGCTCTGACAGGGAAGCTTGGTTCATCATCATCATCATCATCGTCTTCTTCACTTTGAGAGGGCAGCCTCCTACTGTTAAAGTTAAGTGGACACAGCAACATCTTTGAGACAGTGCGGCCTTAGTTAGATTATTATTTCCTTTTTCTCAAAATAAGATCCACTGTGATGGGACTTTACTGTACATCATGTTAAGTGGCATTTATAAACATTAAAGAGACACAGATATGCAGAGTTCTGTCTAAAAAAAAAAAAAAGACTAATGTCCAATGAAAATGAGAAAAGCTACTATTGCTTCACTCATAATTAATTTAATGAGTGAAGGAGCAAAGACTGGTCAATTCAAGTGGGAAAATGCAGGGATTAATGAATGGTGATGGATAAAATCCAGACTGGGCAGCACAATGTGAGGATAAAGAGATAGATGGATACAAGATGAGTAGATGCAGTATTTAATAAGGGTTGGATATCTTACATCTTTGTCCAGATAGTCCTACGATTCCTTCCACTACTGTCGTGGATGGTCAGAGCAGGGTTTGAAGGGATCGCGTGTGTTTTTGAGAGAGAGGGGCGGGGAGAGAGAGAGGGTTTGTGTGTGGTGTGTGTGCCGGGGAAAACATGATATTAATCCAAGAAACAGATCACAAGGGAAGATAATCACCCACAGTGCTCTACAGGTAGGTGACACAGTGATGATGCAAGTGCAAGATTGTGATGCATCCGTTTATTGACTTTTGTTACATTATGACAATGTCCATAGAGTAGCCAAAAGCACAGAAATCTGTGAAAGCCATGCAAAGGGGAAGAGTAGCTTCACACTTCACAACAGAACGTCACACTAAAAACACAGAACAACAAGAAACACTCAACATCTATCTACAATTTTGTCATCCTGAGTGTTTATACTGCGATTTTACGACATCTATCGCATGTATGTCGGTCCTTGGAGAGGGATCCCTCTTCTGTTGCTCTTCCTGAGGTTTCTCCAATATTTCCCCCCGTTAAAAGGGTTTTTGGGGGGAGCTTTTCCTCATCTGAATCAAGGACAGAGGGTGTCGTAGGTTGTATGGATTGTAAATCCTCCTTGAGGCAAATTTGTGATTTTTTTATGATATTTGGCTATATAAATAAAATTGTCTTGACTTTCCAAACAATTTCCGCTCCACAATGATTCACATAAACTGTCAGTGTTCTGCATAAACACTGTGTGTGCTGGTTTGCTTGTGTGTGTCATTTTGGCAGCCCTTATTGTGTTTTATGTGCAGATAGGATTTCATATCCAAATTAAAAGACATTTCAATCGATTTTCCTGAGCAATACACATGGTTTCTGCAGGACAATGACATACAGACAGACCCCACATGATGCTTCTACCAACTGTGACTGTACAGCAGACAGAAGAGGGCAGTAGAGCCACCCAAACAGCACAAAATTTAAGGGGGAAATGTGAAGCGCTTCACTCCAAAATGCTAAGTTTAATGATTCATCAAAACCATGAATGATAAAACCTAATTTATTACTGAAATTATTTCCATTTTATAAGCAAATGTTTTGTAATTGGAATTTTGTGTTTTGGCAGCTACCAATAAATAATTTTATCTCATTTTGGATGAAAACTCTCCACTTGCCAACAGAGAAGCTTGCACCTCGACATATTCCAAATAACATATCCTACTGATGTTACTTGTGTTTCTCTCTTGTGAAATTATTTGCCATGAATGCATATAAGCTATGGATATGTGTTGTTTCACTGGAGAAAAAGAATAATTACTGTTGAAAGACAATTAAAAGCACTACAACTCAAACGATCCATGCAGTTTCCTTACTCTTTATCTGCTTTGCTGTGGATGAAAAGCATGAGGGGAGAGAAAAAGATTTAAAAAAGATATTGTAATACACACCCAGATAAACTGAACTATTCAATACCCTCTCATAATCTTTTACAATATGACAAATTATCCACTACTGGTGTTTTCTTATTACACAGCATAAACCTTTTGGTAAAATATTAGATGTGAATCTATGTCATATTCTGTAAGTTATGAAATTAGTTGCCGTCCTAATAGATTACATAAACTAGTGGTGCTATTTCTCACCTTTGACGACCTCCAGAAGGGGTCACGGGGACAGTGAGGGTTGTAAGTTTGGGGTCCTGCGGGGTGAGGATTTGCGGGATATTGCTCGCTTCCACCCCTCCTACTCCCTCTCCCCCTCCTCCTGCTCCTCCTTCCCCTCCTCTTCTCTTGTGGTCTGAGTCGACATCCTCTACATTGACGGCTGGACGAACGCTGAGGATAGAGCTCTCTGGAGAGGTTGAAGGGCACAAATTGTTTGTAGATTAACGAAAAGCATCACAAATAATGGGAATGTGTTGGCACCGGGACTGCAGTACAGCACTGCCACGGGCAAAGCAGGTTACAATTATAAGCAGAGACAGTGCAGGACAGTGTGAGAGGGAAGCAGATTTACCAGGACCTACATCGGGCTAATGCAAGAGGATCCACCTGTGAACTAGGCCATGTATAAGAGTGGCCTCATAGCTAAGAGGACTATCTTACTCATCTGGCTAATCTGGCTCATGCTGCGCTGGCACACTTCTGTCTTCTTCATCAAATCCAAAAAGTGCCCTGTAACAGTCAGTATTCTCTAACAGTTTGTTACAGACTTTATCAAAGCTATGTGGAATTGGAGGGGCAGCCATAGTATACATTTCAAACGTTTCTCTTTTTAAAAGTTTCCTGAATTTTCCTTGACAAAATAATGGAATAGTTGAAAACTCAGTTGATCATTTACTGCTTGCAAATTTCTTTGTTACTTTTAAGTAAAGTTTAGTGTCAATCAGCTGTTCTTTTAAAGCTAGTTTATCCTCCTGCCACATATTATGAGACAGCAGTTTACTTATTATGACTGAGTTCAGGTATCTACCAGGAATCTCATGATGGAACACATTTAACTTTCCACTGCTGCAGATTCACCTGCGGGTCTTATTGCTGAAATGTCTGAGTCATCTTCAATGAAGAACGCCGGGTTAGAGAGACCTGACAGCTGGTGGGCCGGTGAGTTGAGCTGCTTTGATTGGGGGGTGACAATTGGCGGCAGGCGTGGGTAGGATGGCACATTGGGCAAATCGAGGGCACTACCATTAGAGGAAGATGGAGATGGGGAGCAGGGCCGGAGCTGAGGATGGTGAGAAGGAGGGAGAGGGGTGTGTCGGACGAGCCGGTTCAGTTCAACGTCTTGCTGATTCTTGTCTTGCTTGTGTTTTTGCTGTTGTTGTTGTTGTTGTTTCTTAGGCATCTTGTGGCATAAGGCTGTTGAGGCGGTTCCGGACATTGAGGAAGTACTGCTGCGTTTGGCTGGGAAACTGGGAGAGCTTCTGTGGGATGTTTGAAAAGCTCTGGGAAAGACTAGACAGACTGGGGCCGACTGAACCCTCTGAGCTTTTGGGCAAAAGCTCAGTCAGAGTCTGGGCAATATTTCGGGGGACCTGCGTGAGTCGGATCTGGGAGAACTCTTGGCGCAATTCAGGGGGTAGGGAGGGTAAGTACTTGGTAATGTCAGAGAGCTGGGTGGGTGGCGTAGGCATGGAGGGTATTTTGGGAGGGGAGATGCCGTTCTCTTTGAAGAAAGCGTTGATGTTGCCGAGGCACTCGGAGGTGTGAGGAATGCGCATCAGGCAGCTCTTTAATGCATCACAGCGGACTGGAGCTATAGAGGAGACAGGTGGATTGGCAGATATAAAGTCAGGCAGAATATAAGCCAGGTGGGAAAAGGGTTCAGTAGACAGTCGAACAGCAATCAGTCTGAATGACAATATCGTGTCTTTTTCTAGACAAGTAGATGGATAATACAGTCACCAGGCGACATGCACACTAACAGTGTGAGGTTGACAGACAGCCACTCTAACAGAAACAGAGGTACAGTAATGAAATCAAACAGGGTTGTAGTCTGGATGTAGACAAGCATGTAAAACAGTCAGTTAAGCAGCTTGTGAGCTCAACACAACACAGGAATAATTAGAGCAAGTCACAGCTCTACCCACAGTCACATATAGAATGAGGAAGATTTTCCTGACGAAAAAAACCCCAAACATAGCAAAATAGAATAGTACATACCACCGCAGCCGTCCCCAGTAGCTTCCTCGTCCTGCACAAAACACAAAGCATATGAATGAATGACAGGCGAGGATCAGTTGGGATCGGATTTGACATAATGTGGATTGGTAAAAAGAAAAACAGGACAGGGAAGAAAAGGAAACAATAATTAATGAAACGAAAGAAATAGCAAAGTAGGGAGAAGGAAGAGGAATTTATATATAACTGATATTCGTAAACAAGGTCAGGCAATGCAGGAGGTTAAAGTAACAGAGTCGTGTTTTACAGTCAAACGGGTCATGAGGTGAAACATTCATCACTGTGCATGTTCAACCCGTGGACATTACTTTTTCAGCAGCTTTGTCAGCGTTGGTGCCGTGACTGTCTTTCTCTTCTTTCTGCGGCTGCTTTGTAACAGGCTCAGCTTCTGAATCGGCTTCCTGGGTCTTGGTCTCTGGCTCTGGCTCTGGTTCTGGCTCAGGCTCCGGCTCAGAGGTCTTAACTGGTTCAAGACTTGGAGGTGGAGAGGGGGAGGTCTGCTGTGGCTCTGCTTCCTCTTTTGGCTCTAGATTTTTTTTTTTAATGAAATATTTCATGAGATTTAAATATTAGAATTAAAACAGTCAAACATCTGCCAGATGTTGATGATGCAAATATTATAGAAATATACTATAATTAATAAATAATATAATATATATATAATGTAATAAATAACATCATAAAATATTCATCATATTATATGAATATAATATAATGAATAATAATATTATAGTTTGTACATGGACTATAGCATGCTATGCTATATACTTTGATTTTGTGACTTAACAGCTACAATATTTTTTGAGGGGACAACAGTGTCAATTCTAGTGGATTCTGTCTCGATCTCTACCTGGCTCCTTAATGGTAGGTTCCTCAGCCTCTTCCTTCTGTTTCTCCCCAGAAAGGCTTTGCTCCTCTCTGCAGGACACGACAAAATAGTTAGAAAATTCATGTCTAAGGCCTACCTACCCTAATACAGAAGTTACACTGTACTCTTCCAGCAAAGTTGGAAAGTAAAGTCAAGACTTACAAACACAGACAGCCATTTTGGAAGTACTAAGACTTGACCAATTAGTGTCTATTTGCTTAGGCTCGTCGAAACATTGTTTGCACCCTCTGAAAATGGTGATTTGGCTGTATTTGTACAGCTTAAGAACACAATAGTGAGTGGGTGTAAACATAGAAATCGGATGCGACTCACTTTTAAGAGTGTAAATAGTCAGCTAAAAATGATGCTACGTGTAATAATGTAAAGCTGGCCTTCAATAACTCTGGTGGCTGCACATTACAGAAATAGCATGAGAATTATGTATATTTTGTAGATTTTCATTGGTTTTTAGCACTTTGTAGGCCTTGTCTGCTGTACGGTCAAATTGATGTTTCAACACATTTAGATAGCATGTGATGTGTTAACTCAATTTCCCAATGTATGCACACAATGACACTTTGGAGAACGCATTTATGAAGGTTATAGAATGAAAAATGATTTTTAGGATTTGTAATTTTGTTCTCTTCTCACCTATTCTCAACTGAATATTGGCATGAAGACATTGAAACATTAAACACAGGTTACATTCATCTATTCTAGACTGTCACACTTCTCACTTGATACCGGAAAATGTGGACACACGAACGTAACTCAACGTTAGCTAGCGTTAACAGTTGGTGGGTTCTCTCTGTTAGCATAAAACGACTGCCTTGGTGACCACCTGTAACAGGCGAGCTTATATAACGCCAATTATCTGTTTACATCAGGATAGAAATAAAGTTAGGGTTCACTATTAGCTCGAACTTGTTCATTTCATAACATAGCCTATACCAGTCCATTAACGTTACCTAAGCACGATGTTATGCAAGATACTCACTTGCTCTGTCAACATTCACGTGCGTTAATCGTTAATAGTCGAGAAAG
This sequence comes from Coreoperca whiteheadi, assembly GCA_011952105.1. Classification (NCBI taxonomy): domain Eukaryota; kingdom Metazoa; phylum Chordata; class Actinopteri; order Centrarchiformes; family Sinipercidae; genus Coreoperca; species Coreoperca whiteheadi. The sequence continues at coordinate 23,600,409 of CM022474.1, forward strand.
AAAATGTCCACGAGCATCGAGTCACGTCAAGTAACAGCACTAGCTCGCCTGTGGGGTCGTGTAAACCATATCAGGAGCTTTTAGAAAAACATTAGTGGAAATATTCCATTACACCTCCGTCCATCATTTTCCCTGCTTCTCCAGACGTGAAGCAGCAGCAGCGGCAGGTGCGCACTGTTACCGGGGGAACCGTTTGGGGGGAGGGGGGACGGCTGTTGCCAGGCGAAGCTGTGGTTGCTATGGCACGGTAGTGTGATGCTGAGGCAGCGCGCGGCTAAGATCACATAACGAGAACCCACGGGATTTGATGGGACCTGAGGACTGTGCTGGAACAGCATGAGACTGGGAAGTGAAGTCAAACGACTGGCAGTGGAACTGGGGACACGGGGGATCTCAGGTCTATTCACTAATGGAACGTAGGCTAACTATATAAATTTACTTAAGTAGGCTACTGTACTTCGGTACAATGTCAGGTACTTGTATGTTTTTCAATTTCATGCTACTTTATACTTTTACTACACTTCATTTCAGAGGAAAATGTATCTGATAGTTAGAGGTACTGTGTGTATTCAGATTTAATGGAGAACACCTATGATCAGTTTACTACAGATGACGCATTGTTACAGATTAAACTACCCAACAGACAAATACTGTTTATGTGTTGAGGCACAAGTAAAAATAGAATAAAAATAGTAACATAATGCTCTGAAAGGGGACATATTGCTGCAAAATGATAAAAACATTTAATGCAGGCTTTTACTTGTAATTAAGTATATTTTAAATTGTGCTACTTTTACTTCAGTAAATGACTTGAATACTTCTTCCACCACTGAGTCTCTTGTTATAGTTTCACCATCAGGTCAACAAGCTGCTGGAGACAGATGTGGACATTTCATAAATTAAATTAAATAAATAAAGTCATCAGGGTAGTTTATAGGTTTAGAACTCGGTTTACAAAAACAAAAATCAATGGGTATCTGATAGGCACAGCACAAGAGCAGTATGATGCTAGTTCTATGTGAACGACTAAGTGGGTTGAGGCTCCTACAAAGGATTTCAAGGAAGTTAAGAAAAGAGAAGCCTCCATGTTTGCGGCCTTACTCTGCGACTTTACTGTGGTCCACTTCGCTCTCCTCTTCTTGTAGCACTGGCAGCCTGGTCATAGTGAACAGTGTCACATCACCTCACAAGGATGCTCCCATTTCCAAAATGCAAAAATGTCCAAACACACACACACACACTTTCTCTCTCTCTAATTGAGCACAAGGTCTTACTCGGCTTCAGGCTCCTCCAGCAGCTCTTGACTCCCCAGCGAGAGTTTGAGGGACTGTCCTTCACTGGCCATCTGTCTAATGGCCATCTCAGCTGTCTGCCTGGCCACCTCTTCAGCCATACGTGTCATCTCCACGCGTTCCTGCAGCAGACTGAAGAGAGACAGGACACGTGATATGATTGTGCTGTGCGGTAAATGTTAGGAATGTGGTTAATGACATTTTGGACGTGACAAGAGCCTTCTTCCTTACTGCCGCGGCCTTAGATCACACAGCAAAACCCTCTGGCCCAACACCAAGCCAGGTTAATTTAGCCGTATCACGATGTTTCGGCCACTGTATACAGCTGTATATCTACTGCTCCAATCAATACATAGACAGGACATTAAAGAGAGGCTGAAATAAGAAGTTACAGCTTGCGTTATCGCTGATGTTTTTGAGGAAGAATACTTTGACCCCTGTTCTCCTTATTCTTTAAGTTAATCAGGATGAATATAATTGATAGAGATTTTAAATATGATAATTATGGTGACGGGATATTCAAAAATGACATTTCTTTAGGTTTGCAGCATTAGTTACTGAAAGCATCCAGTATGTTGGCTTAACCGGCACAGCTGGCGTTATCGGCTTATCAGGGTCCAGCGTGACTACTCTTGAGGACTTAGGGCTCTTAACTGGCTTGCACGTATTTAAATTATTATTTGATACGATAGGGTGCATTTACATCCAGTGGAAGGGTCTTAAAAATGGCTAACGACTGCAGCCTTGACCACCTACACCTGCTGTTCTCCACCTCTCTTACCGTTCCTCCATGGTACTCAAAGCAACATCTTCAGCCTCCTTCTTGATGCTTTCAATGAATGGTGTCCAGCGGCCCGTCTGGGTCTCAGCATCTTCTTGAGATGTTTTTGTCACACTCTCTGACGGTTCTGGTTCTGGGTTGGGGTCATCACACTTCTGCGACTGCAATGAATTGGACTGTGTCTGCTGTGTCTCTTCCTGCTGGTGGTGTGCTGTCAGTGATGGTGGAGGCAGTGACGTGGATGGTGCTGCAGCTTTGGACTGGTCTGCAGGTTTCTGCTGGCCCTCGTTGTCCGAGTCCACGTCCTCTAGTACCATGTCAGGTTTGAGTTTGGATGAAGCTGCGAGAGAGTGACAGGGGTCGATTTGTGTGCAAGACATGTGGTTGACATTGGTCGTGTTGGTGATGGGTTTGGACATAGGAAGGATTTTTGTAAGGACACACATTACAAGCTGGATTTGATCTAAATAAATCTACTGTACATACTATACAGGGTTTCAGGCAGCACTGTTTTTAATACTATGACTCAAGATTCCACATGCCGTCTCACTTGTAGGGGGGTTTATTTCGGGGGTTTATGTTGGAGGATCTTGAGAGACGGAAAACATCCGCAGCTTTGCATTGTTAATTAATCTTAAAGACTCATGGAGCTAACGGTAGGTGTTCCAGGTGGGATGGAGCCTGTCAGACTTAAGTTGTTCTTTATATCTACAAGGCAGATTATTGATAAGACCACCACATGGATAATTTCCCCAATGACTCTTTATTATTCCTGAAAAATCCTTACATTACAATATGGGATTATATGAATGTGACAGTCAGTCGTGTTTTCAATGTGAAAACAAAGTATGGCTCTTTCAAATCAAGTCAAACCCTCTGAAACAACACCACACCACATCCCCAGGCCACATTTCACATTTCAAGGCCATAGATATAGATCAAGTGGATCATAATAGGCCATACACTGCATGCAGTAGTCTTATATTTGAGTTGTGCAATGTCAATTAAACCTGTGGAGAAGCTTACAAGAACTGTAACATGACCCAATCTGAACTCAACTTTCTTTAAACACTAGAATTAACAGTATCTTAAGGAGCAGGACTTATGAAAAATTTGAACTATTTTTACAATTTCTTTTAAATATCAAGTATAAATACAGATATTGTTTATACTTTGTTCATGAACAATACAATCATGAATGAACATAGCTGCCATTTAATTATTATTTCCAGATTTCTGTGAATTGGTAAAGGATGATTTGAGATTTCTGAACAGAAACACATTTGTGTTTCAATTAATGACCATTACATCTCTTTTCTTATCTCCTATTGCTCTGTTTCTGGATATGGAAATGGCAACATGAATTTATAGTGAAGTAAATTGCCATAGGTGAAAGCACAATGAAGTAACAGAAAAATAGGCTGTCTGCACTCTTTTGTGCACGAAAGCTACAGGAATTTCAAATAAATGGCAATTACTAAATGTTTCTGTGTCAAACAGAAAAAGTGCAAATTCAAATCACAAAGACAAAACACATCTAGTTAGCTATGACATATACAGTACCGTTTTTTCACACATTTTAAGTTGCAATACATTCATATGAAACTGTACTGAGTACAGTAAGGTGAGTTGAATATATCTCTATATTCTCGTAGTATTTTACAGCTGCCTAGTACTGAGCTGCACGCTGTACAGCACCTGTAGTTCTGCCAACAGTACAATATGTCTATCGGTATCTGTCTGTCTGGGAATCAGAGCGTCCCCCAGTCGTCTCCTCCTGCTGTTTAAGGGGCTCGCAGCGCCTTCCCCCCTGAAACAGAAGGAGAAGAGGGACTGAGTTATGCTCCGACCGTCCGACCAAAACACCTCTTCAAAGACTATGGGGGGAAAAAAAACAAGATGGTGCTTCAACAGTAAGCCCATATACAATACTATCCAAATACTACACAGATCCATGGAAGTTACTCAAAAGGAGAAACGGCCAGCATATTTCCCCAGTAAACTCATGACTTGAACAAAACGTACCCCATGCTATTAAAGAGATGTTTGCTGCTAGTTGTAGGCATTACTCTCTAGTGACTTAACACTTTGTTGAGGAAAACGTTATGGGATATAGATCCACTTGATTGAACTGTGAATTGTGGCACTCGGAAACAGTGGTACTGGCAAGAAAATGGCATGCAGAGGGTTTTCTATGACCTCAGAAAAGTATGATTAAGTGAAGTGAACCCCAAACTCACCTTTTTGTAGAACTTCAGCTGCACCCTGAGAGAAAAAAAAAAAAAAAAAGTACACACACAAAAAAAAAAAAAAA
>CM022474.1:23604820-23661024 GCA_011952105.1 Coreoperca whiteheadi
AAAAAAAAAAAAAAAAAAAAAAAAAAAAGAACAAAAAAAAAAAAAAAAAAAAAGAAGGACATAAGCTGGATTGCGATCAAAATAGTTGTAGAGAAATTTGACAATACATACCAGAAAAGATGGATGGTAAAGGAAAGGCTGACAAGAAGAGGAGAAGAAAGAAAGAAAGAAGCAGCTATTTATTCCCAAAAGTTACCTCCGCATCATGTTTTGGTGGAACGGCAGGCTGAGGCATCTTCAGGCCCAGTCCCGACACGAACCAGCCAACCACACTGTCAAGAGAAAAACCAATTTACAGCGCTTACACACCAGTTACACATTTACTGTTTTGCAACATCCCAGTCCTTCAAATTATAAAAAGTAGTTTCAAGGAGAACATCAGCAAAATCTGTTGGTGTAGTCATCTCAGCTGCCCATGTACTGCAGTAAGATGGATTGACGGATGACAAATGAAGCCAATTAAGACCCTCGCATGTGAAGGCCAGGGACACTAATGAAGTGAATCCACCTCTGCCCTACCATTCGTAATAGCGGCAGTAATATTATGTTGCAGCGTGTCCAATGAGGAAAACCTTAACTGGTGCATTCAGCTTTAATATTTGGGGAATAGAAGAATTAGAAAATAGGACTTTTTCACAGAAGACTTTTTGCCACAGTAGGAAAAGCACAGATGTAAATAAGACATGAATCAGTTTGAGGGTCCTGGTATTGTGCATGCTGGCTCACGGTCGCGTTGCCATTGCTTACTGGGATACTTGAATGGAACAGAGCCATTGTTAATGTTATTAGTAACACCTGTGCTTTTCCTACTATGACAAGTCAAGATGTCTCCTGGGAAAAAGGTCTGTTCTGGGCCTTCTGTGCAAAGGCAACGACCGTTATTAACCTATAGAACACCACTTTAAAAAAAAAACAAAAAAAACACACAATACAGTCAATACCCAAAAAAAGGACAATGAGGGATCAAAACGTACCCCGAGGCCTTGCCATCAGTATCCAGTGAGATTCCACTGAGAGATTCTGGTGGTGGAGACAAAACTGGAGAGATGAGAAAAGACATGAAGTTTAGTGTGCAAATTAAGCATTCACCCAATAAAGACAAAATACATCAATGTTGACAGGGGTCTGCTGCTAAATCTGGTGTGTGTCTGTGTGTACTTTTGTCCAGAGAGGAGCGGGAGGACTTGGTCGATGGTTCCATGGGAACGACACCTGGGGGCAGAATAACTGGCTGAGGGACCATCTGCTTTATCCAGTTTACCACCCTGCAGCAGAAAAACAGAAAGGTCAGCCCCTCACAGGTTTATAGTTCTTTTCACTACCTGTGCTGATGTGTGTACATGTGTGTCTGCCTTTGATACATATTGTCCAGCTGATCCTACTACTGTATTTTTGACTCTTTAGACAAAGGAATCCATCAGATGTCAGGTGCTGTTAGGTGTGTGTCAAGGCTCAGCTTTAATCACTGTGAATGTGTAGTAATGGGTGGTTTAAACTCACTTGGGTGGGAATTGAGGGGTCAGGATGTCGTCCTCCAACACCTCATCATCTGACACTACCTCCACCACCGGGATGTGTGGGAGGGGATCAAAATCTGGACAGACAAACCAATCAGACAGCAGCGATCAGCTCAGCAGGCCGGATGGTAAATTACTGATATTTGATCACTAATTCAAACATCATTTTTTGTAAAAAGGCCATACACATAGACAAATGATCAAGAAACATACCTGGCATTGTTGCTACCTCATAGACCTAGGACAAAAGAGATTAAATGCATTTAAAGTCAAGCCAACAGTTATAAGATTTCCTTAGGTTGCTGGCATTATTTTTGCAGCGCATCAGGGAATTATTATTGTACTAATAATGAATAAAGAATATATGATCTCTTCTATGTGAGCCCAACACTGGGCTCAGGGTTGTCTACAGCTGGGGCTCACTGGAGCAATAAACTTCACATCCCATCTGGGCCTGTTCTATGTCCGCACCCACAGTACAGGATGTGGACTGAAAGTTTGGCCAGGCGTGGGGCCACAAGTGGGGCCTTCTTGAGCAAAAGTTATTTTTATCCCACAAGTTCTATCAACAATCATCTTTAATCTAAACATGTTTGATAAAATGTATATACTTGTTTAACTAAGTTAAAATCTGGGATTTTCTTCTGGGATCAATCCTTAATATAAATATTTCAATATACTACTTTGGGCAATGTGACGTGAAATATCTGGATGATGGGTTTCTTGCAGAGATCACAAACATTGTCAAATTTGTTGTGAGGAGTTGTCCAGATGATAATCACTGCAGCCCGGAGGCCTCCAGGTAAGAGGGTTGTCACATGAAGAAACTGGTTTAAATAGCAGTGAAGTTAAAGCAGGGCTTTAACCTGGCTAAAGCCTCTGTAGATTCCTTTATAAGCCTAATCCTCATGATTAGTCATACAAGCCTGTGGGGCAGTGTTAAGTTGCTCAAGTCAAGTTTCACAGAGTTCAAACACGTAGATTCTATTGTTGTTACTTGGCAGAACTACTTGATTTATCCATTTGCTCATATATACATAAGTATTAACTAAATAAAATTAAACACGTTGTTCCCATTATGTTGGAGTATTTGTTTCTGGAGAGACTTATTACCGATTGAAGACCATGCATTTGATTATATTGGAGTTGGTGTTCCTCTGTGTTTAGATATAACAGGATTATTTATATGCCAAATAAGTTTTAAGTTTTGTTTTGAGGCACTAATTTTGCAGCAGTACTGATATAGTCAACATGTTGTAAAAGGTGTTATAAAGTTTAATCTGTCACACTAAAAGTTGTGGTTTACTGGCAAAGCAGACCTAATTAAGTCCTTGTGTCTCACCTCAGTGTGTTCTCCGTCGTCGTTGTTAGTCTCTTTGTACTTCTCATCAGGCTGAGGCAACACCTTGGTCAGACCCTGAGTGACCCAGCCTATGACTCCAGACCTGGGAGGAAGACAACATTGAATTTAACTTTGAATGTATTTAGCATTAAATATTCACTCGTATCTAATCATACTCTACCTTTCGCCGTCCTCTCCTGACTGGTGGATGGCAAAGAAATAAAAAAAAAAAAGAAAAAAGTAGAGTGAGAAAAATTTTGAGGCCAAAGAAGTCAACTGCAAATCTCCTTTCCTCCTATTTTGTCTTTGTGCCTATTATCCACAATTATACGAATACTACTACTTCTACTAGGATAGCTTCCTTTGATAAAATGGCTTCTCCTGAGAATTTATAGCATTCGCACGGTACGATGACCCAGGCGTTGTGACCCAGCACACCTATGCAATGCTTTTACATTAAAATAAAACAAATAAGAGGGCAAATGCCAAAATAGAGAAATGAGATATACTGTGCTGAGTTTTGTGGAAACTTGAGTTTTGTAAAGGTTCAAACATAATATATGTGCAGTGCACACAACTGAATACATTTTGCTGTGTCCCACATGAGGTGCGTCGGTGTATCAGCTTTATCAAAATGTGAACACCTTTGTCTAAGATGTCCTAGTGCTTTGACTTCATCAAGACAGATAACAATTAAATGGCAAAATAAAGGCCTCCAAGTTCATACTAAAATTTCCCGACTAGCTGACATCTGGCATTTAATAAAAGCCAAATATTAGCCATTATCAGTCTGATCCTTTACTTGCCGACATAGATTGACTTCTTATAGGATAGTATGCAGAAGGCCTGCTGTCAACCTGAGCAGGCTACATGTCCACTCAAACAGGTCTACACTCACTCTGGCGTCAGAGTTGGCCCTGCTGGGTCGAGGGGAGCCAGAAGGTTGAGGCAGTGTGCTGACGAACCCATTAGACAGCCAGCCTAAAACTCCAGTCTGGGTCTGGCTGTAGATGAGGTGAAGAAAGACTGTAAGATGTCGTAATGTCCTCACACACACACACACTCATTAAGTCACACAGAGAAACTAGTGGACAGAGAGGTTTACCTGTCCTCTGAAACCTCGTCTGTGTTTTTCAGTGGAGGACCCTTCGCTGTGGGATAAGTTCGAAACAGAAAATACCCGTGTTTTGGATGCATTCTAACACATAAGCAGAAAACTCATGTGAACACACCTATATATACACTTTAAAACAAGTTGGGAAAAAAATCCTCACCTTTATTTTTGGGATGGTCCTGTAAGGTCAGAGAGAGAAAAGAGTGAGGCAAAATGCTCAAAAAAAATTACATTGTATGTGCGTTTATATGTGCACTTGTACAACCATCTTTGTGAGGACCAATTTGCGTTTTGTGAGTGAGGACATTTTGGCCGCCAAACCTCTGTGTGTGTGTGTGTGTGTGTGTGTGTGTGTGGTCGTCGTACAGCAGCAGGGGTCTTAGCAACTTCATCTGTCCCGGGAGCTTCAGGGAGTTGGGGGACCACTTTCACCACCCAATTAAACATCCTGTTGAACACACACACACAGTCAGCCTCTCAAAAGCCCTTCATCAAACATTGCTGATAATGATGATAATTCCAACTAACTCTTTCCTCGTGTCTCCATTAAAGCAGCCACTTCATGTGTCTGACAGAGAGCCCTTATTAACTTGAGCTAATGAGGTCTGATGAAGGACGCTCACCTGCTTCGTCTTTGCTTTTATCTCAGGCAACATTTTTGGCCCAACCCCAAATTTCTCTCTATGGTCTTGACTAATTTTTTTCCCACATTTCTTTAAAACCGCCTTTGGTTTCTCGTCAGACACATTTACAAACTTCTCCAGCGCTATGCCGTGCCTGGAATATGAATTAGAAAATCCTTGATTCTAGCTTCATTAATTGAAACATAAGTCAGGTAAAGTCGGGAAACTACATAACTGAAGTTATTTTGTAATGTGCAATGTAGACTTGCCTTTACAATCCACCAGTTAACTCTGAGAAGCGATGCAAATCAGGACCCTGTCTTTCATGCAAACCTCACACAGGAGTCAAAAGGCAGAGGTTAACCCCACTCAGTGCACCATAAGTTCCTTTACCAACAGCCTCCTCACACAGGTGACAGAGGGTTAAAGCAGTTCGACCAGGAGAAAGAAGTCACAAATGTACAGGAAGAGGATATTTTAACTGGTCTGGCAAACTAATTCAACAGACAGGTTTACAGAGCCAGCAGGAGGAGAGACTTAATCTCAAAAGTGCCTATTATCCGCTGTGACAGTTTATCAGCCCATTGAGATAATGCACTTCAGCAACGGGGCACAGAGCCACTGAACCTCCAAGATGTCCCACTACCTGACTACTTCAGACAGGTCGGGGACAACCAGGACGGCTGTCTGAGCCGTAATGACATACAGTATACAATAATTTCTAAATGTCAAAATCTCCTGTGACAATAATCACAATTTAGTCATAATCAAAGAGTTCCTTTTGCTGATACAACAGGTATAGTATCTTACATTCTTTGCACTGCTTGTTGGAATCATATGAAACCATGCTTGCCCCCAGGGCAACAAGTAAGGGAAACGTCATAGATCTCCTGGATGTTCTGAGCCAAGAGGATATTGTACGAATGACGCGACCATAAACATGCCAGGAAGGCCTGTTGGAGCTAAACGTGCACTCAGGACACTGTGTAGCGGCGTCATCATAGAGGATAGAAAAAAAAAAAAAAAAGATGGCTTGGATGAAATTTCACAGCTCTCAGAGTTATCACATTTTTTAGCTGTGGGATTGGCAATCTATGAAGAATCTGTTCATGCAAGGCTTCTTTACAAAGCTGTTTGACCTGTCCCTGTGATTCCTGACACACTGTTCCAATCAGCAGACGTCAAAGGGGCCTCTTCCCTGTAGCATTGGATTACATAGTGCAGCTCTGCCCCCTAACTAATCTACAGCCCTCCTCACTGTTTAAGGCCTGGATCAACTCCTGACATATGTCCTCATCACACCAGATCATTCGCAGTCCTCAAAAGAGCACAAATCAGCAGAAGACACCCCAAAAGATATACATGTTTGTCTTCTGATTGTGTTTGTAATTTAGGAAGGATTTGTGCATTTAAGCGTCTCTCTCCGCTCTCCTCAGATAAGACCTTGACAAAAGCAAATCAGAAGCTATAAAAAAAAAAAAAAACATCTAATCACAACAACATTAACATTTCTGCCCGTATCAACTTCTGCAGCAACTTCACCCGCTGTCGCTTTACAAAGGATCATCACAACACTCACCTCACATCAGCGCCCAGATATTCATTGTGCCACCTAAGTTATCGATGTTAAATGATGTATTTCCCTACCTCGGAACAGGGAAAAAAAACAAACTACAACTTGTGTTCCGTACCTGTGTCTCTACAGGTGGTTCTGCATGCCGGTGGCGTGGAGATCCAGAGTGGGGCACAGCCAGCACAGGTCTGCTGGGATTTCCACAGCGGCTCCCTGGGGCTAACGGGATTAACCAGCACCGCCTGAAGGTCAAGGCACAATCCTGGACCGTGGGCCACCGCAGATTAACGGCAGAGGAACGCATCGTCGGGACATCATCCCTGTAACCTATAAACTGCGATCACTCCACCGCCACAACAGGTGGCGATTAGGGTCGCCAACCGTCCCGTAATTGGAACCTGAAAAGACGAGTTCCGTATTGAACAGACACGGGACGCGCTTTTGGTCCGTATTTTCGAGAAGCAATTCAGTGCAAGTCTGTTGGAGATAAATATTACAGGTTAGACTACTAAAACAGCGCGATTTGTATGAGACAAAGGAAACCCTCCAGGCTGTCCGTCATGTTGTTCCACCACCCGAGCGGAGAAGCGGCGAGAGCTGTGTAGAAAACAACTGTTTGCAGCGGCCTCTGTCTCTGCCGTCTGGATGTGCCTTTACGATAAATTGCCTTTTCGTCGACGTTAAGCGTTGTTTTGTTGGCAACCATCCATGCCAAATTTACCTTAAGACCATCTTTATTTATAAAAACATATAAAATAGGCGCGGGCACAACGTGAGTGCTGTTGTACATCACCAGTAAACGAAACTGCAGGCTTTATGAATGAAGTTTGGCGAGTAAGCGGGACACACTTACCGTTTACAATCACCGCTAATTAAGTCCCCCCCCCCCACAGATTTTCCGTATTTAAATTTTGGAAAGTTGGCAACCCTTGTGGTGATTCCCATCTCACATAACCACAGACTCCAGGGATTTGCAGCTAGAATAACAGTAGACCCGGAAAGTACACGTAACGTTACAAATTTGAGGTACTTTAATGTTTGCTTGGGTTGGTATTTCAGTTTTCTGCTGGCCTACAAAACAATGTCATCCCTGCAACGCTCTATTGCTATCCCTACAGCGGCACTGCTAGCATGGCTGAAGCATAATAATAACCATATAAAATACTTTACATTGTTACTGATTAAACCAGTGGTTCCCAGATTTGTGACTCCCTACTCCTTGGGGCCCCTTGTCACGTTGATCGTCTGTTAGCAGTTCCACCAAAGAGTGAACCTGTCAGATGGTTTCATTTCAATAACAGTTTCCAATATTTACAAAAAAGAAAGAATTAGAGAAAGGCTAAATCAAGACAATTTGTAAGGCAAATGTTGTTTATTTTCTTCTTCTTTCCTACCCCATTAACCATCTTCTCCCATTTATTTTGTGAACCTTTGGAAGTGGCCCTATGCCCTGAGGTTGGGAACCCCTGGACTGAACTACTAAACTGCAAAAAAAAAAAGTATTTAAAATTAGCTCCACCTCAACCAGCTACAACAATGCACAAGCATTCTTGCATTAGTATTAACAATCTAATAGTGTAATATATAATATCATCTGTCACAGGGGACATTTTTCTACTGAGTTACTTTTGACACTTTCATTACATTTTGCTGCTAATTTTACTTAAGTAGGTATTTGAATGCTTGTAACTGAATATTCTCACGGTTTTGTCTTTGTTATTCAGTAAACGATCCAAATACTTCTTCCACAACTGTTTAACAGTGAACATGGTGAAAGGAGGGCGGCAGGGTGGATTAAAAGGGAGAAAAACACTATGGGGAAAAAAGAGGAGGAGGGGGAGAAATCAAGATGAAGATGGTTTGAGGAGAGGAAAGGCGGGTGAAAAGGAGGAGAGAAGGCATGGCATGTTGCCTGAGCGTGATCAAGCACGGCCCTCATGAACCATAACCGACTGGTAAACGGGACATGACCAGGACCTTTGTTTTTTCTGGGTTGTACTGTAACAATGAAAGAATAGCTGCTGTGATGGACACGTCTATGGGGATCCAAAAAAGACAACCTGTACGAGCATCAGTCATAGTAAATTGCACATCTGTTGTACGTTTGACAGACAGGAAAACATTTACCAGGTCAGACAGGTGGATCGACGGTGCAACATCGAGTGAAGCCTGTTGTTGTGTTTGAGAATGGGAACTGCAGAACCATTTATGGTGCTGATGAGGCAGGAGGCAGCGGGGCAGATCCCATTATCAGCTCAGCAGGGGATAAGCTGGGAGAACAGGTCGATGACACAGACCCTTGACTGGAATATGGCAGCACCATAGTGGCCTCAATCCTAATTAAACATCTGGATAAGACACAAGACAGGGGGCGGTTTGGGCAGACTCAGGAGAGAGGAGGAGAGTGAAGCTGAGGGTATGAACATGGTCTCTAATTTTGGGTAAACTTTGCAGGAAGCCATAGTTGTTCACACCATTCATTTTGGCTAAATGTGTTCATATTTAATATATTGTGAACGAGACATTATAGTCCATTGTTCTATTGAGAAAAGAACAATGGACTATAATGGTGTAAGGAGAGAGATATTGCTATACAGGAGGTAGTAGATGAAAGAGAAAGCGCGTGCAGAGGTAAAGCTGTAGTGGGTGATCTGTGATGGAAGCTAATCCTGATTACCTTTGACATAAAGACATGCAGGAAGGAGCACACTCACTCACAATGGACAAAGGTGCATAGACCTCATGTACACACACACACATTACATCCGTTTATTGGTGGAAAAAGTACTCAGATCAGATCTTACTTAAACAAAAGTAGTAATACCACAATGTAAAAGTACTCCGTTGCAAGTAAAAGTCCTGCATAAAAAAGTACAGAAGAATGATCAGCAAGTTTACTTAAGTAAAAATTCTCATTTGGCAAATTTGTTATACTATTGGATGATTTTTTTTGTACCAGCTAATACAATTTATAATGTAAACTGTATCATATTTTATAATTGTATCATGTTTTTGATGAAAAGTCTTAATCTGCAAAGTAACGAGTAACTCCAGTTGTACCTGTAAAAACAGGAACAGTATTTCTCTATGAAACATATTAACTCCCATAAAAAAGTATTAAAATTAAACAGCATTAAATGGAAGTACTCAATAAGTACAATTTCCACCAAATTGCACAGTGGTGGTGAGTAAATGTACTTAGTTAATTTCCAGCACTGCATCTGTGTACTAGCACACATACACAGACATGTGTTTGTGTGAGCGTTTACTTTCACCTCCTGCTTTACTTTAGTTTATCATCATTGTGAGGAAAGCGGTGAACTTTGTAAAGATTTAGTTTTGAACATTTTAGAGGCAATGATTCCCCCTTGTGGCCTAAGGTAGAATCAACTCCTTGAACTTGACACAGCAGGTTAATAACAGAGAAGGCTAGATTTTCAAAGTGTCCAACTGAGAAAATCCCACCCCCCTCCCTTAATGCCTCCCTCCAAAGCCACTCCCCCAAGCAGGCCTGCAAAAGCCACAGATACAGATTTTTTTCATTTTCCCCCCCAGAGCTTTTGAGTTATTGATTGCAAAGAGAATTTCAGCAAATATAACAAAAAATGCTCCTGAAAAACATTACCTACCCTAGCTTTAAAGGTGTATGGTTACAACAACATGAAGCCAAAAACTGCAGCAACGAACACTCGTGTGGCATTTACCTGTGAGTTTTATTGTGAAATCTTTAACGTACACTACAAAGGAGTGCACAGGCCTTACAGAACATGCCCTGCATGCATCAACATCGTCGTAAATAATCTACTGCTGCTCTTATAGAAAACCTGAACAGAAACAAAATTTACAAAACTACAAATGATAAGTTGAGTTAAAAAATAGGGAAGAGACACATTTTTAAAAACTTTCCCTCATGCTATTTATAGTTTAAAAAAAAAATGCCCCCCAATATTCACAGAAAAGAAATGGCACAATAAAACGTGTAAGACAGGCACAAACCTAAAGCGAAGGGTAATGATTGTAGCATGTGAATAGTGGCTTTACACAGAGACAGATAGATAGTGGGAGGCTCAATGGACCCATTAAGACAGGATCACTTTCTGCAGATGTTTCTGTGCATCGAGAATCTTTCAAATGCTTGAGCTAACTTTCCAGAAGAGGGGACAAGAAAATGAATACATTTGGGAGCGCAGGAGTGGGGTAAGGTACAGCAAAGAATCGAAAAAAGAGAGAAAAAGACAGACTGAGAATGGAACAACAAAAGGAAAAGAAAGAAGTGGAGAGAACGATAGAGGAGGAAGGAAGGAGGGGGGGCGCAGAGGAAGTCATCTCCAGCTCATGACAACAAACAGAGCAAAAACATGAAGACTTGAAAAGGAGGAGTGGACTCAAGTGTCCCAATCTAGGTCAGGAGGCGCAACGCCAGCGCTGCCCCTCCCCAAAATCCTTCCTCCCCCTCTTTCCCTCGCTCCTCCTTCTCCATCGAAAACTGGAGAGGAAATGCTGGCAGAGCCCTCCCCCTCCCCTCCTCAATCTGTGCCTCCCCCGGTTTCTTTCTTACCCTCTCCATCTCATTCTCTCGCATTTCCACTTTTTCTTTACTCCCATATATATTTTTTCATACCTCCTCCTTGTTGCATTTTCCCTCCTAACGGCCCTCTCTCCCCCCTCCTCATGCATGACACTGCTAAATCAGCAGCATGTGGGCTTAATGGAAACCAGACCCTGACCCATTCCTCTCTAGCCTGCAGGCTTCTCCCTTGCACACTTAATTAGCTTCGATTCTATTTAGCTTCAGCATGAAATAAAAAGGCGAGCAGATAAAGAAAGAGGGATACTGTTGTTAACTCTTCACAGGTCGAGTTGAGATGGACAGAATTTGTAAAATACCACAACACTTTCCAATTCTTCTCGTTAAATGTGACTGAATCCCCCTCCTCTTGTATTTCATCCCAGCCCTGGCACCAGTCGTATATCAATATGTCTCCGCTGGGATTGTGTTTTTAGTGGTGCAGTCTGAACGGTTATCGTGGCTGTGGTGGGAGGAGGGGAAGGCTGGAGCCCTCGTGTCTGCGTGCAAAAACTCTATGTGCCTTTGTTTGGGTGAGTGGTCCCTATGTCTTGGGGTGTGTGTGTGTGTCTGCATATGTGACATGCACGCACAAATGAGTGCAGTTAGTTTTTTTTGTTGTTTTTTTTTTAAATCATGTGATGTTGGTGCATGTGTGTGTGATAGAGCGAGAGAGGGCAGACATAATGGGCTCAGTGGGAGACACAGCTGTCTGACATTCCTGCGCTGGTCGGAGGACGAGCTTCTTCTGCCCGTGTGTGTCTGTGTGTTTAATGCGCACAGAGGGTTCTGCGTTGCACGAACACACAGACACACACGTATCTGCAGTGAAGCAACCTCAGCAAAACAAAGACAACCATAAACAGAATCAAAAGTGCAAATCATCAAACAAAGAAAGTGTTGGTAGAGGCACCATAGCAAACAAATGGAAGACTTATAAGTATATTTGTTTTCATAGCTATAAGCACTCGTGTGTGTGTGTGTACAGTATGTGTGCTTTTGTATAGTGTATGTTCATTATCGACTTTGTCTGCATTTATACTGCAAATAAATCATCTGTCCCTCTGTGCAATTAGAATGGATAGAAACGGACATTCCTAGTGTGTCATGGATCTTCTACAGTACACATCTGGTGGCTGACATCTCTTTTTTTTTTTCTATGTCGTGATGGAATAAATGCGATTCTTTTAAGAAATAGAGGTACTTTTTCAGACATTTGGAAGGCACAAAGGGAGACGCAGGAGAAAAACTTCAAGGCCAGTGGAGGGAAACGTACACTGTAGCCTCACAGGCACCAACTTTACCACTTCTGCATTATGTCACATGAGCAATAAAAGTTCTCACAATGAATGGGGCCCAAAACGGTGACTCATCCTCGACATTCTTAGACTTTAGTACTGTGTCGAAGCTTCTTTCCACCGCGCCATGAGTACAAATTTTGACGCCAACCAGACAAATGATGAATAACCGTTCTATCTCTTCTAATTCTGTGCCTCACACCCAGTCCTGCAACGAACGTTTGCAGTGCACCAAAGCCCTCGGCGTCTCTTTCTTCTGCAGAGTCCTGAGGATGGCGTAGATTAGGATGAGGATGCACAGGATGAGCACTAGAGGAACAATCACCATGATCAGGGTCATGACTTTTGATTCATTGTCGGCCACCGTCACGACCACGTTCACCTCTTTGTCCTCTTCCTCGTCTGTGCTGTCGGGCTTAGAGGGGGGCTCTTCCTCCAGGTTTGTGTCTTCGCCCTGGCCTCTGTCTGGCTCTTTGTGCTCATCTTTGCCTCGGTCTGAAGGGTTGACTGGTTTGTCTTTTGGTTCCTTCTCAGTGTCTATATCGGGCTTAGGGTCAGGGACTCCCACGCAGCCCATGAAATCCTTCAGGATGGAGCGAGGGTAGCCTTTGTCTGCTTCTGTCTTGTGGTTGTCAAACCTCCAGTAATTGGTGCCTTTGTAGAAATAGGTGTAAGCTGCATGAGAGGCAGATAAAAGAGAATTACGTCAGCAAACTCATGTGCAATGGATTAATATGTGAATATACTGAATACGTACAGTGTTGTTATTTGGTTTCTAGGCTTTGCTCTTGTCAGACAATAATAACTTCCAAATGGGGGACGGTAGACTGAGAGCCCACAGGTGGATGCTGGGGTGGAGGTGGAGGTGGAGCTTTTCAAATGCTATATGAACAGCGGCAGCAGTAGAAGCAAGTGACAGCATTGTTTTCAGCAGCAAAAGAGTGAGCAGAGCACTAACGTAGTACACCGCTACGATCGAAAGGGTGCGTTGGATATATGTTGCAGTGAGAGGGGTATGCCACGTGAGTGTAGCAGCGGACTGGAGTTGACTGCCTGAACTAGCACAAAGGCTTTATTTTTATTATTTCTAATGTGAATAAAATTATGTTTTCCTGTCCTGGATGTAGTCAACCCTATTTTCAAAGAAATAGTTCAACATTTTTGGAAATGCACTTATTCACTTTCTTGCTGGGACTTAGATGAGAAGATCAATAGCACTCTCATATCTGTCCAGCTTAGCATAAAGACCGGGGGAAACAACTAGCCTGGCTCTGTCCACAGGTTAAACCCCCCCCCCACCTACCAGCACCTCTAAAGCTTGATTAAACAAATGAGATAAAAGTGTTGATATGTATAAAAACTGAAGTGTAAAAATGACAACTCGCCGTTTTACGGGGTGTTATTTGTCGGACTACTTCTTGGGTAGGCAATTGCCAGGCAACCAGCGGAGAGCCCAAAATCACTGGTCACGCACATAACAGCCGTAAAACCACAACATGTCATTTTTACGCTTCGGTTATTACACATAAACACTTTTATCTCGTTTGTTAAATCCAGCTTTAGAGGCGCTGAAGGTTAAACCAACGCGATGTAACATGATGGGGTGGTAGGTGGATTTTGTTACCATTGGACAGAGGCAGGCAAGCTGTTTCCCCCTATTTCAAATCTTTATGCTAAGCTAAGCTAATTGTCTCCTGGCTGTAGCTTTGTATTTACCGTGAAGACATGAGAGTGGTATCAATCTTCTCATCTAACTAACAAGAAAGTAAAAAAATGCATTTTCATAAATGTTAAACTATTCCTTTAAAGTTTTTGGAGAGATAGTTTAAGGCTAAATGCAAAACACAGCAAGGACTGTGTGCGTTTCTGTTAATTTAATGATTCTTTCAGGACTTCATTCTGATCAACTTAAAGGATTGATTCAGATATTAACAGAGGCAAAGTTTGAAACCAGACTTGCACTGATTCTAGAACTTGTCAATTTCATTTACTTTACCATTTCGCTCGATAAGGTAAATTTAAGTTCCATTTTTGTGCAAACACAAAGCAGACTCAGGAATGTTTCTTAAGGGACCAGTTAAGCCTTTGCACTCTCCCCAACATTCCCACATTTTGCACCAAATGGAAGTTTGCGGGGCCAGGGCCGATTTTGACAAGTATTACACCAGAATATACATAAAATGTATTCATATCAAAAGTACAAGAAAGCAATAAATCAACAAGATGTGTTGCTTAAATGCACTAAGATTTGGCAATGGAGTGCAAAAAGAACCACGTACAACCGTCTTGGGGTAAATATCTGGGTGTTAATCTAGCTCTGTCGTGGAAACCAGGCTTGCAGAGACATCAGAACAGTTTGGGTGGAGATCAGATCGGACTGTTACCAAGTGCATTTAGAGCAGCTCTGCCACAAATCTAATTTCCAAAGGAAGGACGGGCCAACCCTCAACCCAGAGCTCTCATTCCTCCCTCCTCTCTCTCTCATCCCCTCACCCTTCTCTCTGCTCTGCTTGCTCCAGCCTAACCAGTCTCAAATGTAATTTTTTTCCCTCTTACACACCCCATTTCTCCCCTCTAACCTTTCGTTCTTTCTCTCCCTCCGCCTCTCCTCGCTCATGCTGTTCTGCTGCCTTCAACACTGCATGTACAGCTTTTGGTGTCTGTTGTGATTCTCATAAAAAAAAAAAAGAAGTGGTTCCCTTCCTCCAAATAAAGGCTGCATTTGCTTCATTTAAAGTCATTATTTACCACCATCATCACTGAGGAAGGCTCCTTTGGGTGAGGGAGGGATCCTGCCCCATCTGCTGTTTGGCTTGGGGAAGTCGCGGTCTGTAGTCCGGGTCTCCTCATTGTATCGCCAGTATCTGCACACAGACAATGTGATGTGTAAAGACGTCGAGATTCATACAGTGCACAAAACCCTTTTCAGATATGGACATTATTTTTAAATTGTTGCATGTATCTGTGTGTGTCTCTGCTATAATGTACCTGTCTCCAGAGAAGAAGTATGTGTATCCGTTGGGCTCCCACCAGATGGCCGTGTCAATCTTGTGCGCAGGAACTCCTTGTCCGTACTCGTATATGGGCTGTGGGTATCCTGGCAGCACATCAGCCTCCCTGAACACCCAGTATCTATCATCTGCAGGGACAAAAGGATATGTATTTTTCCAAAGAGATAGTAACACCTACAGTACAACCTTCCTCCACAGGTAATGTTTGTTACCTGGCTAAGTGATGGGAAATACGAGAGAATGTTCAGAAGAGAGAGAAGACAAGCAGGGGGGGAAAAGGCAGTGGCATTCGGAGAGAAAACGTTGGCCAGAACATATGGCATATGTCATGGGGTTTATTCACTCCAGGAGCAAAGTAGAAACGACAGGCAAGGTAGAAACACTAGGCATAAAACTCCAAGATTTCCTCATGTGGGAGCCAATTTCTTCTCTAACCCTAACCTTTAGACACACTTTTCAGCCACTTTCCACCTCCACTGCCAGGCCACTGCTGCACTGCAACGTACTAGACTGAACTATAATAGCTACGATTGTGCACTACCAATCGGTGGACACTGACTTCGAGATGCTCCTTAAACATTGTGACCTGATGTTTTGTTACCGCGGTAGTTAAATCATTTTGGATTCAGACGGCCAGGTGGTTGTGATGCAGGTACTATCCAATACACTTTGGAGAAGATGCAAAAATGTGTTCCTCAAAATCTACTTGTGCAGCTCTTCTTAAACCTCTCAGGAATGTGACTAAAAAGAAGGAATAATGACAACAACAGAAACATTTACAGGAATTTTCTATGGATGTTAATGAGAGTAAGTCACGTCAATTTCATTTATGTAGCCCATTATCACACATCACACCCCCTATCCTTAGACCCTCGATTTGGATGAGGGGTGCCGGTGAAAAGCTCAGAAAATCCTGAAAATGCATGACAAATCAGCATACGGCCCTGCAGCTGTCAACATCTGCAACAGCGCACTGCAGAGAAGGCTGATGCAATCCTCCACCTCTCCCATGAGGCCTTTTGGGGCTCAGCTGGAGTGTAGGTCATACTCAGCCAGCAACAGCCGCCACACTGCACAGGCCTTATTCATACACCCACTGATCTCAGCAACACACACACACAAAATACACACGCCAACTCTTTGATGCTGTTATGCACACATGCAAAGACACACAAACGCAGTACTCTCAATAGTCTCTATCTGCAGCCATATTGTCAGAATGTTTGACCGGTGGTCATTTGGCTAGGGGAGTTCTTTTCTTGTTCACATAACTTCTAGTGTTTTAAATATTTCTGTGTGTGCGTGGGTGTCTGCCAGATACGGAGAGTTATAGCTGTGTTGAATTATTACCATATCCTCGTAAACCGTTCCAACGTTGTGTGGAAAAAAACACGCCAAGTTTGCCCTGTTTTCTTCCAAGTCTGACCAGTTCAAATCATAGCACAGATTTGTGTTTTACTCCACATTTTGTGTTCATAAAACACACTCTTGAACAGCTCCACGCTGGCTGCAGCTTTGCTCGTGGAAAAGTAGCTGAGAAACATTGCGGAAACTTACCAGCCGATTGAGCCCTTAAGCAAGGTGCTAAAACATAAAAAAAAGCTCAGCAGAGTCTTCCAGGCAATGGAGGTTTTGACGTAACACTTCGGGCCGTCCGCTCAGCATGTGGCTGCTGTGTTTTCAAAGTGACAGGCTTTATTGGTGATAAAAAGCTTTGGCATACCTTTAAAGAAGACAAATTTGCCATCGTGGCGCTCATAGGCTGCGTCGATGTCGCTAGGCAGGCCGATCCAGAAGACAGATATTGGCATGGGGTAGTTATCCAAGACCCGGTTTCTCCTCACACGCCAGAACCAGCGACCCTGCAAAAGCAAGTAAAATAATGATATTTATCTTTCATCTTGTTATCTTTCATCAAAATGATTTACTGTTCTCTTCCCCTTGCCTGACTTGAATGTTGTTTTGACTCTAAGCAGGGTCGTGTGAGTTCATAGATTTCTAAATGTCCTTTCCTATATAGTTCAGCGGTTGAAAAAAAATAGGTGACCAGTGACCCACATGTGGAATATTAGTGTTCACAGCCGTCCAATCCAAAGAAAACCCTTGAATTAAACACTACGTCTGCACAAATAGGATCAATAATTCTTTACTTCTCACCTTGAAAACAAACATCTCCCCCCTCAGCATGGTCACCGTGTCAAAGTCCCCATCACAGATATTGGGGGCCTGGTTGTCCGGCCGCTTGGGAGGTTGAGGAGGAGGGGGCCGAGGGGGAGGCAGATGAGGAGGGACATCTTTTCTAATGTGCGGAGTGACAGGCTCCGGCCTAGGCTGGGATTCGGTGGGGAGGACAGGAGGTGAGGTGGGGCTGCGGCTCGGCTCCGGCCGGGCTGGGGGATGTTGGCTGCCGTCGGGCGGGGCGGGTGATTCGTGTGGGGGGTCGGTGGGAGAAGTGGACGTGGGTTCGTCTTCAGGAGGAGAAGTGGAGGTGGGGGGGTCGTCGTTGGGTTTGTCACCATTGGCCGGAGGAGAAGTGGGTGGCACACCAGTGATGAGAGGAGGACCTGAAAACGAAAAGATGGAAAGCTTGGGCTTAGATGAAGAAAGAGAAAGTTCCACAGTTAAGATCTTTCCTCTCATATTTTCACCAAAAATGCAAAAACTACAGGCATCTGAAACTAAATAAATTCCTTCAGCCTGCATTAGACATCAATAATGTCTTCGATCTTCTCCTCCCTTTCCCTCACAATATCCTCTCTATCTCTCCCTCACACAAAGAATACATAATTTTTCATTTTGTGCAGCAGCTATAAGCTCGCTTGATTGACTGCCACTGTGCTGCTGCTCATTGGAAAAATCTGCCCTGCTGGTTGCTAAGAGGAGAAAACACACAGATACAGCCAGTTATGTAATAACAGCTGATGAGCTTGTATATGGGCCGACATATTGAGTTACACTGAGCCAAAAATATTGCTCTAAAAATATATGAATGTTGAGTGGCTGATGTTGGCCAGTGACTCAGCTATCAGCATGCGGGGAAATTCAGCATCTGCAGGTTTCTAACCTGAAATATAGCCCACAGACAGTGAAGGTGAACAAGTATTTGTTTGCTTCCAAGGCTCTGCTTTTTTTCCCAGTATCTTAAAGCAGTACTAGAGGCAACATGGGAATCTGTAAATTCTGTTGCAGAATTGCAGACATTTTATTTCAGTTTTTCATTTTATTAGGTACTTTCTCAAATCTGTGTTTGCTTCTGTGTCTTGTTTTCCTTTCTTACATAATGGACTCTTCCTTAGTACACAGTATAGTGTATTTTAGAGCCTTGAAAAGCTCACTAGCTGATGAAAGACCTATTAGTTGGCTATTTCCATCACAGGACAAAATAAGACTGTTAGCAGCTGCCCAGAGTGGAATTGTGTCTATGAGGGGGACCAACTTTTCAAAATTAAAGCCCCTGTGCACTGGCAGGCGGTCCTATTTATGTTACAAAAATACAGTCCTAGCTCAAAGCTGCATTAAAATGCATTGAAATGTTTGGCCTCTTGGGGGCAGCATAGCAAGCTGTAAACACAGCACTGACATATAATCACCTTATAATGCCTTTTTGCCAAACATGTTAGCAAACACACCACTAACGGACATGGAGCAACATCAGCATTCATTTGGGGGTTGTGTTTGTGTCCACCTGATGAATTGAAGTCCAATATTCCCTCTCTTTAAAGCTCTGTTTTGGTCTCCACCAACTCTAGAGGGAAATATCTTGCTCTTTAGCTGCTAAATGCTTCACTGTGTGCACCAGCTAGCTGCTAACTTTGTCTGTGGGTTTTTAAAGCTTGTTAGCTGAAAACAGCTGCCTGCTATGGGCAAAAAAGAGGTCAAGGGCTGCGAAACCAAAACAGTGTGCCGAAAGAAAATGCTAAAATGCTCTGTAGAGCTGAGGGCAACTGCAGAGTTGGTAATTATTATCTGTGGGTTCATCACTACAAGCGCCACCTTTCACATTACACACAATCATTTAAGCCACTATTAATATAAAACATTGATTAGTGCAGCTTTCAAATAAACTAAGAAATGCAGAGTTTTGGTTTTATTACATCTTTATGTCCTTTCAAATCTTTCCTTTTTGTTAAATGCTTAATGCTACACATGAACCCACAGACATATAGCGAACGTGGTGTACTTAAATATCAACTATTTTAATACTTACAGTATATATTCGTTCACAAGTTAGTTATATCTAACTACCTACAAGTTGCACAATAAGTAATGAATGCTCCAGCACTGGGCAGGAATTGAGCCAGTTAATCATTCCTGTTAAGACTGTGTGTTCCTCACCTACATGGTTAAGTGATAAGTCAATAGATGAGTAGCTGATGAGGAAAAACTGTCGTGGGAGGAAGAAAACTGCAAAGCTGCCAGTTTCTTGCATAAAAACCTCTACAAAGGAACCCAAATGTTTATTTCTACCAACAAAGTTTATTCTGTGTCACTCCATTTTAAACTTTTCTCATCCAATCAGAGCACAATCTTTTAGATCTGTTTAATAAAGTAAACCACTGTATAATTTCTGTGAAAACATTTACCTTACAGTATTTACAGCAGAAAACCTACAAGAATTTTCACCTATAGTGTGCCAAAACTGTAGTTCAGTCTGGTGCAGACGTATTGCGTAGGCGTATCAATAGACCAGAATCGTGTGGGTATGGAAAGATTTGGGGTTTGCTGGGCAAACTAAAACCAAAGACAACATTCCCAAACTGAATCTGATTTTTTTTATCTGTTATGTGATACCGGAGATGTGACCAGGACAAAACAAAAAAGGAAAGAAATGCATGAAAAAAGGAAAAAAAGAACCTTGTGGAAAATCCTTGTTTTTGTCTAAAGCAAAACAAATCAGAAGTCAGTCATTCAGTGTAAACTGTAATGAATCTATCTAGTCTGCAGTTAAAGAGACAAACGAGTGCTTTGGCCTGTAATTACAGCTCTTATGACAGGGCCACAGCAGAAACACACCGACGCATACATACAGTGCACTCTTAATGCACACATGTGCTCTTTCTCTAAACACCCACACACACAAAGATGTCATCTGTCAATTAACAATGCCATCCTTTCATGCAGGGAACGCATGAGAACATCATAACGGCATGCATGACATGCTGTTTTGAGTCTCACTAGTGTTGTGTGTGGTTCGCAATGTGTGTGTGTGTGTGCACAAAGCTTCTTTTTTTAAACGCTTCTTGTCTTCCCTCGACAGATGTGATGAGAGTGGGATATAACCTCAAATTAAAGCTGATATTCTGCACTTCAACCTCACAGTGATGTTGAAGCTTGATGGAGTATGAAGCCAACACATCAAACACATGGAGTTCACAGTTTGTTTGTTTTTTAACTGTTTTTGTGTTCCTGCAAGGGCCGGAGGATGATGCAAAATCCCGTTTTGTTGGAATGGTTGAAATGGTTTTAGCTGTAGCTACATTCTAGATATGAATCATTCCAGTCAAAGCTGAGTAATGGACTGAGTTATGGATGAATGTGTGGAAAAAGGAGAAATGGACCATGGGTGTCTTTAATGTTAGTTACAGCTTAGCCAAAGCTTAGCTTAGCTTTTTAGCCAAACTGCTTTGTTAGCATTGCTCAAAGTTAATAGATGTCAAGACTACTATCCATAAAGCTCCTGAAAATGTTTCACGGACAAAAGCGAGCGTCACACAACATGTATTGGGAGTGCTGTTTCATTGGCAATAGAGAATGTAGTCAATATAAGACCAAATTCATTCCAGTCCCACTATTTAGTTTACATCATGGCATTTTCACATCATTTCTTTTGCGTACAAAGTATCTTTGCAGTCTGCAGAAAATGACACAAGTATTTTCGCAATAGCTGATTAGCAGAGTACTACCATTAAAGGACTCACAAGTCGTTACGTCAAAATTCGGCTGGTAATGTGGCTTTAAATAACTGCATTGTTGAAGACATAAATAAATACAGTGATTTAAATAGGTGTATCAGTACAGCATGTGCTTCTTACCGTATATGTACTGTATTCCTTTGATGTCATCTTCATGTAGTGTGAAATTGTGTGTGTGAATCCACTGGTAGAAAGGGGCCATTATGGCACTTGGGTTATCCGAGTGCTCCAGACCCAAAGCATGGCCGAGCTCATGCACCGCAACCAGGAAGAGGTCTACACCTGCAAGACAGACAGTGAGACACATGCAGTATGTCCATATGTACATGTATTTGTCAAAAATATTGAACTTGAGTCATACATTTGTGTAAAATGATCTGCAACGCAGGAATGTTACGATAATACCCATAATAGGATACATTGTAATTTACATTAAAAATATATGTTGATTTGAGTAACTGCAGAGGAAAACCACTAAAAGGATTTTCTTTCACCTGTGGCTTCTTTGCAACTACCAGCATTGGTGGCCTACTTCTCAAGACAGAGTTCATTAACAGCTTTTGAAAAGTAGTCCCGAAACTCAGACGGACATGACAAGGGATCACACAATCCCAGCTCTCGATACTTACTGGATTAAACAGCACAAACAGTTGCATTCACATAAGTAATACGTAAAACTCGCCTAAATGAATCAAAGAGCCATCATAAAGCATTAGTCCAGAATTATGTTTTGTCCATGTGATCGCCATACTCTCTGATAACGAGGAACATTTCCGACACACACACGATTTTGCAAATCCCGACAACACTACAAAGACGGTGTTTTACCTAGCCCAAGCTGAAGAAAACATTTTAATTAAATGATGATAATAAATGACTCTGTTATTAGTATGGCATCACAGAATGCTAATGAAGAAATATAATTCTTAGTCCGTGACATGCACCAGCTCAGTTGCTCCGTTAGCGAAAAGGCCACAGGGAACCAGCTAACGATGACAGAGATTATCCCTCCACCAGAAAGTCACAGGTCCGATTCCCAGAAGAAAAATCAACCCACTAACCTTCTGGGTTTTGGTTGTCCAGTGTCCAAGGCTCATCAGCATCAAAGTGTGTATCCCCACCTATTCCTGGTCCGGGGTAGTAGGCGTGGGCCAGCGACCCGCCCTCGCCATCAAACAATGACATATCCCCATGGAAACCAGAGGCAAACAACAACAGGATGTCAGCGAGCTCTGCCTGGCTGCTGTTGATGTTGATGTTGCTCACAGCAGGTAACTCCCCAAAGGTGAGCGGTGTGACCCGTCTCCACACGTCAAAGGCCGCGCGGATAGCACCGTGCGTCCGTTCCTCGCCCAGCGAGGGGGGGATGTGTTGACTCATTATACTTGAGCCAGAAGAGAAAGCATATTATAGTTGGTATGTTAAACATTCTGCTTTAGTGTTGTCTTATGTTTACATCGCAGTGTTCTAAACCTGTAAGTGATGTGGTCTTTGCCCCACTGCTGTCCAGTGAGAGCGTAGCGTTTCTTCCTCGCACCGTCATCCGTCTCTGCCACCTCTCTGTCGGGGAGGCCACAGCGAGGCCGACGCATGGCGCTACACAGCCACAAACACACACAGACAGACAGAACATTATAAAACCGCTAGCTGCCAAAAGTGGATGCAGAATTTCCACAGTTCAGGTAATATGATGACCACTTTCTCACGGCCATCAACTCAACCTTCATGCTGTTTGTTAAGCTTTTGTGATTTTTTTTTAACCACTGTAATTTCTCATCTTTTTTCTAGTCTCCTCACAAAGCTGGAAGGGCTTTTTTTCTCAGCCAGGACTCCAACAATGCAGCATGTGGTACTTAACACTGCGTGTCAGCCCATTTTCAGGACTAATCTCTGAAAAACTGAAACTGTGAAAAGGACTAAACCACAAGGAAAAAAACTCAACAATGTCACATTAAAGGAATAGTTTGCCATTTTGGGAAATACACGTATTCACTTTTTTGTTGAGAATTAGACTCGGAGATTGGGGCCACTCTCACGTCTGTACTGTAAATTATCTTGTCTGATCTTAGCACAAAGATTGGAAGCAAGTGGAAAAAGCTAGCCTGGCTCAGTCCAAAGGTAAAAAAAACCTCTCAACGTGTCTTTTTTTCCGCTTCCGTCTTTGTACGGATTAAATGGACGAGATATTAGGCGTTTATTAGTGAGGTGTTGGCATGCAAATCTCAGGTAGCCGCTGTTGTAGCTTTCTAGTTAGCGTACAGAAGTGAGAGCGGTATCAAACTGCTTATGTAACTCTCGGCAGGAAGGCATATTTCCCAAACTGTCAAACTATTGCTTTAAGACCTAGTAATGTTCCCCTAAACTTTACACACAGTAAACATTGTGAGGAAAAAAAGGCCTAATACAAAGCATCAAGGTCACAGCTGAATGTGAGGATATGACACAACAGCCTGGCTAGACTCATTGGTCAAGATGTGATATTAGCAAAATAAAACTGTAATGCAGAACCATAAAACCTTAAAAAAATAAATAACATATATAATAAATACCGAACACATTAATCTGGTCATATTATTGTGTGATGGGGAAAAGCCATCGCTTTGAAACAAATTGCTTCAGTATGCTCGGTTGTTGAGGTGAGATGGTGTGGCCCAGAATTCTGAAATTGAGAAACTGAGATTTGTGGCCATTTATCATTCCATCGAATACCATAGGTGGCATAAAAAATGAGAAACCTCATTTAGAAAAATGCAAATAAATGAAAAATAAATTCCCACATGCTTGAAAACAACCCGCAGGATCCCCCTGGATCCAGTTTGTGGTCACTGCACACAAATGTTAGGTAATGTTGCATGTCTTTGAGGCAAACATCCTGCATCCTGACCACCGCTACGAAATAATATAGAGCTTACGCGACAGTAGCAGGGTCCATGACGCCGGTCACCTCTAGGCCATAGAAGCGCTGCATGTAGCTGATGGCTTTGGACAGAATGTGAGACGACTGCATGGTGGACATCTGTCTGCTCGCCTGAGACAGGTAGCCGAACTTACGCAGCCATGCCTGTGAGGGGAAATTGGGAAGTCACTTTTGCTTAGTCTGGCTTGGGAAAAGTTGCTCAACGCACGGGTCTGCTTTTGTGTGTGTGGGACGCATTGGTGTACATACAGCATGTGTACAACAGCTACAACTGGGAGGTGAGGCGATGTTACGCTATTTCAGGAGCAAGCCACTGTCTATTGACTGGAGAGAGCATCCGAGTTGTTAAAAGAAAAGAGAAACTAGAGATAGAAACCAGATGGCTTCCATTAACATTACGACATTCCTGCTCTCTCATTCCAGCGACCGCGTCTTCCTCACGGACAGGAGAGGAGCGGAAGATCTTGGCGAGTTTTGAGATCGGCCCTTTAGGAAGCCCCATGAGCCGAGCTCAAAAACAACACCACAGGACTCCTACTTCAAATGCATGTACAGGACGAACACAGGCCAGGGGCAAAACACACACATGCAACGCACAAACCCATCATGCGTGCACGATACAACAAGTATAGAGCGATGACATAAAAGAATGAAATTGGTGTTCACTACAATGAACTGTGTTCCACTAGTATGCATTGAAACAAATGAGGCTCGTCACATAATGTCAATCAAAAACCTTTTCTAATGACAGCCTGCTCTGAATAATGGTAACCTCCCCATTTATAAGCAGTGTACAGACACTTAATAACACACTAATGTAGTTTTAAGCAGATTTAAGGAACATTTTTTGGTGTTTATTAATGCATCTGTCAACAATTAGAACTTCCATCCATCTGTATAAACAGTTAATGAATGATTGCTGGCACGGCTTCTAATCAAATATGATGAACCAACATTGGCAGCATGAATTAATTGTTTAAACTCATGAAGACATGTCCAGCTTCATTCTCCATCTTGAAAGCAGAAGTTTGACAACAAGAAATTCTTAACTCAAGACATATTTTATGCACTTGTCATTCATTATCTGTTTATACCAGTTATAGACTCTTCATAGGCGACATTACAATCGACAAATACATTAATAAGCACTTAAAATATCCTTATATCAGCTTACAATGACCTTATAGTGTGTTATGAACAGTTCATTCGTTGTTTATATTCTGCTAATGAAGTACCCTAATTAATGTTAAAGGAAAGTGCGTAAAGTGTGGATTTGATCATATCTCACTATAGACAGACAGATAGAAACGCACTCTTTCCATGTGTGTACCACATGCTCAGTGTTGTTCTTTGGACAAAGGTCAAAAGGTCAGATGACATCCCTGCAGTGCAACAGCCCACCTGATGATTTGCTGCTTTAGAAAAAAACAAACATGTATATTTGAACTTATAACCTGCTTATGAAGAGCTATAATTCTACGATAAATTGCATACAGGAATCCCTCAGACAATGTTATAGCAATATCATGACAACTGTAGATTAAATTGAAGTATTTAATAGCCAAGTGGAGTATTGTGACCGTCTACATGGGGAATCTGGTCTGTACCTCAGCACTGAAGCCTTCCTCCTCTGGGACATCTGCCGCGGTGCTGCACAGGACCAGGGAGAATAAGGACGACAGTGTGATTATGATCCAGGTCCAGGGTTGTTTGGATGCCATCCTCGTCCTGATCTGCCGCCTGTGGTATCCCAGATGCGAGCACGGAGTTGTGGAGTGATGAAGAGGACAGGAAAAACAGCCAAACACCTTCCTCCGGCCGGCCGGAATACTGGACAAAGTGCTGGAGGATTTATTCTCTCCCCCTCCTCTCACATTTAAATCACAAACCTCCGCAAACAAGTGAGCTATCCGCTCACTTTGGGAGTTTGCGCGTCAGAAACCTCGGGAAATTCCTACAAAGTATATTACGCAAACAAAAGGTGCATTTAGAAACCGTCGGAAAAAACAAGAATCGAGTTACTAATCTATTCCCGGTTGCAGGCAGTCCGATTTGACCCGGCCCAGCAGCCTCGTGGCTCATCCAAGTGTTCATACAGCAGTGTCTTTCATGCACACAGCTTACACTGTAGCCAGGGGGCAAATCAACTAGTCCTTGCCCCTTTCCGACAATGGCTGATCGGCAGATGGGCGCAACACCTCCTGCAACAAGTCTCCTTGTTGGCCCAGCAGCGAGCACAAGAAAGGGGTCTCCAAAGTCACGCAAAGTCAGTTTCTGAACTTGCTGCAAAATATTGCAAACGACAAAAACCAACAAAAAGAAAAACCTTCAGAACGCCAATACGAGGCTTCCTGATTTCACCTGCACTCTTTGCACCAGCGGACCTCTTCGGGCCTTGAAAGGAAACGCGTTGTGCAAATACTTGAGACGGCCATCAAACAGCTGTGTGCGTGTGATGAGGAGATTGGTAAGGACCTCGCAGGCAGAGAGGGCCCTCCTCCCTCCTGGTACAGACCCACAGCAGAGGGCCGCAGGAAGCAGCGGTCAGTGTCAGCGCGCCACCTGCTGGCCCACATGACCACAGACACATGGGGTAAGAAGCACAGTTCATTTTGATTTTTGTACGTGTGGAGACATTTATTGTGATTCAGCAGCTTCACTGGTGCTAAATAAATGCTATACAGACAGTTTGACAAAATTAAACTGGTGTTTTGACGTGTACATTACATGGTTATGCATCCCTTACTTGTCATCGCAGGTACAGCACAGGTGTAACTCATAATATTAACGATTGACCACTTTAATTAAGGTTATGAGTTACAAAAAAATAAATAAATTATAGCTGTAGTATTAAATAAAAATTTAAAAAAAATTGAAAAACAGAACACACTTTAGTCCTTTCCAGGAATGCTGTTACTTTCATTATTATTATTATTCAAGTGTTTCATTTCTCTTAGCAAATAAAACAAAGTGGGAAAACAATTTTTCAGACTCCACAGGATCTGCAGTGGGTAGTGCTACTCTCAAACCAGGATCTGGTCACATCCAGGACCTCCAGTAACATGCAACCCAGAAGAAAGTGGATTAAGCTAACATGGATCTTAATTTAAACAAACGTTAAGCGCTATTGTTACATTTGACACAAGTTGTCGAGAGTAAAAGGTTACCATTGCCTCATTCCCTAAACTTTGTCACATTTGTGCCCAGTTTAAAAACGTAACCCTGCTGTGACAACACTTGTTTTGGGAATCATATATCAGGGACAAGAATAAAATAACATTTGGACGCTTTTTAAAGTTTTATTCAAGCTGCCAACAGCAGCAGTATTGCCGTCAGTGCTCCTCTATTGGTGCGGGCCTCTTGCCGCCTGCCTTGGCCACAGTGATGAGGAGTACGAGGAAGAAGCCCACGGTCCAGACGGCTACTATAGGCAGCAACACCGTCGGCAGTATGCCTAAGAACAAATGCCAAAAGAGATAATTGTGGTAGCCACATCAAATACAGTGGGAAGGTATTGCTACCAATGAGGAGAAAACAAAAGACAGTTTGAAGGTGGAACTCCACAGTAAAGAAACAGGAGCTTACTGGTTTGAGGTCTGTCTGGCATTTCGATCCTGATTGGTCCGTACGACAGGACGCCCTGGGTGGGGTCTGCTCTCACTGCTTCTCTCTTACTGATCGAATTACAGTTCTGTAAAGGAGAAAAAAAAAAAATAAAAAAAGACAATTTATGACCAATGTTAAGACCAATACATAAACAAATATGGAGGCCTAAGGTCAT
Source organism: Coreoperca whiteheadi (assembly GCA_011952105.1). Lineage (NCBI taxonomy): Eukaryota > Metazoa > Chordata > Actinopteri > Centrarchiformes > Sinipercidae > Coreoperca > Coreoperca whiteheadi. Next base: position 23,632,476 of record CM022474.1, read on the forward strand.
GTACGCCTCTTAAGGCTACCATGATTTGACAGTAAGAGGAGCTCACAGGTGTGCAGGACTTGTGGTCGTCCGGCTCACACAGCTGTACAGTGCAGTGCAGATAGAGGTTGTGAGGTTCTGCCATGAAGCGAAACATGTCGAAGCTGTAGTGAATGGTGGAACTTTTCCCGTTACGGCCGGACTGTCCCGTGGTCACGTTAAGAAAGGAAACAGTTTGGTCCTTTACACACCTGGATAAAGAGATAGGCACGAGAAAAAAAAAAAAAAAAAAAAAAAAAAGAGACAAAACTGAAATGAACGATGTCGATATTGAGCGCTGTTCTGACCCGTTCAGAATCAGAGTGTGAACCGAGCCCTCTGTAGCGTTTGCCTGGGGAGACCGTGTGGCCCAACACTCGTTAACCCGGAGCAGGAAGAAATCTGCGGGCTCCGTGACCGCCACCTCCACATACACCTGGACACATTTTTTGGAAAGCTTTTTAAAAGTCATCACTGATACAAATAGCTTGACCAAAACATGATTCATATTTTGTTTAAGTGCCTGATGAACATTCACTTACCTTGTCCCGGAGTTCAATGGTGGGGGCACTACTGTAGGCCTTAGTGTAGGAGTGGTCTGTGTACAACATCATCTTCATTGTGGCGTACAAGGTCATCAAGAAAAGCACGGGGATGTAAGGAAGAGTGCACAGCTTAAAAGCACGGGGATGTTTGGTGAGTGCACAGCTTAAAACGCTATTAACAGCGCCAGTTTCAATCTGTACTAATTGTTTTGTTTTTTTTCAGGGTGGGGTGGGGGGTGGGGGTTGTTCTGGTTTGCGACAACCTCTCAAATTTGCACATGTGCATAAGAAAATAACTTGGGAATCCTTGTCGCAGAAGCACGCACTTGAACAGAGAGGATTTCCCTCTTAACATTTTTACATACATAATATCTGAAGTGGCTAAGGGAAAGGTGACAGTCCGTAAGTACCCAGGACATGGCTTGCGTATAAAAACACGCTGGAATGGATCAAAATAAATGGCATCAATGTCATGAGTCTGTTAATTCAACATCCTTCCTTACCTGGAAAAGGGGACGATTGGGAAAGGCAGGCTGACTCTTCGGATGTATGGAGAGACGCACGTGTAGTCCATCTTAATGGCCGGATCTCTGACAATGTTTCCATTAACCTGAGAGTCTGACAGTAGACTCAGGGAATACGACATGTGAGTCAAGTTTTTCTGTAAGAGGGGAGAAAACAAAACTGCACTTTTGACAGGGATAAGTGTTAACACGAGCAACAGTGACAGGTTTGTGCTCATTAGTTCAAGTGGATAGTGCTCCAGTTATACCTTCAGCGGCTTGCCTCCACAGCTTAGATATTGGTCTTTAGATATCCTGGCCATGTAGTACGGCACACCGTTGATGACCTCCCTCTGAGCGCGACAAGATTTGTTGGGCAAGTGGAGGGACTCCAGCGGCACGTTGTGATACTTGAAGAAATCCTCTTTGGCTCTGATAGATATGTAGTCTTTGCTGCACATGACTTTGATGTGTGCATCTGTAAAAAAAACAAACAAGAGATTTTAAAAAAGCATGGAAAGTTAGTTTGTGTCAGTTTCCAGCCATCTTGTTCGCGACAGCAGCTCATCTGCGCTTCAGATCAATAGCCTACACGCCACCAACTGATATTTAATTTTTAAGTAGGATGTACAGCTATACTGAAGTTCTCTATTTCAATAATTTGAGGAATGTGTACGTGTCTTATGGACAAAACTAATTCTCAGCATTTGCAGGAAATTTAACTACATGTGTATAAAAAAAAAAAGGGACATTCCTCCAATTTTACACATAATGGTCAATTTAATCAGCCATGGATTACAGTACTATCTAATGGCAGTGTCAATGTCTTCTGGGACTCTGGAGGGAAACAAATATAACCCATATGATGTCATCAAGGTTATTTATCAGCTTGAGAGGTGCGCCAGACTTCTGCAGTGGCCGGCATATGATACAGAATTCTTACCCACAGAAATAGATTATGGATTCAAACAATGGTGGCGAAATGGTATTACTGGCTGTTGGAATATTTCAGATAATATTCTGAAGAGTTATTTACAACTTAAACTTATAATTTAGGAAAATGTTACTCTCCCCCCCCCCCCCCATATGTAGTCAAGATTCTTTTTGACTCTTGCAAGGAAAGTATCCCAAAGACGCAAATATCCAGAATGTACCTGTGTTTACAATCAACAAAAAAACAACAACTTCCCACTGCAGGTATTAAAGCAGTACTGGAAAAGGAAGCCAATGTATTAATAACTCCAGATGGCAGGTTGAATATATATGTTAAAATGCAATGATGACTTCTTGTTCGGGTTTGTGGAAGGAATTCACATGGAAAAACATACCTTTGTCACACCATATGTTAAGAGCAAGCAATGCAAGGACCCCGATAAGCTCATTGCTCGAGGAATTGTGGATATGTCAAAGCAGAGCATTATCACATTTTTTGGGGCTGCACCAAGATGGTACCCTACCAGTCAGAGGTGGTTAAAGAAATTAAAAGTATAATGGGACTAAACCTGCCGTTTGAGTTTACCATGACTTACTTGTGTAACCTACCACGACCTGAGGAAATCACACAGGTACCTTCTGTTGATAATGTGGCGATGTGAAGACACCCCAACACTCAGACTGGATACATATAGTCAACAGAATTTATAGCATGGAAAGGCATACTTTTCATTGAGACTTGCCAGTGATAAATAAAAAAAATTATTAAAAAAAATGTATTGGGAAAACTGGGACCTTTATATAAAGCAAAGTAATCATTAATTATACAATACCCAGTGTTATGAACAACTCTATTTGTCCTCCATATGACCGATATATTTTGTATGTACTTTCATTTTGACCTAGATGCTCTGACTATTTATTAATGTGGTCTGTTTTCCTTTATTTTAATTTATGTTATAATAATGTGTGTGTGTGTGGGTTAAGCCTTTATAAAAAAATATAGGCTAAAAAAAAAAAAAGGGTTATCAGCCTATTTCTCAGGCTTGGTGACTAACAAAATTAACAAAATATAAATGTACACCATAACAGAAAGCCTGCGTCAAAAACTGGGGGGGCGATGAGTTTGAAAGATGTGGGTATTTGCCAGGCAGGGAGGGTCAAACGAAATGATGCCGTTGTTTGCATTATGGGAAATGTAGGAGCCAAGCTTTCTGGAGCCTGACCCTCACTAGCGACTAAACATTGGCATTTCTGGGTCCCCGTTGCGTCAGTCCCAACGATAGACGCAATACTAAGTTGATGAGGCGCCCATTTAAGATATTGAGTGACTGGTAACGGTCACCCTTTTGTGACAAATTAATACTTTTCAGGCCGAGTGAGTTATATATATATATATATATATATATATAAACAACAAAAGAAAACCCCACACAACATTAAGTTTAAAAAAAAAAGTAAAATAATTGAAAGGTATACCTACTTTTGTTACAGTGGTCAGAATAATATCCAGAGGCACATCTGCAGCTTCTCTGGTCTTTAGACAGAACACATCTTGTGCGGTCAGTGCAATGCTCCACACGGCAGACCCCTAGACACAGTAACGTTAGAGAGAAGACTCTTCACACAACGCCGCGCCGAGTTACACCACGCGGCAGACATTTTAGATACGTCTAGAGGCATTTACCCTCAGCACGGTGGCGCGTGACGCCGAGGAGAAGCCCGAGGACCACGCTCAGCTGGTTTGAAGGAAAAGAAAACAAAAAGAACAACATTTGAACTTTAACGGCGTAAAGTGTTAAATTATGTATTGACCTTCTCACTGGGGGCTACTGTATCAGTTTGGCCTGATACAAAAACATCCTCCCTCCCTCCCTCTCCCCGAGCTAGACAAACATTTAGCTTAGCGTTCTGACGTTAAGGCTCAATGATGCTCTTTAAATGTTTCTCTGACGTTACACAAACCTTCAAGCCGATTAGGATCATTGCTGTGCGGTTTGTATGTGCGATACTTTCACGCGGACGGGACGCGCTCCTCTGCTGTCCCGCGTTTTCAACACCTGCTGCGCCGCAATCACGAACACCTGTGGCTGTGGCTGTGGCACGCGCGCGTGTGTGCGCCGAGCTCCTTAAAACGCGCCAAAAGGTGGCCCGTTCTTCTCGAACAGGAGAATAAATTCTGTTCCACGTTTTATTTTATAACGGACTTGTATCAAACTTCAGTTAATTGCATTCGTCGGTGAATTAAAACTGGTTCAGCTATTTCCAAAACAGAACAAAAAAACAAAACAAACAACAACTATTGTACAACTCATCACGCGTTGTACCGGCAGGGGGCGTTCCAGCTTCACGGAAAGGGAGGATTTGCTGCTTTACTCACCGTCATATCGCTGGAAGTGAAATATTTGGGTGTTCTGGACTGTTGGTTGGATATAACAAGCTGTTTGAAAGCTCTGGGACAAAGCTCTTCTCTGGGACATTTTTGATGGGTATTTTTCACTGTTTTCTGACATATTTTTTCCCGACTAAACGATCAGTGAAAGTATGAAATAAATGAAAAAGACATTTACAGTACACAGTACACCGTGTTTACACCATACACAGCCCCAACCCAACCCATACACACGCAGTTGGTATATAAGACAAAGTCATGTAATGTAAACATTTAAGCTTCACCCATTCACTTTATTTGTGTGTCTGTACAAATAAAGAGAGTTCACTCACATGGCGTATATTTTGACTTGTTTCATCAATAGGTTTTGCCCTAAATAAAAATTTCCTCCAGAGGTCACTACTGTCAGCATAAAGTGGTTCAGAAAGTTTACCCCATCTCTACCTATAGTGTGTGAAATAGCACTACAATCAAACATAACTGCCCGGAGGTATAAAGCCTAAATATCCACTACAATACGAGCTACGAATCAATATTTAACTCTATTGGGACATCTCTAAGAAGACTTCTTTTGGATCCCACATTCAGTAAATGAGATAAAAGATGAATCGAAGATTTTGGTTAGAAAGGAATAGAATCGTTTTTTTAGTGTCAGCAGGTCAAAACAGTGAGGGGCTCTGCCATGATGGGTCTATGGCAGGAAACTACAGTGTCTCCAGGGAAAGCTGTAAGTGGGTCACTGTATTTCCTCCAGTGCCAACTCGTCACACCCGGAGGCCGGACTCCATATTCTCAGACATTTGGGTGCAGCAGACCATCTGTTTCTGATGGGACAGATCAGAGCCAGAATAAGTTGTTGATAAAGGGAGGCACCGTGGTTGATGAGGCTGGTTTTCAGCACTCCACCTCTGGTGGCAGATCCGATGGCCTGAGATACTAATGTGTGCTGTATCTGTCTCTTTTCTGTTAGTGATGTCTCCACACTCAAGTCGGTACGATGCAGAAGATGCAAGGTTTTCAAACCTAAAGCTTTTCAAGATTTAAAAATGATGGCAAACATTTAAAGAAGGCCCATGTTGAAACACTGTGAACGCACTAAGCAGAGGCAGGCACATAACTGTGTACTGACTAGCAGTCAGCGATGGATAAGACTTTAAAATGCAATCTTTAAATGTATTTAAACCTTGTTTCGTATCTTTAAATTGATTTAAAATCGACTCTCTCTTTGGTACCGTCACATTATCCACAACAATAGCATATGGTGAGGAGGGTTTCTGTTCACACACCCCAAGACTCCACTGTCTGGCAGCGGATTTAATATTAGCATATCAAACAGTTAAATTGCTCCACTGAAACCTCAAGACACACATTTTGTTTGGCCTTGCTCTTACCGAGTAAATTAGATTTCGCTGATCATGAAGTTCAATTTCCTTTGATGCCGAGTTTTTTTGTCTTTGAAATTAAAATAAGCTGTAAATTATTATTTTATTGTGCTGCTACAACCTCAGGTTCACACAGAATTTCGACCCAAACGGCAACAGAACAAATCTACAGAGGAAATATTGGCAATAATATTTATTAACAGACCAAAGGGATTTGAAGAAAGATTTTACAAGTTTGTACAGACATGGTTTACGAAATTTGTCAGAGCCGGTGTAACTGACAGAACCTACTGTGATGTTACACAGCAAAACACATTGTAGGAAGAAAAGGTCTATCAGTTTACAGTCCACTGAAATCATTATGCAGGTTATTAAAAGCACCCTTTGTTTTACAGTAAGTGCACGTTGTACAACTGGACTCTGGTAGGATAATCCTGAGTTATCACATTACTGTAAATACAATACACAGGTTTTTTTTCTTGCAGCCCTTGCATCATCGCCCTCTGCAGCATCGAGGAGCGGTTCTTCTCGCCTCGTCGGCAGTGGTGCAGTGCCACCCTGGTGTTGTGAAATAGCCGGGTTATAGGAGGTGTCTGTCATCGGCCTGATTCACAACACCAGCTGCAGCACACACACCTGAGCGGCAGGTCTTCAGCTGCCGGACGTATTGAAAAGCACACACACAAACAGGAGGCAGGTCGTCCGCAGGAAGGGGAACAACTCATTCAAAATGGTTGTAAAGACAGATAACACCATTTACTAAAGCCTGCACGGTCAGGAGTCTCTGCAGCGGACTCGAACCCCCAATTAAGACTAATCAGCATCTGACTCTAGTTGAGGAGAGCTAATCATTTATATGCCAGGCGATGTTTTTTTAGATTGTCATTATTAAGTGCTGGTGTGTCTCTGCTCCCAGTAGAACAGCATGGATCCCAGAGTACTTGGCTCAGCTCTGCCTGTGGCCGTGGATGACCTCAACATCTCTGTACAGCTATGTGGAGCAGCCAAGACAGAATGAGCCTCCATCTGCGTTCTCTCAGGCCAGACTGAAGGACAGGGAGTGTGGCCCACAAATTTAACAGAGGGGATGGTGGGTGATTTGCATGTGCTTGGTGTCTTGCAATCCTCAGCTGAAGTCAGTTTTTTTTTTTTACAGCTAAAAGCTTGACAGGGCATTGACAGGCTGTTGCTAGCTACTTTCTTGGGCGTTCAGGTGGGTTCTAAAGGTGGTTACTATGGTGTTCTAGATGGTTGCTAGGGTGTTTTCCGATGGTTGTGAAATCCCAGTTCAAGCTTAAAATGCACAAAGTGTAGGGAGCTGTTTAAATGACATATGTAGACCAAATAATGAACAAGTCCAGTAAACGTACAATTTGTGAGCATTCTTCAAAAAAACCACTGTCGTGAAAACTGTGGGACGATCGAGCAATAAAGTAATCAAAAACGAGCTGATTTTCTTAGAGACCATGTAAAACACTGACCCCATTCCTCGTATAGCAAAATACCTGATATGACTGATTGAGAGGAATGTGTTGCAGGTTGTGTTAAAGAATGTCGTTAGCCCAGAAATCACTTCCTCTGATACAGAGACAGACAGAAATATCCCTCCAGGCCTGTAGTCGAGTTCCAGCCAACAAGCCATCTGCCAGGGGACAGGACGGGTCACAGATACGACACGGCTACTTCCCGCATCTCTCTGGATCGGGAATTGTACACAGTACCTTGCTCACGTTAAACCAGATGGAATTTAAATAATTGAAATAAATCCTCACGTTTACGTTTCATCAGCACTTCCCTCTCTGGATAGAGGAGCTCAAGAGTTCGCTGCGTACACTTTATTGAGCCCAATGTTCCAGAGAGATGCCTCTTCATAGTGTCTGACAAACAGTACCTGCAGCTTCTCTTTAAATAACATGAACAGTCTTATTCCTCTGATTAAACGATTCAACTGCCGACTGTCCCTGTGAACATGTTGATGAATAATCAAACACAAACTCACAATGACCTTTCTTTCAGAACAGCTGTACTGTAATTACTGTGTCAGCTGTGGTTTGTTTGATCATCATTTTGATTATCATTTATTCATGAGTTAATGACTAACGAATAAATCGACCTGGACTGAGGAAACAAGCTTGAACAGCTGCAGGAAAATGTGAATAAGCGTTTGATTTAAAACTGATATAATAACTACCCCATTTAAAAAGGTACATGGATTGGAAATTTACAAGACTGTGAATTAAGTTTCATAGTAGATGCAGAAGTGTTGTGCTGTTCTTCGGCACTCCATCTGACTATAAAACTTAAAGACTTGACTGACTGCTCGGCCCACGCAACAATAACTGTGAAAACATAATGAATTTTAAAAAAGACGGGCTAAATGGAAAAAAAAAAAAGTAAATGTAATGGAAATACAGTGGTTTCAAATAAAAAGACAACTGAAAGTAAACTTATTTTTTTATTCCAAATCACCAAAGATACAAATATGAAACAACAAAATGGAAAAACAACAGAACAAAAAGAACAGACTCACAATTAACAGGAACTCAGATGGGTGACATAAGGATGACTGTAGTATTCTTTACAAAACAAAATGGTAGACAGGCGAGCGTGTGTGACTATGACTGTGTCTCCAAAAGGTTTCTGGTTGTCAGCTGTATGTGTAGGTGTGTGTGGGTGTGTGTGTGTGTGTGTGTGTTGATGTTGTCTCAGTTCATCAGTAATTCCATCTGCACCAGTCTTGCGTTGGTGTCCCCGGCCATGTTGTAGGGAATCATACCAGCAAAGGTGATCAGGGCTCTGGCCTGGCTGCGGAGTTGCTGTTCGAAGAAGAAGTAGTCATGTTGAGCATAACATGCAAAGTCTGGTACCATGCACTTTAGAAAGATGCAGAAAGCATACATGTAAGTTAATTATGAAGCAATGTCAAGTTTTTTTTGTTTTTTACAGTGTTTCGAGTATCCTTAACTAAACTACTACTATTTATATTAGAGCCTGAACAATACCTCAGCATGGCCAGATGATTTGAGCTCAGCACACACATACTGGTATCAGCGTATATGTTAGCCTATTAGTAACAGGAAACTGCAGTGCAAACATGTCCAAAATAGGTTAAAGGGTTTTAATTTATAAACAGTGTCACATATTTTCTCGTCTAGGTAGCAATGAAAAACTTATTTTTCAATTTAAAAATGTCCATGTTTATGTTATGTGATTATGTTAGGGTTAGGGGTTAAATTGTGAGATTCTTTTGAAACGCCAATGTATCATTATTGGTCTCGGCCTTAAAAATCCAGAATCTATTATGCTTAAATTCGACTATTTAGCTCTTTCGGCTCTAACAGAGTCGGTCTTCTCACCATGTCTCTGTCCTCTATGGTCCTCTGTGGTCGTCCTGGTGTGCCTGCTGGCGCCCCCTTCAGGCGTTTGTGCTGAGTGAACAGGATGTTCATGGTGGCCAAGAGCACTTCAGACAGGTTGTGGCGCACCTGGGGACACGGAGGACATTTAGAGTTAAAAGAGAGTAAAAGAATAACGCGGCGTATCGTGAGAAAGTCCGAGAGCCCCCTTTGATCTCACCTCATCACTGAAGTTCCTGAAAGCAGCCACTCTCTCCTCCACACTGTCCTGACTGAGAGGAAGAAGCTTTAACCGCTCCATCACCTGACAGAGAAACACAGAGAGGGACGACATTAACAGAGGAGCTTCACGTAATCAACACAATATCATCACTCCAATGCAGAAATCATGGTATCACATTCTAAGTCTGTGACAAAATAAGACTTTTATTAGAAGTGTTGGGTTAGTGTCTTTTTATGGATCTATTCTTGCGGAGTCAATGACATTGAAGTTACTACATATACTAAACGGAGGGACTCCGAGACAATTGAACACATCACTCCTCTCCCTGTATTATCAGAGTGGTACTCACATCGTAGGCTCTGTCAACGTGACCTGCGTGGTACTCATCAAAGAACGTCGTCAGGTCTAACAGCAGGTAGAAAGTACTATCGACGGACTTCTCTCCTGCTACGCCCTGAGAACGATACCTGCAGTGGAAAAGGAAATTATTCAGTTTAAGGAATTTATACAATTCTCTTGATTAGATTTAAACTGGTGCGTGGTGTGTGTGGGTCCTTACCTCTCGGCAATAGCCACTGCAGTGTTTTTTAGCCTCTCCTTGTTGGACTGAGGAGCGCTGACCTGGGCAATGACTGGACTCAACAGCCTGTTCATCAACTCCAACACCTTATCTGGGTTCTAAACAAGAGACAAAAGGAAAGAGACAGAGAGACGACTCAAAACCAACAGCTGCAAATGACAGCAGCTTTGCAGAAATACTGTGCAGTATATGGATGCAGAGATCACCCAGAAAGGCCTGCTCACCTTGGCCAGCTCGTAGAGTTTGACCGCCTCCTCAAACAAGCCCTTGTTCTCGGCCTCAAGAGCTACTTTACTGATGATAGCTCTGGTGTCCCCGGCAAACTTATCTATGACTCCAGGCTAAAGGGAGGAGGAGAGAGGATCAGAGTGAGACAGAGTACTACGGTTCTGATGGTAGAGCAGAGGGAAACTATCCTTCTTGTTGTTGTTGGTAATGTTGCCTTCATAATCCTCAAACCCAGCGAACTTCCATCGGTAGTGTTGTAAATATAATCCCCCCAAGAAATTCTATGTATGTACAACACTATAAACCACCACTGCTAAATGAATTGAACATTTCATTAGCTCAGTCGTTGACATACTGTAGTGCAGCCCTGGATCAGACAGTATGTAGGTAACAGAGTCACAAGAGTCTGACAACGCAGTTAACACAGTATGTCTGTCATGTGGGTAGAATGAAACATACAGTGATGTTAATTTGAGGGGAATAAAAGACCCTCAAACACCACATTGTGCAGAGCACTGCAGGCACGGTGAGAAATGTCAAAAAACGTTGAAAGCAAAGGCTACAATGAAGCATTGTGAAGAGCTTTTTGATCCTGACAGTGGAACAGAGTGCTGCAAAATGGGGTGTGCCAAAACTCGTAGGACACGTGTTGAAGGAAAGGAAGATTTCTGTCCTTGTCTGACTGACTGAAACACCCCACATGAGAGAGTGACAAAGACAGAAGAAAAATGTGACGCAGAGAACGTAGAAGAGAAAGGTGTGGCAGGAGAGGAGCTGAGAGGCAAAAGAATGTCCTAGAAACACAACAACCACAGACGAGATGAGAGATCAAAGTCACAATCTTCCTACCTTCCTACTGCCATCCTTCTCTAATCTCCCCAACAGCATGTCAAACTGTAAAAAAGACAAAGTCAAAAATACCATATCAAAAACATGTAAAGTATACACTGTATTACCAGAGGAATATGTAGACCTGTATTACACAGTATAATGCAAACCATGAATCCTACATTATGAAGCTTATCACATTCAGTTTCATTTGTGGTGATGTTTACTGGACTGCATTAGAACGAAAAGTCTCTCCAAACCTATATGTCCACTTATATTTTCAAAAGGTAAAAAATAAAAAAACAAAAAGGCGTGGTATTTAACTGTAGTTGAAGTCTGGTAAGTGCAAAAACAGTGTACAGAGTATCAGTAAAATTAGCCGGTTTAGTCAAGTGGCTACTTCTGGTAAAAGAAAAAATTGTATGTCCATTTCCAAATATTCAAAACCAAAGTAAAGAGGCAGTAAAATTAATAATTTTCAATTGGTATTTTTACTGTATATGTTTGAAAAAGGTAACACAACCAAATGAAATTCTTTGTAATCTTAAACATATTTAAAAAAAAATAAAATATTCACTAAATACAAATACTGTTGCCCACTTGCTTTTCTCGACGTGCATTTAAGCAAAGTTGAGAAAATAAATGCGTGACATTTTTTCCATAGCTAGATTGAACCATTTTTACGAGGAGAGAAGTGTTGGACGAGTGTTCAGGATGTCCGAAGTGAGGTCAGGAGCAAAGGAGGACAATTAAATGGATATGCTCTGACCCTCTTTAAGAAACAAGACTCATGTGGGACGGCCACATCGGCCGCCCCATCGTCTAGTGGTATTAATCGCGACTGTATTAAATGTGTTAAAAAACACTGAACAACAGCACAGGTATTTTTGCCACAGGGTCTCTATGTGAATGTGGTGCATTGGGGGTCACTCACCTCTCGACTCTCAATAACGAGTTCACTGACGCAACGCATGAACATGTTTTCTCCCTGGCTGTCCTTCTCATTGCTGCAGAACGACACATACAGTCGGAAACAGAAACGGCGGCATTAGGGTGAACGTCACTAGACAAAAGCAATAGTCGAACCTAAATCCTAATATTTGTCACACATCCTCATCTCCCTTTAGCAGCTATCTGCGTAGGGTCAGAAAATCACAGAACAGGATGTTCATCTGACTGTGAGAGAGTGGGATTACTTACCGTAAGAAGTAGAAGTACTGCAGGGCTTCCCGTGGATCAGTGGATTCAAACTTGCGAGTGTACAGCATGAGCAGACGGATAAAGTTGAGGCGGCGGACCATAGGAGGGTCGCCGGGCTCCTGACTCACTACAGGGAACAGGTGAACACATTTCGTTCAACTAGAAGTTCTTCCTCAAGTGTCTGCGCCACCCTACAAAATAAAGGTGACTACACTCACACAGCTGAGCGCTTTGGCCAGACGACTTCAGCAGCAGCCGTAGCTCATACAGGACCAGCGCCACGTGCACTGCGTGGCTCCGAAGTCTCTCGACGCGAAACAAGAAAGCCACTGCAGCCTCAAACTGAGCTGTCAGGAACAACACCTGGAAATACAGGAAGGGCTGTTGGCTCGCAGAGAAATGGGACTCTCCTGTTGGACAAAAGATGGGAGAAAGGGAGTTGGTTTAGAGGAGACTGAAAAAAATGTCACTATTGACACTTTTATAAAGTTTAGAATTAAGCTCAGAAGAAGGTGGAAACTCCAGTTTTATTCTGGGACAAATTCATCTCTACGGAGACAAACAAGCCAAGCATACGGCAACAACATTAAGCAGCTCACCAAACCTTGAGCTGAACCAGCTCCTTCGAAATTGAGCAATAAAAATCTCATGGCAGCAATGTAATGTTAAATGCTTACGCTGGCGGAGCCGACAAACTAAGATGCTAAACTAAAACACACAAACTCCGTGCAGAAATTCGTCAAAAGTAGAAAAGGGAGAGAGATGAGCGACCTGTCGATCAAGCACAGTCTGTACACCATCGTGAGTAGAGGTCTAAATAAAGAAAATAATTGAAATCACATGTGTGGGTGTTTGAGTGTTCAATAAAATGAAGTTGATGACTAAATGACAGTTACTACTAGAAACTCTTCTAAATTCATTATTGAATTTATTAAACTGTAAAAGCCATTTCATGGCACCAGTTTAACTTGGTCTATACATGCCACGTCAACTTTTGACAGTTGCTATGGCAACTAACATGTTAAGAATTTGAAAACATTTTGTCAAGTGTAGGTACTTAGTCATCAAGTTTACTTTTTAATTATAATCCCTAATCCTCTTGCTGGCTGAGAGTTTGAGGAGTAGAACAGGGTGGACCATGTCAGCCATTTTATAGCCTTATCTCAGACTTACAGCACTTTAGTTCAAAAAGCGAAAGCGCATGAGAGATGAAGAGAGAGGGAGAGAGCGATGAAGAGTAGAAAATGGTCGAAGGAGGAATGATAAGAGTGGGTGTGAGGGGGGAGCTGCAGCAGAGTGTGCAAACAAGAAATGAGAAAGAACAAGTGCACATGCAAGGAGAGCACGCGAAAGAGGCCGAAAATCAGTGGGTGGAAAGAGGGAAAACAACTGTGCAGGTGTAAGGAGAAGGAGGGATTAAGGATAAAAGAAGAGGACAGAGACGCAGCGAACGAAGGACAGAGAAACAGAGAACAGACGAGGCTGGCGAGTGCCGGCAGTATGTGAGAGAAATGAAGAGAGGCTGTGGGCTTCACGCCCCGCTGTGAAGCAAGATGGAGGACAACAAGGAACGCTGTGCCAGACAACCGAGGGAGCCGAGCAGCAGAGAGAAAACAGAATGAGGCTTCAGGCTGTACTTCCCACTGCGCAGAGAGTGGGAGAGGCGGTATGGGAGAGGGCGAGGGCTACTGAGAGAGGGAAAGAGTGCAGTCTTATCTGAACGGAGCAGGATCGGCCCGGGGAGAAGGCGACACCCAGGGGAGAGAACTGTGCTTTCGCAATCTGTGGGAGTGAAGGCCTAATGCCCTTACGCTCCCCTTTTTTGTGTATCAGGGGGCACGTGGTTGTTTAAGTGGCTAGTTTTATTTTTAAATGACTTCAAAACTCTATCTAATCTGACAAGCACTTGCACTTCATGCAGTGATTGACCAGCTGTGCAGATTAAGCACAAACGTCAGGATTTGAGCTTCTCTCTCTAAAGCTCTCTTTTTTTTTAGCTTTCACAAAACTACCTCCATCACTTTTCTTGTGTAAAACTCCACGTGCAACATCATGAATGCCTTCGAGGGGGGACTATCCGAAAGTGTGCCCTTTGTCCTTTCTTGTAATATTCATTGTAGATAAAACAAGGACACAGATTTCTTGAAGAGGGAAGCGGTGTGACACATTGGACGACCTAGTTTGTTTCAAGCTTACTGAATGTTTTGATCCATTCTGTGTTCCCAGAGTTTAAGCTGCAGCTGTTCCTTTTTACTTTACTGAAGGCATTCGATAAGACCTATAGAGAGACGAAGTGAGAGGCGTTATTTAATTTTCTACACAGACAGCAGGTGACTGGCAGCTGTAGCACCGAAAGAAACTCCCCTGGCTGTACACAAGACGAGAAACTGTGTTGCTATTTCTACATTTGGCCATTTAAAAATCGATTCACAAACAGGTTCAATCTGGCTCAATTTTCCACAAACTCGCAAACTTTTCTTCCTGCCTACTATGACAAAGCGATCCGCTCTGAGTCACTGAGTTCTGGCTGGCTTGATGTATATAGGAACAGTTGCTGAGGCTTATGGATAATGTAGTGTTTAGAGCTTTATCCAGGAGACTTGATTGTTTCTCTGTTGGGGAACTTTGACGTTATCACTCAAAGAAATCTTTCAAATAAGAATTTACAGAAGGAAAAATTACTTCCAGATCCTGCTGCACTGCTCATTTTGCTATTCAACTTTCAGTTTATTTATATTTAGGAGGCTTATCCATATCTTCAAATTGAGGTTTTTGAGTGTATCTGTGCATTTAAGACAAAGTCTAATATTATAATCTATAAGCAACATCGTAAGAACAATAGTTTAGTATGCATCTTCATAGCATAGGTAAACAGACATGTCTAAAGCTGGGTATATGGAAAGAAAATAAAGAAAAACGTGTCAGAAAACAGGATGCAAAAGGGATGTACCCATACAATCCACCAGTACTGGCAACCATACTGAGCTCATTAACCGATGATGTGGCTGATCCACATTAAATGCAACGTCAATGTAAAATTCAGTGTTTCAGTGATGTTCCTGCAGTCATGGCGGGTCGCTCATTTGTGTCACAGCAATCCCTGGCCTCATGTTACCTTCTATAACAATGACTCTACATAGAGAGGTATACAGATTTGGTATACAGGAGCGAAATAGCTGGATTAGTGCATTCTTAAAACATAAGTTGTGAAAAACTGGAAAGGACATATGGTTAACTGATGTCATACTTTATATATTTACCTGCTCTGCACCCAGAGGTGCACTGTTTTAACCTTTTCTGGCTCTTTTAAGACAGAAGGTAATAAAACCTTAGAGGCAATTACAAACTTATTACAATCAACAGCACATGAGCCAAAGGTTCCCCAAGGAAAGTGTGTTCCAGAGGGGGCACACAGCACACATTCACACATCTGTGCCCCCTCTGCAACAGCTTCTCAAGTACTACAGAGGAAAACGTAAAGGAAAGAGATGTGGGAGGCGAGGCAAAATGATGTACCAAAACTGTCACGAAACTAAAGTTGAAATATTTGTGGTCATTTCTGCTGAAACAGAAACGCAGTTCCATACCATAGTCCTCCAGCAGCTGTTTCTGTAGCTGTGGCAGGGTCAGTCTGTCCTGATGAGAGCTGCTGCCGTCATCATCAAAACACACCTGGTTCAACTGCAGGGACAAAACATGGTACACAGTACGTTAAAAATAATGGAAAGAAATACAACTTTGGTTCAAAGGATATCTGCTGTACTAAATCCACAACATACTGTAAGACAGCAAATGACCCACACAAGTCCAAGGATTGCCAAACACTGAAGCTTTGGAACTAACTAAGCTTTTAATGATGATCATTAACTGGGGCCAGACCAGCTTCTACTCTGGCCAGTGTGCTGATGCTTAAGCTTCACAAAATAACCTTCCCCCCACAGCAAAATGAAGTATACTGTACCTTAAGCCAGAGGTAGTCTTCAGTCTTGTCTGCCACCTCTCCATGGTTATCACTGATGTCGCATTTCCCGATCAGGCAGTAGACGGCTCTCTTGTAGGGGTCAGCACTGTTCCTCAGCACTCTGCGGTAGTGGAGGCGAAGCTTGTTCTCTGAAGTCGGGGAAAGGCTGCAGCGAAGGGATCAAGAGGCCAAATAGATACGATTACAATACTGCTTGATCTTCCTTGACTTATGTGGGCATCTCAACATATACAAAGACTTGCAGACAAGGAGCTGGGGCGTGCTCACCGTCTGTCAGGGCTGTTCATGTACTCCTGAAACCAGGTCTTGAAGTCTCCAAGCTGATGTTGCACTCGGTTCACAACCTGCATGGCTGCATTCAGATCTCCGCAACGCAGACAGTAATAGAGCACAGCCCACACTGGGTGGCCCTCTATCTCACCATCCTGTTGCACACAGAGATATTTAATACAGGGGCGACGATATTCCATTGACTCCATTATTTCAAATGAAGGTTCTATCCCCATAGTGTGCACACCAGGATTATCATGTCAGTTACACAATCTGCAGACATTTAGCCCAGTGTAACTGCCACTGTAATGTAGAGGTTGAATATGTTTTGGATACCATCGGTGTACATGTGCCTGTTGACTACACAATGATCAGCCTTTAAACAAGCCCTGAGCAGTGTTTTTGTAAATGAAGGCTGAAGAAAAGCTTTAATGTTTTTGACCTGCACATACATTATGCTTTTTCTAATTATCTCATCATGTACCAGTCCCTGGTTGCAAATATCAGTGAGACATTATGTATACTTGTAATATAGTTAGCAGATAAAACGTGTGATATAATTAGCAGATAAAACAAACATTCAAAATGTGTGTGTGTATGTGTTACCTGCATGCCAGGCAGCGGCCCTGGCAGTTTAATGTTGAGGAAGCTGCGGACTAGTTGGTACGTTCCTGGCACTCCTCCTAGTTGGGCTTGATGGAGGTTCCCAAAAACAGTCACCATGGTGTAGTTTTTATAACTGGGAGGAGACACACGCAATTCTTCTTAAATTTTAACAACTGTATGCCCGGTGCTAACTTCCACGTAGATCCACATAAGGCTTAACCTAAACAAAAACATGCACGGTTACCTGTTCTCAAGGAAGCTGAGCGACTGGCGTACGAAGGCCATTTGCATTTCAACAGAGGTGCGACTTTTGAGAGTGTCTTTGGCTGGAACCAGCAACACATCTGTAATCTGCTTCACCATCAGCCACATGTCTGATACATTCTGTGTGACACAGTTACATGAGAAAGTACAGAGCAAACAGAATGCATATTAGCCGTCAGAGTAAAACTAACCTATGTTTTTGCAGGACAACAAAATGTAAACTGAAAATAAAAGTAAATTTCATGGTGATATCAGATGTGAAAGAACAATGTTCTTACCTTGTCATCCAGGCTTTCTGCCACAGAAGCACACAAGTCTCCCAGATTAGGCTGAATGTGACCGTTCACTATCTTCTCATTGAAAATGTAAATCTGAAAGAGGAAGAGGTGGTGATCAATGGAGAAAGACAAAAAAGAAAAAATGTGTTCGTAGTGAAAGTTCCCCAAATTGTCAAATGCTCGTTTTTCAGGTACAACACCGTCCTTAGCTTCAAAAGCAAACGCTATGACCATCGCGTGAAATGGTTCACAACAAAAAACAAGAAAAAAAGAATCAAAATGTTTAAAAGGTCATCAAAGAGGATGACAAAAACTAGACAAATGACGCCACATGCAATGTGTCGACACATGGTCAGAGGAAAAGCCACATTTAAAAAGTACTGCGTCACGTAGCAGATCAGAGACAAACAGAGAGAGAAAGAGAAGGTCAGACAGGATGATGAGGGAGGGAGGGAGGGAGAGAGAAAATTACCCTGAGTCCCCCTCTACTGCCCCATTAATCGATATCTTTGATCTGGCACGTCCTGTCTTGCTGTGACCCCATTTTAGCCGAACGATCAGACAGAGAGCATCACATCTGTGTTCAACTCACTTTAACTAGTCAATTCCAAAATGGGGATTTATTTAGATTTAAGTGTCAACACAGTTATATTGGTATGAAAACTTTATGCATGTTTTATTGTTCAATGAACAAGACATATAATCTCTTAATATTTTAACTCTGACAATGTTTTCGCTTAATTTCCAAATTTTGTCAGATGATTATCAGGGGGTAATATTAGCTATTTTTCAAGTGTAAAATGTCCCATTCATTACATATCTTGGTCACAATACTTTAAAATAGAAATATAAATGATTCTTATCAAAAATGTTTATTTTATGTTTTCATGTTAAAAAAATTAATATCAGCAAAATTTCTGACTTTGACACTCCCCAGTGATAGAACAAGATACAAGACTGCGGCACTGAGATGAATGGGCTGGAAGTTATTTTGCATCAAGTATACACTTTTACTGTACACACTAAATTTAACTGTGTGTCGTTACCTGGAGTTTCGATGTACATCAAAATGATTAGACTGATGGCGACTCACCTGTCGTCCATAGGCCACCTCCACGCTGTCCAACGCACTCCTTCCTGGAGCTGTCACTTCACTCACAAAGCTGGGCTACAATAAACAGAGAGGTAATAGATACCTCAATAAATACACTGCACACAAGCAAGCAGCATTTCTAAAAGGAAGTTAAATAAAGCTAGAAACAACAGGCCCGCCAATCATGTACCAATCAAACTGTCAGTTGTGTCTAATGTGACCTCATCAATTAGCACCTTAAATGAATCCTCTTTTTTTTACTGAGTCTTTCAGCCCAGAGAAAAGGACAACCTGTCCACAGTGTTTCCATGCCTGTTGCCCAATGCATTCTGGGATTGGCTCCCACAGGACGACACAAGGATGAAAGTGTTTTACTTTACTCAGGGAGAAGATAAAAATAGTATCTATGGGTCTCAGATCAAACGGTTATTCTCGTTAGTTTAGATGAGCGTGTAGACAGCTACGAGTACACCGTGTCAAGAAATCTGCTTGAGAGACTTGAGACTTGCTTTTAAGTTTCATTCAAGCTTTATTTAAATCTCGAGGAATCATGGAGGGCATGCCCTCATTTTCAATGATGTCGAGAGTATAAAACAGAATAAATACGCACACAAAAAATAAGTAACGAGAAAACAAACAAAAAGACAGCAACAGAACAGTTAAAAACGATTATACTCAAGTGCGGAGTAGTTTGTAATCATGGTTTTAAATCGACCTATAGGAAAAAAAAAAAGTCTCGAGTTTTAATGCGTGTTGTAAAATGTTCCAAGTGTGTGCAGCACAAATAACAAAAGCAGTGTTCCCAAATTTAGCGTTTGCACGCGGGACATTGAGCTTCAAACAATCACTAGATCGCGTCAAATAATGACTGTGGGGTCAGTTTAATAAGGAATAAATAAATAGAAACATAGAATGTTGCTACTGAACATTGGAAAATTAGCTCTGTTTCTGTGCAAATATCCAATTTGTACGTAACGTTTTGATCCAGCCAGATACCAAGATATTTGTACTCTCAAACCCTCCCAATACTGTCCATCCATAGTGGTAATATTCAAACTATTGTCTAGAATATCTCTGAGTGTGTAATATTTGCAAGTAGACATATTAGGCCCAGGAAGTTAAAATATATTACAATAAAGATGTTTTTTGTGTGTTTAATTGGAAAAGAAATGACACTATTGATTATTGGACAGAATTATTATATTAATATACCAATTTTGTCTACACAGTCCACAACTTCAGTCAATAAAATGAGGTCACTATTATTTGATATATCCACTTGAGAAGTAAACTGAGTGATTTAAAATAAGTTAGAAATGATCTCTTGAATTGTAAAATATCAGACGGTAGAAAACTGATTCTGGAAGTGAAACCTGTAACCTCGATCGTACATAACACTTAGAAAGGCTAAAATTAGACATTTCTTCTGACCTCTTCATTATTATAAAGCATCAGAGGTGGACCTGCATCTTCTTTTTGGAAACATATTCATTTTCTATGACAGATTGTGTCCAAACAGAGGATTTACGATATAATATAGTCTCAACAACATAAATATCAACCTTTAGCAACGAAATTAAACCTCAGTCCCAGAAGCAAGCGTTCCCAAAAATCTAAATTGGCTTTCCCATCACGTAAAACACTGTTAGCTAAGGTGTCTAGCAGAGCAGTTCCTGCACTTCCTCCTAAACCAGCTCTGTGTTGTGTGTCCTGTACCTCCACATCTTGACTGAAGTCCAGTGCGTCCTCTCCTGCTCCGAGTAGCGTGTGCAACACTCTCTGCTTTACCTGCTCCCACTGGACCAGCATGGACTCACGGTGATACTCTTCAGCCAACAGGAACGTCTGAAACATATCAACGGGGGAAAACAGGTACCCAAACATACTCAGTGTTTTACAACACACACGTTAGGACGTTCTAACACTTCCGTGTTATCGTATCAAATGCAAATGAATCACAACAGACTGGGAATGATACTTGGGAATGTTGCGCCTTGATGACAGAGAGGTTAAGCAGCAGATTTGACTCTGGAGACAGACTTGCAGCTACAGAACTTTTGTAAAGACGAAAAAAAGCCAGTTTAGCACCGTGTTGCAGTTAAACTCTCTTGTACATTATACATAAAGCCTTGCCTAACATGCTAAATATCATATGACTAATTGAGGCACATATTTTCCGATGTTTTGGGATGTGCCAACATTTTCCTGTTGATTTTAACTTGTTGAAGTTCTATGTATGAATGCTACCAAGTTAAACGTTTAATCTTGTGCGCTACACATAGAAAAAGACTTGTACTTTATGTAAATTGGGCTTATCTATGGCATACGTGTGCATCGCTCACACACGCACACACACCGTATTTAGCAGCAGACCCCTGTCAATATTGGACTACTCCACCAGGACACAGTGCAGTCTATTTTAACTCTCCATAGAGACTCCAAGTGAGATAATGGGAACGTGAGATAATTGAATCCTTCCAATCTGCCACTCAGGGAGATACAAATGTAGACTAGAGCTACCATTTACATGCTTAACTTGGTCATTGCCTGGATGTCAAAGCGTTTACTTTTAACATGTCTGAGTTGCATAGCTGCAATGTTTCAACAAGTATGATGGAATCAAGAATTTGCATCGCAGAAATGCCAAAGATAAATTTGAGGTAATGTAAAAGCCTACATTGTTTGTCCAGAGAGAACTGAACTGGTTTATTTTTTAACTGGAAAATGTCCTGCTCAGTACATAACTCTTTATCACAATTCTTTAACAATCAAAGGACTCTTATCAAATATGATTTTTTAAATCCGTCAATGTATTGTTATCAGTTTTTTGGAACGCTCACATATCGATATCGGTGTCTGCCTTAAAAATCCAGAATTGGCAGTGGTAAAAAGGCCTTCAATTCAAATGAGACCATATTCATGTCAAGTAGTTGTGAGACTGGACAACTCAGGCAAAATATGTCATTTAACAGTCCAATAGGACACATTTCGTGCGATGTAAAAGGTAGAGCAGTCAGATAGAAATCTCTTAACATCTGCTTTCTTTTTACTCGTCAGTGGATTTGAGTTTTCCACCCTGGCACACAAGTCCTTTTTTCCTCTCTCAGAGAGCAGCGAGAGATAATGGGAACGGCAGCTAATTAAACGCAGGGCCTATTAGCTCTGCACATCAGGGAAGCCATTTCAAAACCATTCCCTAAAGGGTTACACCAGAATGGCTTTTAGATCACAGCAAGCAGAAATTACCAAAAATTGTTTTTTTTAAAGTGTTCCTATAATGTGATGTGCTGTGCTAATTTGAATACACTCTGCAGTGCTGAAAACTCATCTGATTTTCTAAAACTAAATATGAAGAAAACAAATAACCACTACGGTCTGTGACTATAGAGTAATTACTGCATCTTGTCCTTTAACATTAAACCTATTTTGTAGGCCTGTCTGAATCCGGAGGTGGCTTTGAACTGGTTTCCCACACTAAGATTTAGGTTCTGTTACCAGTATGTTGCTCTTTTTCAACATGAGAAGCAATCAGAAATTGGGCAGATACTGACCCTGCGGCGAGACTCCTCGATGGCTGACAGGAGGGCGTTGTCTCTCTCGTTCTTCAAGAAGCCCTGTGGACGAGGCAGAGACAGACAGAGGGAGAGGACAAGATGCATGACCATGCAGAGAGAGAGAGAAAACACAGAAACAGAGAGAGAAAGCAGGAGGTATTAGCGCGAACATTCAGGACAAACTGAAACAGAGATAAACCGTATGCAGAGAGTTCTTGAGGGGACAGCTTTAGTAGGCGCACAGTCATTTGCTCTATGGGAGATAGAAGCTGCTTCTCAAGTTTCCACCCTATTTTTCTCTGCCATTTCTAGTCCCATACACTGTCAGGATTAGTCAAACATATGGTCGCTATATTATATAGACGTAGTGGCAGGCCAGAGGGTCCATGCTTTTCCCACGCCATTTTGCTACAAGACAGCAGTCAGCTTAGCCTCCATTTTGATATTATCTTAAGATGGCTGCCCCTGCAGGCCCATCCTATGAAAAGGGTAATTATTCCCATCCTATTCAACTGATAATAAGACTACTTATTTTATACACAAGATCTGAGCTATCAAGTGAGTAAGTAATACTTATGTAACAACTGGAGTATGCAGGAGAGAACACGACGGCACTCTTCAAAAGGAGAGTCAGTGAACGTGGACGTGCATAAGGGGCGGACATCTTACAAAACACCAAGATGATGGGTAACGCTGTATGCACTTCGTTGCTGTCCTCTTAGGGTAAACGGGTGAGTGGGTCAATGGCAGCGTCACAGTATCAAAAAATAAAAAAAATTGATGTAAAAACATCTCGTTTTTTTTTCCTGGGCAGAATATGATGACATACGTGTAGCATTTTAATATACAGACAATGACAGCCCGTTAGCTGCGAACGAGTCAGAGCCCACGAAAATCATTTTATTCAGAAATATTGACAAAAGAGCCTTTCCTGTGATCAAACTGATGACATGGGAATACTTTTGGTTATATAGCTACATCCAGTTTTAATACCAGGAGCAGACAGAATTTCACATGAAAAACACAAGATGGTAAAGTCAAACAATAAATAGGTTTTTTCTGCTTTGAAAACAAAATACAAAAAACTGGGAATAAAAACATGATTATCTTTCATCATAGCCAGATTCACATTAAATTTGCATCACCAATACAACTGCAATGTCAATTAGAATAACACATCAGAATAACATAATCAGCATGTTAAGACATCTATAAGGCATGATTTCACTAATAATGGACTGTTCACTGATTAGCAGCACCTAAACAAATAGATTGAATCATCCTTAATTTTTTCAATTGATCATCAAGACCACAAGACATCCAAAAATTATCACAATTTACCAGAGGTATAATTGATGTCTTAATGACTTATTTAGTTTTAACTAATGATTATTTTCATTATCAATTAATCTACTGATTATTTCTCGATTAATCGTTTTGTCTCAAAATGTCTGAAAACAGTTAAAAATGGGCATCCCAATTACTGAAAGCCCGAGGAGGTGTCTTCAAAATGTCTTGTTTTGTCCGACCAACAGTCCACAAACCAAAGACATTCCACCTATCAAAAAACTAAGTATTTAATTTACACTGGTGTCACTGGTGCGCTTAACCTTTTCATTTAGGTGCAGCAGTACATAAGGGGAACATTTAGGGGAACCCAATAACGGTTACCTGTATTTTGTCAGTTCCCCTACACATTGGTAATGTCTTAACACATGTAACTTATTGTAAACCGGAATAAAGGGAGTGTTAAATGAGCAGTGTTACATTTTATTAACATTTCTGACTCCTCACTACTTCGGTTTGCTGCGACACGCTGCGAGGGAGGGGGGCTGCTCTGGCAGCCACGCACAGGACGTGTTTCTTGGAAACATTGTGCTTTTTAAACGTTTCGATTCGGAACGTCAATGCTCGGACAGCAAAAGCACTATTCCCAGTAGTTATGCACGGATCAGAGTTATATCTGCGGGGCCTGTGGATAATCCACAATGGGTTGCGGGTGGGGGAAACAGGGTATAGTCCCTCCCCATTAAGAGAGACACTGTGAGCATTTACGTATGAGCCACAGCAGCGTAACTTCATTGACTGTTTAAATCTCCCGACATGCTGATCGTTTGAAGTATGTAGGATCTATTTAGTTTGAAGAACGAGCCCCATTTCTAAAAGCAGATGAGAGATCATTCTGCTCTACAGGGATGTGGGTGCTCTTGGCTTCCCTCCTCCTTCTATCCCTCCTCTCCTCTCCTCTCTCGTGTCCCGATCCCCCCACCTGCTTGTTCTTCTGCCTACTTCAGTCTCATTTCCTCCAGTTCCTTTCTTTCCAAGCTCTCCGCCTTTACCTCTGTGTGTCATTGCATTCCACTAATCCTCCTTCACTCCCATCCCTGACAAATGGGAGCTAATTGGCAGCACGAATATGTTTACATTCCTCGATTATTTACTGTATTTCCCATCTTTGCTGAGCAAGAGTTTTGTGGAAAAGGAATTAAAGGCCTGTCCCAAATATAGGCAGGTTGAGTTCAGCGACTGAAGCAAATAAAAGCCGGGGCTATGAAGTTTGATAGTATGCTATCAATGTGTAATCAAGCATTATTCTTACACTGGATCACCAACTGAAACTGATGTAATAATCAAAAGCTCTTAGGGGCGCTGATCTAAATATCCTTAGAGGGGACAGTTCACAAAACAGACAGAAAAATACATATTTTTCATCTTACCTATAGTTCTAGTTATCCGGATTGTTTTGGTGTGACATTCTGAGTTTTGGAGATATCGGCCGTAGAGATGCCTGCATTTTTTGAATATAATGAGACTATATGGCACTCGGCTTGTGGTGCCCAAAGCGCCAAAAAAAATAAATTTAGAAAAACTAAAAAGCAACGCCTCTATCCAGAAATCATGATAATCCACAGACCTTGTTGTGAGCAGTTTCATGTAGGAACTATTGGTAGAAAGAAAATTGTTCCTACTTAAACATTAACATCCTTTGGATTGTAGGAAGCAATGAGTTTAGTCCAAACCACACTGCTGCCGCAGTAGCAGGACTGATGAACTGAATATTAAGTATTGCATATAAAGTAAATTTGGAGTGATGTCTAGGTCAGACAATAGAACCAGCTACAGCTTGATAACAATGTCTTTTTAAAACTGCGGAAGACGTGCTATCTGACGTCAGAGAAGAAGTCAAAGTACAGAAGCCGGGATGTGACACACAAAAGAAAGTCCAACCAACTCTGATAATCTACTCTGGAAAATAAGAGAGTGGTGTATTCTGTTGCGCATGGTTACTGAAGGTGTTTGGTTTTAAACCAAAAATAACTGGTGGCTGATTTAATCTTATTCTGCACTGTATTGTTTGTTTTACTTTACATCTCCAGCAACAGCAGCTTCTTTATTCATATATATTTGTTTATGAGTTTTTCACTACCATACTACAGTGGTGAATAACTCCATCTTGCTCAGTCATAGTGGACAGCAGTTTGATACAGCTCTAAATGGGTCAGTAATGTGGCTTAAAAGAAGACTAATCAAGTGTCTTTACCAAAGCCAATTTAGAGGGAGAAAGAAGCTTTTATATAGGGAGGCAATTCTACTGGTGTGGAAGTGGAGGGAACTAGGTTTCTCTTTCCCCCAACCTGCCTGTCCATACCCCGTCCAGTCCTCATACCCTTGGTTTCTCTTCTTTCTCCATCTCACTTGTTTTTTTCTGAGTATAGGTCTATATTTAACCACTCTAACCAGAGGAGAGCTCAGGTCAACACTCACTGGAGAGCTGCACTGGAAAAAGAAAGAGAATAGTATAGAATTGTTGTAAAGAGGCTTACGGGATATATCGACTACAAGAGAACAGGAGACTGTATTAGTCATTGCTCATGACTATGATTGTTATTTCAGTAAATTAAAAGGAAGGGAATTGAGAAGCACATCTCCGGGGGGGCTGGGGGGTATAAATCAATGGCGGCACCATTGGGCAGCACTGGATAACTTTGCTGGGAAGCTGCGGTACAACAGGAGGCAAAGATTTTTCATTGCTGTCATTTAGTTGCCTGTTGCCAGCTGCACTTGCAGTGCCAACAACTTTGCCTATACAACATTTTTGTGCAACTTAGCCAACAGCCGTGGCCAAAATTCCCATTTGTCCGAGATGCAAATGCTCTTCACGTTCATAAAAAAATGTCTTTTGGCCTCAAAATGTTAGTGTTAGGATATTACTTCTAACAAAGAATAACAAAGAAAGCGTTATGCACAACAAATGTCAGTTATTACCTATTACTTAAAAAAGAAGAAATGGATCTTAAATGCTGTCATCTTTTTTTAAAAATTGCTACGAACTTTGGATATTACACACTGTACCCAGCATTTCACACTGGCTAAACACTGCCAACGCCTCAATTCCTGCTTGCATTTATTCCCAAATGGTAAAAATAAACATAAAATAGAGAAAATGCGTCATATGCCATGCGGAAACATTGAGACCAAAGGAAAAAAAAAAAAATACATTTTAGCAGAAGATAAATTAATCCTTACGATCAATTCAGTGTTGGGCAATAGGTGTATCTAAATATGTACGATTTCTGTTGCCCCACCCCTGTATTGTGTATCCTCAAAGAGCTGCAACCCACTGTGAACACCCACAGCCTGATGGCCAGACAGCCCAGAAGCTTCTACAAGAACAGGAACACAGCCACAGAAAATAATTTAATAATTAAGAGATAAATCAGGATGTATTCCATTGCTGTTAAATACAAATAGCGGATATGCTTGGGAAAATTAAAGCTGAACTGGGTAAAGAACGTAGAACCAAGGGCTTGGCTGCCTTCTATTGAAAAGATGACAGATGGAAGTTTCAATCTTTGTCTCTAATTTCCTACAATGTGCAGATAATTATTAAATATCAGTGGACATCTGAAGGAGACTCTAAAAATTCACCTTATTGTAAGCAAAGGGACAAGCAAGACACATTTTAGGAAATTGTATAAAATTGTTCCTTTAAAATTAACGTATTTGGTGAGAATGTGCATGTCTCTTCGAATACGCATGTTAATGTGCACGCATGTGCTCATTCTCTGTGCCGGCACACGGGCCCTCCGTCTATTAGCCTCGGTCGAGATAGTCACGTTATCTACGAATGAATGCAATCTTACAGTATATTCAGGGGGAAAACCAGCGAGTCGGATTTTTCACTCTTTCGATCTGGCTTCATGCTTATTACACACTATGAGATATGGTGTAGAAAGGGGTAATGAACAGGGAGCCTTGCTCTCTGTGAAAGTCATCATGAAAGTAAGAGTGGGAGGCTTTCTGTCCTCATTTGCCATGACACAATGAGCCGACCGGTGCCTGAGTGTGTGTGTGTGTGTGTGTGAGAGAAACCCCACCCTTCATTCCTTAATTTCCTGTATAGCAAAAATATACACAGAGTACTACAGCATACATACATGCATGTATTTATATTGAGACAGTGACGTGAGAGGTGACAAAAAAGTGTGACAGACGAAGCACATGCCTGTCTGTGAGTAAGTGTGTGTTTGTGTGTGTGTGTGCATATCCAAGTGTATAGGTAATACTCACTCATGATGAGTGCCTGCCTGCCTGCCAGGCAGACAGTCTGACAGATGAAAAGACACGATGAGACAAGAAAGAGGTAAAAAATAGTTTTTCGTTTTTGTGTCTGTGCCCAGGTATCTGGGCTTTGACAGCCAAGCAGACCTGCATCGCCGCTCCACCTCTCCATCCCTCTGTCGCTGTGCCAGGGCTGGCCGCCATGCTGGGGCGTGTTCCCTGTGCCCTGTCGAGCCGGCATGGCGGTCCACTTGCAGCCTTTCCCCATTCGAAAGCAGGCCAGTGACTCTTGTGCGTGAGCCAGAGTACCGAGTGGAAGTGCCACATCAAGACTCACTGGAGGTGGTTTTATTGTCGGAGGGCCGTACCAACTGAGCACCCAGACACAGGGGGGATCCACGAGAAGGAAATATGGATTCATATAGAATGTCAGTTCCTACCATCAGCTGCCACCCCCTCTCCCTCAGCCCTCATCCTCGCTGTCGCTCCCTCCTTCACTTCATCCCGGCATCTCTGACGCCCCCCCCCCCTTTTTTTGTCCATCTATGCATCCTT
Source organism: Coreoperca whiteheadi (assembly GCA_011952105.1). Classification (NCBI taxonomy): domain Eukaryota; kingdom Metazoa; phylum Chordata; class Actinopteri; order Centrarchiformes; family Sinipercidae; genus Coreoperca; species Coreoperca whiteheadi. Next base: position 23,660,828 of record CM022474.1, read on the forward strand.
CCTTTCTTCCCTCCCTCCCTCAGCTCAATGCAATTACAGTAATGGATTTTTCCCCCCTCGGTTGATGGCTTCCGACATCCTGTCTTGAAATGAGGCTAATCGTGCTCTTAAGGGTCATGTTTAGTTAATGAAGGGTTTGGGAGGCACGGGGGGGGGGGGGGGCCCCTAAATGTGGGCTGGGGTTCCAGGCACACAAC
>CM022474.1:23661268-23723185 GCA_011952105.1 Coreoperca whiteheadi
GGGGGGGGGCGCCTATATGCAGGCTGAGTATCACAGCACACACACAAGGAAGGCATGTTAATACACACACCTCCACTTGTAACCTTGTGCACATGGCACACACTCATTCACACACAGACACATGCCTATAGCCACAGATCTGTGCAGGCCAGCACAGACAGGATGAAAATGCATGCCCCCCACACGCAGCCAAATCTACACTAGACACACATTCATTCATAAGCCCGCGGAGAGACGCTGCATACGCCAGCAATCGATCGTGACTGACACAGATACAGGCATGCAAACACAGCACAAGGAGTCTGTGAAGCTATGTCAGTGGTGTCCGTCTATTTCAGCAGATGCTCTGGGCTTAGCCAACTGCATCTGCTGCTGAACGCATGCCATCACTGTTGAGGGATATGTGTGTGTGTGTGTGTGTGTGTGGGGGGGGGGGTTAAAAGAAGAAAAATCAGAGAGGAAAGAAGTTAAAAGTAAAAGAAAAAAGGAGAGTAAGCAGAGGGACCAGCTGAAACTGAAATAGAGTGAGGTGAGGAAAAGGAGAGAGCGAGCCCTGGCAGGGAAAGTGAGACGAGGACACAGAGACAGAAAAAACTGCAGCTGGTCGCCATTTTTCTACCAGCACGGCTCTCCACCTTCCACTTCTACAGTTTCATTTTTATTCATTTGATTGCCATCGACATTCCCTGATTTTTCCCTCCTGTTTTCAGCCACTATATTTCTATTTATCACCCTCCTTTGTTTGCCACTGTACACATTATTTTACGACAAAGAAAACAAATAACCCAGAAGCACTGAATACCGACCCATAGCGATTCATCCATGACAAATACCAAAATACAGAACAAACGGTACAAATGCAAAACTGACAGAGTACAGAACAAAGATTTAATTGTAAAGACTATGTGGTTAGAGCTGGTAGTAATTCTGTATGCAGATGTGTTGAAAGCATTTGGGTTGGGTGTCGATAATTGGGGGATTCATTAAGAAACATGCATTTCATTAACATTTTCATATTCCTGTTGGGACCTACTGTACTTCTGTCTAAAACCCCATTTCCTTATGTATCCATGCATGCATGTATACTGTAGATAAGAACCAACCTCTACCAAACCCTATACAAATACTAGTGACAAAGACAATGTGGGGGGAAGAAAAACCTCAATAACCATATTAATATTTGTCCATCCATCTGGTATACTCTGTAACGTTAATTAAACACAACAAAATTCTCTACCATTCATGAATAAATGAAATAAATCTGTAGATGATGTAAAACTAAGCATCACCATTTTGGCTAGCCATAGGAGTGACAACAATGAAGTATATAATATATTGTGAATATATTTATCACAAAATGATAAACGCTTAAATCTGAAGAAGTTGCAGGCTGGGCATGTAATCTAGAAATGTGGTCTGCACATAACTAGCCACTCCTACATCCACAAAGCCCTAAATCTAGGACTCTGTGCCTATATAGCCTTCTATAGTAAGACCCTCACTAATTTGCATTCAGCCATACATACAGACACATCATTCACACACCAATTCCCTCAGTATGTTTGTGTGTGTGTTCCACACAGGAACCGCAGAGGCATTTATCAGCTCACTCACATGCAACTCACACACTTATAGACACACATTCACATACCCTGACAGCATGTTGGCATTTTCTTAGTGTCCTGTTAATCAACCTTCAGTACACACCCAATCCCGTGGCCTGGAGAGACAGAGACATCCAAATGGGTCTCTGTCTCTCTGAACCAGGACAGAGCAAGGGAGGATAAGCGGAGGAGGAGAAAGGGAAAAGGGGAAGCAGTACCAGGTGGAAGAAACAGGTAAATACAGGATACAGATCCTTGGGGAATCGTTACAAAGTGGAGCATGGTATGGTATTATGCACTGTTAATAAAATGCACCACACCACAAATAAATAAATAAATGTTTAAACCATGTCAGTAATGGGTAGCGCAATGTTAAAAGAGTACTGCACAGATTTAACTTTACTCTTCTGTAACATTGTCAAAGTCACGATGTACAGTTTTAAAAAAACACAACCAGGGATGACATGTTTTTTATTCCATGCATTCTTCTTTGTTGTCAAAACCTGGCACCTATATTACCCACAACCTGCAAAACCCACAACTCGACCGCCGACAGTTCAGTCAGAGATTTAGGTGTGTAGCGTGCTAGTAGCGGCTAATGTACCCTCGAACAGCTAGCCTCAAACAGAGATGAGTGGCGCTACAGAGATCTCGTAATCTCATTTCTTTTGATATCTAACATTTAACTACTAGTCCAATGCATTTATAGTGTAATGAATCTTGGAATGTGTAAAGGCCAAAATACACCGCCGCCGTTTAACACACTTGATGCGTGTCATATGCTGCACCACAGCGGCAGTATGTTTTCCACTTAAGTATTTCTGTCATAAAGTAACTGCAACTCTCCCAGTAGGATGCTTAATGGAGATCTATAGGAGGGCTGCAGTGTAGCATGGTGTAGATCAGGTTTCTTTTAGTGGTCTTATTTTCAAACAGAATTGCTTTATTTCTTGCTGAACGGGCATCCTGAGTCTGATCAATATTTTGCCTTCTTGTCACCAAGCCAAACACACCCAGTTAGATTAGAATCACAATTGTCACAATTTGCAATTAGTCAACTGTCTGTATATGAGCTCATGATCTTGATTGAAGAGAACTCCCGAAATGGGAGCAGCTCAGATACACTGAGTGACCAGAGAAGTAGAAACCTCTATACTCTGTAATGCAATTTACTTCAAATACTTCCTCTGTAAAATGACCATTTTTTATTTTGTTGACACTGTGCTAGAGAGATGTTAATTTTCGATTCCAATGTCATTTTTGAGGACATAAGTTTCTGGTGTTGCTATTTGTTTTGAATATTTTTGTTGTATGTGGTAGATAAAATATTAGAAACACAGTTCAGTACAAAGTACAGCATCACTGCATTCTGACTTTAGCCAACGTGTCAGGACAAAAGGCTCATTTCACCACTGAAAGGCAGATGTGATAGAGATGTTGGAGGCTTTGTTAAAGCCCCATTATGCATTTAGTCTATGACCCTTTTTTTAAACTATATCTTATCAATGTCCTCTGTAGTTGTTATTGTGTTTATGGCTAAATGAGCCATTAAGAAAAGCCTAAAAAGAGGACTATATATACACTACACAATGTGGGCCTTAAGATCAATGCCAATACAATGCCACTATCTCAGCTGACTTTCCTTGTATTCTCATTAAATTCCTGGAAAGGAGCTGTGGTTTTGTCTCTAACACAGCAGAGGAATTATTCTTCTGAATGATGTACTGCACATTTGTTCTGAAATGAAACTTTGTTATTTACTGTCTTCTTGTAAACGAGCAGAGAGGGAGTATGTGTGTGTGTGTGTGTGTGTGTGTGTGTGTGTTTGTGTGCCCCCACATTGCCAGAAGCTAAGTGCTCTTCCAGTCAGTCAGTCAAACCCACCCAGGCTGGCATACATCCGGCTGACCAAGAAGAATGGAAGGCATGAAGATGAAAAAGCATGAAAGGTGGACAGTAGGCCTTTCACAATAAATACGTTAAGACTTATCGTACGATATGTAATTAGAACGACTTATGGGATAAGGACATGACCTTGATCATTTTTACTGCCCTCCATCATAACAAAGTGGAGCATTGTAAAAAACGATGCACTGTTAAATGAACACCACAAATTATTAATATAATATTAGTGACTCCCTGTTAAAAGAGTACTGCGCCGATGTAGCATTGCACTTATACAACCTTGACTCATGATTGACAGTTTTAATCAAAATCAAGGCAGCAGAACCAGAGGTATGGTCTTTTTTATTCCAAACATTCTTCTTTCTTGTCAAAACCAGACGCTTACACAACCCGACCGCCGACAGTTCGGTTGAAGATTTGGGGTGTGTTTTGCTAGTAGCAGCTAACGTAGCCTCGAGAAAATTGAGGCTAACAAATTTCAAACTTACATTTTTGATCTATGCGGCAGGAATGTCGCTGCCAGCAGATTTGATCAGTCAGTCAGTCAGCCATTTTCTACCGCTTGTTCCCGTTCGGTGACTGGAGCCTATCCCAGTGGCTTCGGGCCTTAGGCGGGGTACACCCTGGACAGTGGCCAACTCGTCGCAGGGCTGACACTTAGACAGACAACCATTCACGCACACATTCATCCACTAGGGACAATTTAGAGTCACCAATTAACCTAATGCATGTCTTTGGACGGTGGGAGGAAACCGGAGAACCCGGAGAAAACCCACGGCAACACGGGGAGGACATGCAGACTCCACCCAGGGAGGTCGAGGTCTGGTCCGGGATTCGAACCCACGATCTCCTTATTGGGAGGCGGGGGCGCTAACCGCTCTGCCACCGTGCACCCCCAGATTTGATCATCTTTAGCTAATTAACGTTGCTTCCACACCTTGGCCCAAAAACAAACTTTAATTCTTGGTTGTTATCTGGTTAGTTCAAGCTGTCTGCAAGGCAATGTTTAAACCATGTATGCAAAGCCAGGTGGTTTCTTAAAGAACGACCCACATGACATCTGAAAGAATAGACATTGAACTGTGTCTTTTTTTGCATTTCACAAAAACCACTCACTGGTGAGAGTTGCTCTAGTGAAACAACCTATGTAAGTGTCATAACACTACAAAGCATGCAGCTAGCTGGACTCACGGCCTATTAGGTCATTCATACCTGTATGTCAGTGTCTTTGACCGGCTCCAGGGGCTCAAAAGTGGTGGCAGCACTTAGACTTTCCAACCTCTGAGAAATATGGAAGATGTCTAAACCTCTTGAACCAAGGAGTATGGACCTGAGGGTAAGACAGAGAGGTGGTGAGAATGAATGAAGGTAATGGAAGGACTAAAGTGAGAGCAAGACTCACAACCACTAGAGGGCACAAGAGGCTTTGCTACAATTGCAGTCCTATCCACTGGTTAAAGATCATGTCCGGTCAACTCCAAATTACATAGGGTTCATGTTATGGCATTATTTCTGAGGAAAATTAAACAAATTATAAAATAAATGTTATTTATAAAATACTAAACCTGCTAAAATGGCTCAATTAAACAAAATCTTACATATTTCTTAAAACAAAGTGCGTGCAGATGTGTCACAGGGGTGACATGTTAGTGAAAATTACTTTCATAAGTGCTGTTGCATTTTACATTTCTTCAACAATTTGGCAGTTAATTGTACTAAATAATATATTATCCACAGCCACTTAAAGATTCTAAATATTCAATGTTAAATGTCAAAATCAAAAGGTGTGATCTTTATACATGCGGGATAGGAACCATGGAAAGGTGTCACAAATATTTGAATTTCCAGGGTTAGAAGGTCATTCAATCAGGAAAAGTATCATATCAAACAGCTCTGAATGTCATCCCCTGATGAAAACACTTCACTATCTACTCTGAGGCGAGCAGGAAGGACTGTTGCTGACCCCTCCAACCCTGGAACAAAGTGTTTCAGACACTCCTTTAATATCTTATTGTCAATTTTATATTTATGATTCTTGACCTGCAGTGCTTGCTTTAGTTTTTTATATTTCTACTATGTTCATTGTTTTGCACCAAAATACTAAAGCAAATTCCTTGTATGTGTAAACCTACTCGGCAATAAAGCTGATTCTGATTCTTAACTACATAAAAAGGGCCCATAATAGTGGCAGGTGAGAATGGGACATATTCCTTACGCTTTTACGTCAGCAGCATCTTGCGAGGTGCGAGTCAGGGTGCGGGATCGGAGCCTCTCCCCAGCCTGCTGGATCTCCTGGAGGTTCCTCTCAACATGTGGCAGCTCCGACACGGCTTCTGTCTCAGCAGCTAGCTGCTCTGCCTGCTGCAGCAGCTCCCCGAAACCCTCTGCATCCATACCTCTAGACAGAGAGAGGAAGAGTGTGGAAATGAGTAAATCCAAAGTCAGTACATTTACACCTACAACTAAAAATAGCTGGGAGATACAGTATACGGTACAACGTGAGTTCTGTAACTAGTTGGACAGTGGTGCCGTCTTTCTTTGGTGTTTAAGTTATGTGCTCCGGTACATTTGATCTGACATGAAACAATGACGATGAGGTTAAAATGCGAACTTCCGCCTTCAATTTGAGGGCATTCACATAAACAGTAAACAGTTTTATGGATACCACCCCAATTAATTTGATCATTGGCTTGATTGATTCTACTAGGTTTGATAACTGCATTTAGAAAATCCCAATACATAAATAAGGAAATATTGCAAATCAATTGACACACACTTTGTCTGCTTAGATAGGTGCAACAGCACAATGAACCCAAACATCAAGAAAAGCGATAAGTACAATGTTACCAGGGAATATTTACCAATTGTCTGCAGATGTTTGGGGGTTGTTGACACTGACTGAAGAATTCAGCAGGAAGGATTTGTAAGCATGTAAACAACCTCATACTAACATACAGACACATCAGAAATCAAACAGCTTCACTCAGGATTACTTTATCACATGGAATATTGATTATGTATTGTTAGTTGTTGCTCTTTATATCTAAACTAAGTTCCTCAAAGGGTCTCTTCTGGGTTTCATTTCATGTTTCACTACTTGACATGTAGTACACACAGTATAAAAAGATAAATATAATTTACAGTTTTGATGGCGTGAGCTGTCTACTTGATACTTTGAATGTGAAGGTTTGTGGCATGGGTCAAGTCATAGACTGTATATTTTACATCTTTATAAACAGTCAATGAATTGACCACTGCCGTAAATCCTCACAAAAGTGTCTAACAGAGAGATGCAATCTGATAGGAAAATATATGTAGCGTAGAGTTTAGAGGACGTACGGGTACCAGAACATCTTTTGACAGCTGACACAAACGGGATGACGCCTGCATCGCGCGCATGGACTGCCGTGGTTGTCAGATTAGCTTAGCGTTAGCACAATGCTAACACCTTGGCTAGCTAGTTTCGAAGCTCGCCTCACCTGTGACAACAGCAAGAGGCAGTCTGAAAGGTAATTCCAATTGTCCAGAAGGGCTAATTAAACACCAAAGATACAACTATACAACAACGGCGTGTTTAAACAATTTTCCTTCCCGGCCTAGCTTTGTTAGTATACTTCACTAGTTAGCTTTATGTCAAATGAATGGCGCTCAACAGTTAACGTTAGCTAACAGGCTAAATGGCTAACGCACGCTCGCAGTTGAGTCAACTTAGAAATCATAATATTTCACTGCACACTGCTGCAAGCAAACGTCATACCTGTTGTGTAAGACAGATGAAAGTACGGTCCTGTCTGTATTCCACTGGTGAATGTGTTTACAGTTATTACTCTTATTCAATTTTGCTCAGCAGTAGTACAATTTGCCCCGGCGCTTCTGAAGTCGATGCTGATTGGACGATGCCCGCTGTCCGTGCCGGATATCCCACTTGCTCGCCTTCCTCGAGATGCGGCAAGCGCCGCTGCTCTGCCAGTTGGACGGGAGGACTTTGAAATCATGTCAGTCAACAGAAACAGTCCATGCAGGGCAAAGCATTTCTCATTTCTGTGGTTTCATTCCAAGACTCTTCTTTGTATTGTTAATACAATATGTGATAGTGGGTTGTAAATGGGAAAATGAGGTGACAGGTTTTTTGGCCTGTTTTTTGGACGCTGCTAGCCCAATATGATACATTTCTTGTGAAAATTACAATACTGCTTTTTCAGGTAAAATAGAACCTTTAATGATTACAGCTTGACTGAAAGCACATTACCAATATGTATACTCACTGTCCACAGGAGCAACATCATTCCCCCATCCTCAGTGACTGCACAGTATGCACTGGGCTAAGGGCAGGAAAAGCACCCTGTCCTTTTGCAAGGCTGAGATATGCCTTCACTTACACACTTACCTTCATTCACACTTTGTTTTTGCGAGGGAATCCAACATGCCGTGAACTTAATAGCTGTCTTAAAAGTTGTATCTTTTACACTACCCAAAATTGCTTAACTGTTTACCCTGTAAATGTCCAGGGCCAGCATATGAAGCGACACGGCAATACTCCTTTGGGTTAACTATAGGTCATGTGAAATAAGAGCTTTATGGAGTGCAGGACAGAGCAACAAACACACTGGGGTCAAGGGGATTTAGTGTAATGTAAGTTAGTAAATGAGTAGACTGACTTTATCTCTGTTTGCAAACTAGATTAAAATGTTTGTTTCGCTCTCTTGGTGTTCGTACTTCTCTTGAAAATCCCCCTCCCCCCCCTCCTGTTTCATGTAGAGTAACAGCTAAAAATTGGTGTCAAGACAACTCCGCACACTCAAACACACTTAACACGGCTTTCCACTCCAAAGTTGGCTTGATTTTCAGTCACGGAATCACTCCTGAAAACAAGTCCCTGCTGGTGCCGTTGCTGAACAACACTGGTGGGTCCCCACATGGAGAAAGGGCTCGTCCTACCAATGTCAGGCGTGAATTTAAAAAGCGCTGGCAGACATCTTTAGCTCTCTTAGTTTAGCCCTTGCTGTTGCCTCATGAGAACAAACCACTGGCTGACGCTTTGAAGCCCAGATGGGTGATGAACAGCCGCTTCTAGGCTACGCAGGCTGTGGCTTTGTCAGGACCGATCTGGTCGCGTGGTGTAAAAACTCCCAGAGCTACTTCATTATATCATGTAGTGTGTACAACTGCTTTCTCTGTTCTAGAACGCAGAGTATCACAGCCGTGCTTGTGTGAGTCTTTTCTACAAAAGGCCAAGAACTTTGAGCCTAAACTGACTGGATCTCTGGTTCCAGGGCCTCTGTGATGGTCAGTCAAGCTTGGGATGAGCTTACTCTTGCGCCTTTGCATAGCTCCCCCACACGCCATCGGGAAATTACAATAACTATAAATGTCCAATTCTCAGTATTTGTATGAATGAAATAGAAGCAGCAAATCTAAGAATATATTTGCTCCAAAATAACTAAATATGTTGATCCCCCTGCCTGCCAACTTCCAATACAATGGAAATAATCAATTATCTTGCTCTTCTGACTTTTTCATAGCAGACATTTGGCCATGTCACAGGAGGAAAAGCGTGACCGGTGACATCACTAATAGCGTCCAATTCCATTTTAGGGAAGTGGTATTGTGCGTGTTCGACTCCCTGGTCACCGAGCAGTTAAATGGAGCTGGTTGGACTTTCAGGGCCCTTTGGCCTTTAAAACCGTGTATTCATGGGGTTGAACTGGACATTTTTGCTGAACTGAACTGATCTTTGAACCTACCTAGTTACGTTAGTCTCTCTCTGCAATGTACACTGCAGTAAGCTGTGGTTGCATTCGTGTATAACCATTAAACACGTTTAAGTTCTGTTCTTTGCCGAGAGAATGGAAAGCCTACATCCGCAGCCCTAAATACTTTTAATTTTAGAAGCAGCTGTGGCCAAGTTCTGATCCGGTCTACGAAACACATTGTCTTCCTAATTTGTCCTTTATTTGTGTGATCCACATTAAGGGGTTGACCTGCCAGTTAAACACTGCCCTACATTTCGCCATCTTCTCGATCGTGAACTACTGTCTGACACAGACAACCTCAAATGTCTGTCTTACACTCTGTGTGTGTGTGTGTGTATATATATATATAACAAATATTAATACTTTACTATCAAATGATAATAGATAACATGTAATGTACTTTAAGTTGTGTGAACTTGAGGTAGTATATTCACATACAATTGTATACAGCTCAACGAAAAACCTGAATTTTGTGGTTTCACGTCTGATCATAATTGAAAATGTGTCTCTTTTGCAAAATAACTTCGGTCAACAAACCTTTAGGAGATTCAGAATCAGAACAACATATATTCAGCTGCTGCCGTCTACTCTGTGTTAGATCATTAACGATGGCTCTGCTCTATTCAGGCGTCCCGCTAAGCCATGACAGTGTGTCGGTGAGCCGGCACGCGCAACACCAGGAGCCCGACAACGACGCAGCTAAATGGAACCCAAAAGCAAAAGATAGTTCATTTAGGATCATATAAAAACAGAGAAAATCTGCTGATATTCACATTTGAGGATGGAACCAGAGAAGGTTCGGAAACTTTCCACTGGAGCTTCACTTCAGCTTCACATACAAATTCCCTTCAGAATAGTGTCTGATTAATCTACCATTCAGAGTATTGGTTAGGACATTTGTAAGAAGTGTGCACTGACGCATTTCCAAAGACCTCAACACGCTATTTGACAGTATTTAAAATCAGCGACCTTGAACTCACAATTTCAAGCCCCTGAACCCTTTTGCAGGACACCAAAATGAATATTATACCATAAAATACCAAACAGGCTCACTTGGTCTTTTAATTTTAAACATTTTAAAGAACTCTTTAAAAAAAGGTCTACAACTGCACCCCCAAGCAAGTTCACCATGTTAATATGCAACACCTACACAAATCATCAGTCCTGTACTGATACGTCCAAATATTGTCCTCTATGTACTGCAGTGCTGACAAAGTACTGGCCAGCACAAGAGACATAACACAAGTGTGGATGAGGCTCTCCGGAGGATGGCACAGCGCGCCCCTCACTGAGAGACTCCTCTACTTGAACTGATTGTCAATAAGGGTGCCCTTCATCTTCGCCTTCTTGGCCTCCAGCTCGGCCAGCTCCTGCAGCCTCCTCTTGCTCATGCCCTTCCTCTCCAGCTGCTTCTCGATCACCTTGGCGTTTTGGGCGTACGAGTCCGCCACCTCCCTGGCCTCGATCTCCTCCTCCTCCTCGTCGATGGTGGAAACTGTGACAGAGCTGAACTTGCCCATGTCTTTGGTCCGCTTGGTCATCATCACGCGGACTTTCTTGGGCGCTTCCGGCTGCTTCTGGCTGTAGACGCTGGTGTTGCCGAAGCCCTGCCCGAACTTGACCACGGCTCCGTCCACGATGAAGGTGGCCGGGTTGTTCTTCTCCTGGTGCTGGTAGAAGAGCAGCAGGCCGCACTTGCCGCACTTCTTGCGGTACTGCCTCTCGACGCCCTCGGCTCTCTTGATGTAGGCGTTTTCGTCCGCCTCCACGTTGCAGAACTTGTGGGCGTGCTTGGCCCCGTCGATCACCCTGGCTTGGTCCCGGGGCCTCATGGGCAGCTTCTCCAGCTGGCAGTCCAACACCAAAACCATCTGACCGCACAGGCAGTAGTAGACATGCAGAGGCTTTTCCCCGTCGTCGTACTCCTCTCTGTCTCTGGTATCCGAGCACACGACGCTTCTAGACACGACCTTCGGCATGTTTCGCCACTTAAATGTACGATAATAACAGTAGGCTACCGTCTAATTAGACGCTATTGCTGAAACGCCATGACGACGAAAGGGCTGGTTCGAATTTTGCCCTGAACACAGAAACAACGCAACACTTCCGGTGTACGTCACTGTCGCTGTTCCTATCAGAAACATGTGTCTCTCTAGTGTTCCGCGTGATTAGGACGGTCTTCTTCTTCTTCTTCTTCTTCTTCTTCTTCTTGTGGTTTTCTGGCGGGTGGCAACCAACGGTTACGTGCATTTTCCGCCACCTACTGTACTGGAGTGTGGGCCAGAGTAGCTACCCTTCTACGTTTGTTTGTTTTTTAATTAAATTCTTTTCAATATTTCTGTTTTCTTTTAAAAATGTTAACTACATCTTAAAGTCCCCATCTGTACTTTTCAAATGACCATTTAAGTTAAACACTTCTTCTCTGCTCCTTTGAAATTCCCCTTTAAAAACCCCTCTCTTTTCATGATATCTGCTACAGTGCAAAATGACATGTTCCACAGTCTCTGGCTCTATTCCACTCTCACACATGCCTGTTGGATGTTTGCCTATTAGAAATAACGTTTTGCTCAACCCAGTGTGCCCTAATCTTATTCTTGTTATAGCTACTTGCTCTTTTCTTTTCCAGGGTTTTAACCCCCTACCCGGCTCTGCCATGAAAAGAAGTTAGTGATGCTGATGTCTGAACATACAAGGGATTCCTCCACTCTATTCTCTTCTACCCACTGCAACGCCATAATTTCTACAGTATAAACTGCAAGTTGGTCAGATGTGCTCTGCTCCCGCGTGAATACGGGTTATTTGTCCCCCCAAAAACAAATGAAAGCCTATGCGTTGCATTCAGGGACCCATATTTTGCGTGAAACTCAGGCCTGACTTTATTTTCAATGCTTGCATGTTTAAGTGTTATGGCCTGTAAAAAAAAAACAAATTTTGAATTTGAGAACTGTTTCTTGTTGACCTGAACCAGTAATCTGCGACCAAGTTCAGTTTCACATCTCAAATGATACTGCCCTTTGGTCAGTGTGGGTTGAAATAGACAATTCTGAAGCCGGAACAATGTTAAAGTTCAATTGAGGGGGGGTCTTGCATGAGCTTTACCGTCCAGGCTACCTGGTGAAGTAGTTTCTCCCCCCCCTTTATTGGGTCAGGGCCCAACGCTGCAGCCTGAGCACAAGGACTTGAGTTTCAGCTCTGTACTGCCTCCCTGTGAGTGACCTTCATTAGACCACGTCACAGGGCAGCTCATTTAACAGAGGCCCGAGACAACACATCCACCTTATGGAAAGGCTTTTATTTCAACATTGAAGACGAGTACAAAACACATTTTCGGGAGACATTTGCAATTCATAGCACGCAGGTGTCATCACGAGGCCAGTGGGGGTGCTGATGTTGCAGGCGCCTCACTGACAGCAGCTGGTGTCGCACGTCTTCCCTTTGCACACGCAGCCAGAGGCGCACTTGGTGCAGCCGGATGGGCAGCATGAGCAGCAGCCTGCATCGGGAGAAACAGTTGGTCAATGTCACCGGCAAGCAGTCAATTAGTCTGCCTGGAGCTGATGCTGTCGTAAACAGCGGGACATGATAGTAAGACACCTCAAGGCGGAGCACCAATTATACACAAATCAACTTGGTGGAGTCAATTGGATGTTTACGTTGCAGCTAGTGAAGCCAATTAGAGCAGCTGGTTGCATTAAATTGTGATTTCAGATACAAGGTCAACAAAATGAAGTCGGCCTACCGAATTTAATAAGTGACACGTCACTAGTACCCACAGTTACAGTACTGATGAAATATAAAGATTGTATAGTTGATATCTTGGGATTATATATTGCATCTATAGGCCCTCTGACTGGGTAGGCTAGATAAAAACTCCAAGACTACTCTGCATGTTATCAGTTTAAAGACGTCTGACTTACTTTTCTTGCAGGTCGTGCAGGAGCAGTTTGTGCAAGTGCAGGATCCTCCGCAGTTGCAGGTTCCAGCTGGAAAACAAAAAACCCAAGCCAGATCAGCTTCACATTTGTCCGCTAATGGACGAATAGTGTAAGAAAACACTACAACCATGAGACACGTTAAAACCACTCGTAACCGTTAACAGAGCGCACTTACTCTTGGAGCAGTCGCAAGGGTCCATTGTTCAATAGATGGCTGGGTGGTTCTTCGCTGCAGGTGTTGCGCCTTCCGTCTCAGCTGGGTGAGTGTTGTGACCGTGAGTGAACGGGCGGCTCTTTTATAGCGTGCCGGGAACAACAGGGCCGGGTGCAAAACGCGCCTGTCACGCTGCACGCAGGCACGTAGGAGGCGATTACAAAGAGGCTTGTGCACACGACTTCTTGGTAACACAGGAGCGGGAGCAGTGAGATTCCCAGCCGAGGGCGAGTTGGCGTGTTGTCTGGAAATTACGTAAGGCCCAAGGACCCGATTATTCCACCAGGAGACACCAAACCCCGGAATAATTAACGTGTTTACGTCGGGGGAAAACATCATGAGGCTATGTATGGTGGTAGTACAAAGTGTAGGCCTACAGGTTACGAAGGGTGAGCAATAGATCGTCTCATTTCAGGTAGCCTATAGGCTATGGGGACATTAAATGCCACCTGTGTCTCCCAGTAGGTTATTATAATTTCTGTTCTACGTGTGTGGTCCGTAGTGAGTTGGAGAGCCCGGGAGTTATAGGCTATGGGAGAAACATCGCCTTAATGTGGAATTCTGTGAGTGGGAATTGTGGTGCGCAAAGATCAACAAGTTATGCGCTCGGTTTGCGCACGGGTTTACGAAACGAAAAGAGAAATGCACGCGGAGGAGCGCTTTAAGATGCGTTCACGGGTATAATAAAGACTTCCGATAGCCTTTAGTCCCTGAAAATAAAATAAAGCGGTATGGAGAAAAATATTTAAAGTAGTGTAGGCTAATCGGGGATTTACTCTCTTAATGAAAGCTCAGACAAATGATTTTCGTCAAAGAAGGAATAAAAGTAAGAATAATATTAAATGCATCCTGTATATGCTGCACACAATGGACAATCAGCCAGTAAAAAGCGTGTCTAAATTAGAAGCTATACAAGTCCTGTTTGTTTTCTTTTTTTATTTATCTAGAATTATTTTCACATCTGCTTAATTATTTAAAGAGCAGCTGTACAATTTCTAATAAAGTCTATACACTGCTGTGTCTGCCTCATTGTGTGTGTATTAGGCTACAGTAGGCTACATGCAGCTTACAGGATATTGTAGAAGGGTATTTTTACATTACACATTTTCTGGCCTACCAGTTAGTCTATTAGTCTAAGTTTTCATTTGACTAGTAGAATAATCCAATATTGAATTACATTGGGCTACTTAAATTTTTTTATATAGGCTTAATTCTAATCCCCTCCTTTTATACTGAAAGCCAGTTGTATTCCTTTATTTCTGTATACTTTGCTTCAAAATACAATATATACCCTACACATACAAAGTATATTATTCCTTTATATTTTACCAATCGTTTTTCTCGTTTAGAAACTACCATGTAAGCTATATTAATTTATAGGTATAGCCTACTGATCTTCGTCTTTCTTTCTTTGTTATTTTGACTCGATAATGTAAATGTCAAAGTCATGGTGAGGTTCTTGAATTCAAGATAAGCATTGCAGACGTGTAGTTTCACCTGATGGACAATTTTATTTCCCCATCACATGTAAACAGTCAGCCTCCTGCAATGTTTCTCGGGTCTGTGCCATAGGGTCTGTGCACACGGTACAAGCAAACTGCTGCCTGTTGTCGTTTCTCCGCTTCCTCCCGCTGCTCTGCACGCGGCCGCCTCACTCAGCGCTCGTGAGCAAGCCAGAGTAAATAGACCGTTGAAACAATGCTGCCTTTGCGTGCCGTGTGCGGCAGGAAATATCTTATTCACGAGTCAAGTGTACCTGACTACGGACCGAGGCGGTTTTTCTCTTGATACTCTAGAGGTCATACACAATTAGTGTTAGTTTAAATCAGCCGAGGTTTCTATCAAAATGTGCAAGCATTATCGCAATTTCATGATGAAAGTGAGCAGGCTAGTCTGTGACGACGAAGCTATTGGACTATTAGGGTACTCCCTGTTGTTTTGAGTCCTATAGAGATTATTAGCGTGCTCACTTCAGCAAAGAACACCACTGTAGCCTACTCTTGTGTGAATGTTCGTTTTTTACCTTTACCCAGCACACGTCTCCACACATGTGCGACTATTTAAGTTCAGAGGTCTCGGATGTAGGAGCTTGCGGTGGGACCCTGAAGGCAGCGCTGTTCCTTTTTTTTGCGCTCGCCACCGTTCGGCTGCTTTTCCACATAAGTGATTTGTACATGTCAGTGCGTAATTAGCTGAGTCATTATAGGATGTCAGTCAGTCAACAACACATCGATGCCATTCGATCGCATATCCATGAAATGTGGTTCCTGAGAGGAATATAAAGTATATTGAATGTATTTATATTTTGTCTGTTGTTAATGTCTTGTTGAGTAAGTCGTATCAGCCAAAGCCTTGGGCAGATAAATGTTTGTTGTGTAGACAAGTGGTGTTCAAACCCCCAGAGCTTTATTTTAAATTTAAAATGAGACCCCAAATTCTCCAAAGATACCAAATTACACAGAAAAGTGTGTAGGTGTGTAGAAAAGTGACACACGTACAATTTTCTACAACCATATAAAATGTACCCCTGGTTTATAATATTTCACTCCATTGAAGTGGAGTCTTCAGTACCCTGAGTGGAAATAGAGAATATGTGATGCCATGGTGAAAACGCTTATCTAACTTTGAGTATGATTAAGGGGGAAAAGAACAAATATTGCAACATAAGCCTCCATTAGTTGGAAACAATGTTAGGAACATTAAGTAAGAATGGATGTGAAAGTTACGATAACTGCTGACAGTAGCCTGGACTTTCCTGTGTTTAGCCTGAACTCTTTCTGTCATAAACACACACAAATGGTGTGATTATTCACAGAGACACATCTGTAGCGATTGTGATGAATTTTTTCAGCAGGATGTTGGAGAGTACAGGTGATTAGTGAAGTGCTGTAAGTATAATAAATGCAAACACACTTCAGAATTAAGCTCAGTGAGCCCTGAGTCCTCATTTTGGGTCCTGGCTTAGAAACTCAAACACAAAGGTATTCATTTGTCCTTCATCCCTTGTTTGTGAATCCCATGTCACGGGTTGGTTGCGACATTTAAATGTGGTTTTGATTTGGTAGCCATTAAAAATGCAAAGTTTTTTCTAAACCCAGGGTCCAAACTGCACTCATTCACTCTGTTGTTGCTGGGACGTTGGGGGTGACCACCGTGAAAAATGGGCAAAGACATGAGGACACTGCAGTTGCAAAGAGAGGTGCTGTTTGTGTCAGAGGCCCCTAGAGGGAGACATCTACATATTTATATATATTGAGAGAGCTTCCCCTGCAGGAGAATCTTGTACTGTTTGCTTCTAAATTTCCTCATCGTGTATTTGAGCCATTTGTATTTCAGGTGCTCATTTAAAAAAAACCCAAAAAGGGCCAATCTACATATTACGTCTTTGTCTCGTAACATCTGTAAAAAATGTTTTACCTATGAAACAGCTAAGCAATATATGTAAGCTTAAATGACAACCTTCCAATTCACTGTAACATTGAGAAGTTAACGGATGGAAAGTCGAAGGAAGCGCAAGCCAACACATCATTTGTACTTTTACTGTGCAGGAGCACATGACCAAAACATGATCTACACAAAACAGCAACACACACGTAGAGCAGGCCTATATTGTCACCTGTTAGCGACAAGCTATACAGCACAGTTTAGTTGCTTGTTTGTAGAAAAATGAAGTGACATGTGTGATAATGGATATAACAGCAACAGGGGGGAAAAATGGGAGCGGAAAGAGGAGCTCTTTGCACGAAAACGGCCACCATGTTGTTCAGATCCTCTTTGCAGGCCGTCCACTTGTATTTCTTGCTCAGCGACGGTATCGTTGCCTGTGAGATGTTTGTGTGTCTGTGACAGGTTGGAAGTGTTGATATACAGTCAGACACGCCACAACACAGATCTGACAAGATCATGAGATAATATATATATACACACATATATATTACTCTTGATCAAACTTACAACTCTTACTTTTGCTGTGTGCATGTGTGTGTGTGTGGTGTGTGTGTGTGTGTGTGTAAAGGGCAGACACTTAAAGCAGAATTTGATCCTTAAACCCAGCATGGGACCGGGTACATGCACTGCAAAAAATGACAGGCTTACCCTTGCAAGTGATTTTATTTCGTATTAAAACAGATGTAGGGTTTAATGCTATAATGCAATTTTTGATGACTGTATAGGCCTACGCTAGGCTATATAAAGACATCAGATTGGACATTACTTCATGTGTTTCATATAAATGATCTAAAAAGTCATATTGTTATGAAGCACATTCCATTACTTGGAATCAAATGAACTATTGTTAAGCTACTATTGAAAGATTATTTCACTGAAAATCCACCGAAATGAGCAAATCTGAATCTGACTGGAAGATCAAGTTCAGCTGTCACCGAGCCCCTGGTTATTTGCGGAGCATGCTGGGCATCTTGTTCCACCGGGACCGAGACATCTGCGTCTCCTTGGATCCCCTCAACACACTTACTGCCTCAAACGACGGACGCAAAGAAGAGCTGCCCTCTGAAACTCTACCGGCTTCTAGAAAAAGAAAACAGTAACTCACATTTGTGGAAAACGTACTGGCGTGCACGACTAAGTCACACCGCATTAGGCCACGTGTTTTCTGTCTTAAATCGTATGCTGGAGGGCACGCTGAGTGTGGCGGAAGGACGACTTGTTCCCTAGGAAGGCTTGCACACGTTTGACGCCTGGCCCTGGTCCTAAAGAAGGTCAGTTAAGCAGCAATGACCAATTCAGCTATGAGCTCTCTTGGAAACTCTGACCTTTGCACATATATGTTTTTGAAGTTATTGACAGAATTTTATCCAGCTCTTTGTCCTGTGTCACTGTGGCTAAGAGCTAGATTGGTCATACTACACTGAACATTTCGCCCTCCTCACAGACTGTGCAATGGATCATGTGCTGAACATTGCTGACTCTTACATCTTCACTCCGTACGTTTACCCGGCCTCATGGCCTGAGGACGGGGCTCTGCGTCAGATAATCAGCCTGTGGCTGGTGACCAACCTAGGAGCAGAGCTGCTTTACCTCGGCTTTGGTGCGCTTAACTTCTACTGTGTCTTTGACCATAAGCTCATGAAACATCCACAGTTTATTAAGGTAAGCTGTCCAGGGTGTAAACCCTTAGTGACTGTTTTGTTTTGATTATTTAAGACGACATCAGAACTGGTAAGAATCCCAAAACAAACTTCTCCCAGGTCCTAACTTTGTGTTTCTGATCCAACGACAGAACCAGGTAAGAAAAGAGATTATGCTAGGGACTGTCTCCATCTTCTGGATGAGCTTCCCCACCGTGGCCCTTTTCTTCTGGGAGGTCAGGGGAAACAGCAAACTTTATGACGACATCAGCGAATCTCCTCTGGGTGAGACCACGGTTACCTGAAACCTTAAAAACCCAGGCCAGGGTTCACGCTGACTTCAGTCAACTTGAACTGGAAGTTATTGGATTAACCAAGTGAGCTGATAATAGCCACCAATAAACGATTTCTCATTTGTTAACAGGCTGTAAAATAGTCCTAATCAGACCCATTAGCCTACTGGTTTGTTTCTGTTTCAGGCTGGCCTGGGGTGTTCCTGAGCATTGCTGGTTTCTTGTTCTTTACGGACATGTGTATCTACTGGATACACCGCTCCATGCACCATAAGAACATTTACAAAGTGAGCTTCAGCATGTTGATGGCTAGCTTAAAGGTGCTCTACACAATATTTTTTAGACAAACAACGAACCAAATGACTGTGTGTAATGGGAAAGGTGTCGCTCGCAGTGACGAACCCACTGAGAATTATCGCCTGACACTGCAGCTCCCCTCAGCTCAGCATTTTAGCCCCTTTTGGCTCACTGTTTTGGTTTTACAGCCAACAACTGAGCAGTCCTGGTTCAGTCTCACTGCTCTCATCGACCTGTTTTCAGCAGCAGCACCAGGCAGCTGTTCCCGGTCAAAACGCTCTGATAAACCCACTTTACACCACTCGCTCCGCAGCAAACGACAGTTAGCGGGCTAGCTAGTCAAAAAAAGTGGAGGATTTCTATGTTGTGTCCTTTAGCGGTAGGTGGAGACCAAAACAGAGTGAAAAGGAGAGTGAATACTACATTTATCAGGTAAACGGTAACATGACTCGCTGAGTAAATAAGACACTGTTTGCCGTAACAACTTTATAGTGATAATATGTCAGCGATGTGTTTACAGCTTGCTCCGCTGTTTACAACAGTAATGTTGTCCTACTTGGTGGTGGGGGTGACTTATTTTACTTTTGGCCAATAACGACTCAACAACTGAACTACAACTCCGTATATACAATTGGTAACTGTACCCTTTAATCACATCTATTGCCTAGATAGGTCACTGAGTTTGTTTGAAATGAAAAGTTGCAGAAGAGGCCACGCCTTTTCCATCTGAAGACTGTTTTTCATCATACTTTCCGCCTCTAGCTAAAATCCACTGTGGGGCTTTGCGTGCCTTGTTTGCCTGGTGTCTTTTTCACTAAAACAGTCCAAACAATCAGGCCGTTTGTGTTTCTCCCCCTCAGCACTTACATAAGCAACACCATACATTCAAGATCCCTACGCCTTTTGCCAGCCATGCCTTCCACCCACTCGACGGCTTCCTGCAGAGCCTGCCCTATCACGTCTACCCTTTCATCTTCCCCCTCCACAAGGTGGTGGTCTGCTCGTCACTCTTTACTAAACATTTGTATGTTAGGTCTGAGGAGTAAGAGTGCTGCAAATCCAGCTTCCCTGCATGTTTCACGATGCTGTTGTAAATCAGTTGAATTATTTCAGTCCCAGCAGCATGTGGACAAATGTAAATGTAAAATGCTTTTAAGTGACATTTGGGACCTTGACATTACAGGCGGCCTACCTCTCCCTCTTTGTCTTTGTCAACATCTGGACCATTTCCATACACGATGGAGACTACCGCCTCCCCGGCCCCCTGATATGTCTGGTCAATGGTGCGGCTCACCACGTAGACCATCACCTCTTCTTCAACTACAACTACGGACAATACTTCACGCTCTGGGATCGTCTAGGGGGCTCCTACCGACACCCCTCGGCCCTGCTGCGGAAGGGGCCACATGACCACGTTCGCAAGCTCATGGCAGAGGCTGCACAAACACAGTTTTGACAGGGCTACAGTCAGGATTTTTTCTTTTCTGGTGGAGACCTTTTAGGGAGGTTTCTACAGAGAAAGCAGAGACAAAGAAAAGACAATGGGTTATTTCTCCAAACGGAGTTGTGCAAATGTTAAATACAAATAAAATGAAAGCAGGTTTGGAGGGAGTTACATTTTCATTAAGGTTTTCTGGATACAATGGTTAAATACACTGGTAACTAGGCTGGAAAGGAGACTGTACCACCAGAGAAAAAAACAGCTTCGCTGAGGTCTAAGTGATCCATCTATAGCGCAGGTGTTTATGTCAATGACGGTAAACCATTTTTAGAAACACCTCTCAGTGCAGCACAATACAGCATCAACACAAACACCAGCCTCCAAATTCACCATAAAGGGGCCTCAATATAACAGTTTTGACGAAAACGCAACATTTCAACTTTCACGAAAGTAGGATTTGTTGCAGGGTAGGTGATTAGACTGCTTTAGTTTTAGTTACCTAGTATCGTGTAGGTACTCTTAAAACTTTCCCCTTTCTCTTACTCTTGGTGAAAGGGAGGCGCTGTGGCTCAGGTCCCGCTCGGTGGGCATCACCTAGAGCTGCACAGTTGTCCTTCTGGATCCATCCTTTTCCCTTATATTTTACATTCTACACTTTTCATCATAATTCTATATACTACAGTTTCATCGTATATAATATTTCATACTATATACTACAGTTTCAAACTGTAGTATATAGTATGAAATTGTATGTAGTAGGATTTTTTGGATCGGTCGTCTACACATTTTGTCATTATAATTGTAGATACTATTGTGAATCTATTCTGTACACACAACATCTATCGCATCTCTGTCTGTCCTGGGAGAGGGATCCTTCCTCTGTTGCTCTTCCTGAGGTTATAAGGTTTAGTTTTGGGTAGTTTTTCCTTATTCGCATTGAGGGTCTAAGGACAGAGGGTGTCGTATGTTGTACAGATTGTAAAGCCCTTTGAGGCAAACTTGTGATATTGGGCTATGTAAATACAATCAAATTCAATTAAACCTTCACTGGTTATGCCAGTCCACATTCTTGCATATCAGTGACTTGGAAGAGCATTTTATCAGTGTTTCAGTAGCTTGGACCATCCCTTTGGTCAAAATTTATTATTATGTGTGTGCATTAGGGGCTTCACCAAGAGCTTGTACAGAAACTAGAAACGAGATATTAAGCTTCGATGCTTTAGGATAGATGTGATGGGAAGTTGACAAATATTTCAATGTCCACAGTCCTTCCGGCTTTTTGGATTCAACACAAAATAAAAAAAAAACACTATTTAAAGTGGAAGTGTTATTGTTAACAAACACAAGGACTACCCCCTGCGCTAGAATCGATTCTGTCAACATTAAAGCAGTTTGTTGTAAAAAAAAAAAATAAAATAAGAATAACATACAATTCTCAAGATTGTCATAGAACCTACAGCGGACAGAGGCAGGACAATTGGATGCTACTATTTCCCATTTATGTTGTCACAAAGTTGTTATTTTATATTTACATCTATAAAGACTGCAATACAAACCCAATACCAACGTAATGTACATTTTTGCATAATTTCTGCTTAGCTGGAACATACTGCAAATCCTTCAAAAGACAACAAAATGCAAAAAGACAGTGAATGACATGTGTTACATGTGAGTTTTTGTCCTACAGTCAGCTTCCCGGGTTAGTCTTTCAGCTCCCAGCGCTCGGTGTGTTTTCATGCAGGCTCTGCAGGGCGAGGTCCGTCCACTTCATCTCTTGTTCCTTCACAGACTCTGTGGATCCTCCGTTGTCCTGCTCAGCCTCGGGCAGTTCACTCTTGACAGGGAACAGGGGAGACAAGATGCCATGAAAAAGAGGAGCCGTTCGCTCCCCGTTATATCAACACTCTGATGGGATCGAGACAAAAAACAAACGTTTGAGGGGAGCAAAAGATGAACCTAAATTAAAATAAACGGGAATATTTTCTGCCAGATGTTTAGGCAAGAGCTTGGTTGTTCATTACTGACACGACTACCAAGAATGCACAAAACAAATCTAATATCTAATGTGTCAGCATTCGAGCGCATGTAGGGGCAAATTTGTAAGCCCAAACGAACTTATGAAAGTATGTAAGGCCAGAATCGCAAGTGTCACGCAGGTTTTGAGCCTGAAAGAGGACTACTGTCATTAGATTTGAGCAAGAAAGAAGGGCTTCCTTTCCCCCCAACTATCTTTAAAGCTGCTCACTTCAGCAGTCACTGAACTAGCACTGGATTTCACCCAATTCGAACCTACATTATACAAAATGTTAGGGAGTGGCCCCGATGACCTCCGCTGCTCAGGAAAACAATATTTGGATTCCTGTACTCAAAACTTGTCATTCCCAAACCGATTCCAGATTGGGTTTGTTTTGTGCTCACTAAACAGCGATGTCATTTTATACACTTCCATAGAGGCCAAATTAACTGCAGTCTTTGAGAAACATCTCGTCTTACATGAAAACCAAATCTTTTTTTTTTTCTCCAAAAATGTCCATGACACATTTCTGCACCTGACTAAAGAAACTCTGTGAAACCAAACAAACTCTGTGGAAACAAACAAACTCTGTGAAACCTGGCTACTGCTAATGCGAACGCGGTTTGTGCAGCATTTACCAGAGGGATGGTGACATCTTCATACGGCAGTCGGTCTTCCCTCCACGCGTCGTCGGTGAGGTCCAGGACTCTCCCGTCTCGCTGGATTTCGCTGTCCATCCTCTGAGCAGGACTGCGGCTCACGCTGCTCAGATCTTCCCCTCTGACGGAGTTAGCCTCAAGCTAGCTGCGATGGTTAACGCGCCGCGGCGGAGCGTGGAGAGTCCGCGGCTACCCTTAGAAATAACGTTACACCGACTGGCCTACAAAACAGCAAGGCTACCAGCAGCACGCGCTTTGCCAAAGTCTGCGAACGATAGGGTTTGAGTATGGATGTGGTAAGAAATCGAGTTCAGTTTTTAGCCCTTTCACAGTAGAAGCAGTAATTGTATGTACACAGCTGACGCTTAGTGATGATGTCACCAACGATGCCTTCACTTGCTGGGGGAAACCATCCAGTCCTTTAATAATAAACAATAATAAGAATATTAACAGCAACAATAATAATGATAATTTGAATAATGTAATAAGTTGTGCCAGTTATATCCAGTGTATAAAGGCCTCAAGGTTCGTCAGTAACCGTGGTATTTGTGGCTCAGTAACTGGATTTTCAATCAACAATTTCAATCATGTTGTAAAATTTATTTTTGTTCATCACCCACACACGGAAGAATTCCACCGAATATTTGGCAAAACGTTGACTCCATGACGACTGAACAAAATCTATCCCGATGAAGACCGTGAGCTGCAGGTTGAAATTTCAGGGAAAAGCTAGTAAGCGGACTACTGTTTCCCATGTACATAGGCCTAGATATGTGGGCTAATTACATGTGTATATTATACTAACGTTAACGTTATATGACTGTTTCCAATGTTAACAATCAATAACGACCCCTAATGTTTCCTGGTTTCCATGGTAACCCGACGCCTCTCTTCTGTGAGCCGCGCTCCGGCTAACGCAACCAGATAAAGACATCGCAAATTGTCGTGTTGTTTACTGCATTTGAAGGTAACTAAATTTAGTTGATGACAGCAGTTTCATTCAAATAGATTTCAGACAGTGAAACAGTAAATTTGGAGATTAAACGCAAGCTAACGTTGATGTTTGGTAGGCTGACATTGGCGTTAACGTTATCTTAGTTAACGTTGCCTAAAGTTACTTTGGCATAACGTTAATGCACTTCAGTAACGTTAACTTATTATCTAGTAACTGTTACCGAGAGGAATCTCCCTCTAGCGTTAACGTTAGGTGTGTCAGCGTTTTCTTTTGGAGTAACTTGTACTCTTGAAATAGATACTCAAGTAAAAAAGTCAACTTTAAGTTTAGCTACGTTGCGAATCCATGCGGAACCTTTTCCAGAAATGTTTTTAACATCAAAGAGAGCTGAAAAGCACTGCGTTTGTAAATGCTGCCTTTTTAAATTATTTTTACAATGTTAACGATTACTTAATTCCTTGCATAGGCCTAATTTAATATTCCCATTGTCATCAAACACATGTATTTGGACGTCAGTGTTGACTTCAGAGGTGGGTAGCTAAACAGAAGGAGAGAGAAGCTCAGTGTTTCTGTAGACACTTACCAGAAATGAGCTTAGCTCTGTGTAATCCTGTACTAAAGCTGAGGTTCGTGAATTCTGATATCAGTTTTTTTGTTTTTTTACAGGCACAGCATGATGTCAGCCTCTCAAGAACAGCAGGTAGAAAATACGAAGACGTGTGCCAACCCTGGAAACCCAGTTTTCTCCTGCGTGATGCCTCCAGCAGCAAAGGCCCGGGACCTACTGTACAGGACCACCTCCGGTGACTATGGTCTTCTCCCTCCAACCTTTGAAAGCTCACCGTGCACCTTCCACCCTAAATCCCAAAGATTCTCTGAAGCCCTGGGCAAGACGGGGATGTATCATGACAACTCCTTCAATACAGCCCTTGACCGAAGCAGGGTTTACGACTGTCCCAATTTACAGCACACCATCTAGATGCATGGTCGACTTAGTGTAAGACCGTTGGCTCTGTGATATTTGTAATCCATGTGAAGTCCATAGACCACTCTTAAGTACAACAGTGTAAATAGAAAAGAGAATACAGGCGCAACGTGTGCACAACCTTTCTTTTTGATAATGAGCTCGGGCCTTTGTATTGCAGCATTAGGTTAACAGGTCAGAGCCTGTGAGGTTATTCATTGTTTAAACCTAAAGAGAAATTATTTCCTATCGAACATCCGCCATCACTTTTTAAACCGATAATTGTAATGAATTCAGTCTTTATTCTCTGACTGTAAGGAAAGAAGAAACAAAGAACAGTTTATTTTGTTCTGGTCTGTCACATTTGTTACACTGCATATTGTGGAAGCGTTCATTTACCCATTTCTGGCTTTTTATGATTACACAGAGAGGGACTTACTTTAATGAAGGACTATAGCCTGGAACATGGACCTGGACCTGGACCATGCTGCACGGAGTCAGGAAGCCCACCTTCAGCTCCTCTCCGTTGTAGGCTATCCTCCTGATTCCCAAAAGACCTTAAGTTGGTGTTAATGAAATTTGACCTTTTTGACGAACAATAAACTGATTCTCAAAGCCAAGATTCTTTTTGTGACCATTCAGTGGCACAGTGAATATTCACCTGAGAAATTGAACATTCTGTATCATATTGTTCGCGCACATCAGACCCAGATATTCAAAGTTATGACACCATGTGTTTATTTTTGTTTTTATAGGTGCACTTTCATATTTCACATAGAAATATTCGACGTGTGTTGTTCATCATTGTATACAAATAGACGTATTGAATCATGGGTAAATCTTGTGACTTCAGTTGATTGCGTTCAGTCACTCGTGGGAAAGTTCGGCTTCCGGGCATTCGCGTGCCTTCACGTTTTTGTCGGTGTTTTATCTTTTCGTTTTACCATAAACTGCAGGAGCGCACTTGTCGGGAAGTGTTCGTGTGGGCGCTGTAGTCAAATGTAGTCTAATTTACTTTAAATAAACATGGATGTAGGACGTATAACGTTACATGTGATGGAATTGTATTGTTGTAACTTGTTGCTTTTGTTCTTGCTCCTCACGACCTTTTTTTCTCTCATAAAACAACATTCACAAGGTGTAGACATATAATACACGAAACAAAAAAACCCACGTCATTTCCAAGAAGACTGAACAGGCTTCATAATACACCACGAACTACAGAGAGAAACTGCGGCCTTTTGCTGTATGATGACGTTGAGTTGAACAGAAATCCCTCTCCCTCCTCCGTCAGCTGCGCCTCCGCAGCCACAGCTGATGATGGCCATCTCTTTAGCTGCCAGCGCTACGGAACTTAGCAAGCAGCTAGCGGTGCAGCGCCGTTAAAATGTGTACGAGGTGTTAGCTACCCGTCATATGAATGTGCAGTTTTCGAGTTCAGCAAAGGCGTGTTGCGGAATACAGGCAGGTCACGTAAATATGTCCCCTTGCTTCACCGGCGCTTGAGTACCACGCGTGGTTCGTTGCTACTCACGTTAGCTAACTTGTGCAGTTTGACAGTGGGATCAGAGGAGTGCCCCGCTAACCGGGCTAACAGCTAGCTACAGCAACAACATAGATAACTAGCTGGTTAGCTGTGTGTTTTGTTAACTACGTCGGTTTGGACTGCGTGTGAATGCCGCTGTTTTTCAAGTGGTAACAACGTAAGTATGCGTTGAGGTCAAAACTGACCCATTATAGTTTACTAACGAAATGATAAGTGCGAGTTTGTGAGACTTGGTTTTCATTTGGATGTGCTAATGTTCCCATGCTTTGCTTGGTGGGTGGTTAGCTTGCTAGCCAGCTAACTGAAAAGCTCTTGTTTGTCAACAACACTTAAAATGTGTACGGGACGAGTTAATTGTTGATATACTGCGACTGTCCTCCTCTTAAACAGCACAACGGCGGAGTGAAACAGCTCGACATCGTAAAGTAGCTACATTGATTGAGAGATGAACAGCTCAATAGATAATGTTGATTTTCTGTCCAGTTTTCACTATTTTACTCCTGTCAGAGTTGACCCTTATCTCACGGGGTTTAGAGTTTTGCTGCAGGCAGAACTTGATCAGCTGTTAAACACGGAAATGTACAGCTCTGACAGAGTCAACATAGGGGCAGTGTTTCACTTTTTCTGCTCTGTTTGTGTTGCTTCTACAGCTCAGCGAGCCCTGGATGAGAAGGGGACCTGAGCCTTGGGCTGTGTATGATGATCAGAGCTTTTCTGGTTCCATCACCTGACCCCTCCTGGTCCATTTAACCAGCCATATATTACTCCCAATCCAATCCCAAAGCTCTGCTTAGCGACAGTATGATCATTTACGCTGACCCCACCCAGCCCACTGGGATAAGAATCCCCCGAAACCAAGCTCTCCAAATGATATGATAGTAGCCGCCTGGATCACTTTCTGTGCCTGCAGGAGCCTTGCACAGGTTCTGCTCTTCCTTTCCTCCTCAAACTCCCTACCTCCATTCTGGGAGACGCTTGCCAGTGTGGTCTCCGGCACTGGAACCATGGGTAACAGCTGTGTGTGCCGGGAGGATAGCGACTTGGAGGACCATCATCATGGGTCGTCGAGGGCAACCCGGGGACAAGTTAGGCGGGTGGATCATGGTACAGGCGTAGGTGTGGAAGCCGGAGAGGCTCGGAGCAGTCGACCCAGGGACCCGGTCAGGCCGCCACGCCGAGGACGAGGGCCCCATGAACCAAGACGGAAGAAGCAGAACGTGGATGGCCTGGTGCTGGACACACTGGCTGTTATCAGGACACTTGTAGACAAGTAAGTCTAATAAGAGTAAAGATATTTACACGATAAAGATGATGATGGGAGGAAGAGTCAGAGTGGTCTGTACATTTTTGAAATTAATATTCTGTAGTTTTAATAATGGTGTCTGCTGTGTGTTCTGACAATGTCTCAGCCGACCAAAAATTAATTCTTGAACAAGGGTCATGAGGAAATGTCACGAACACGCAAACCCTGCATGCAAGACTTTGACAAGGATGTTTGAAGTAGTGGGTACAAAGTAACGTCAGACCTTTGAGATGACTAAGCCCTGTGTTGTTTTTTGGGCAACAATATTGTTGTAAGCAGATTTGTGTTTATTAATGTACTTGTCAACAGCTAATAACTCCTTCTGTGGGCACCCATAAGTGGAGGCTGCTGTATAAATAAATAATAAATGACAATATAGTAAAAAACTGTTGTAATAATATAAGAAGTCTTCACAGGAGTAGAAGTTCTAATTGTTGACAAATACTGTACATTAATCAACACTTACCTGCATACAGTTATATTATAGTGTGTTACAAACCATGTGTTAAATGTTTGTATACTGTTCATAAATGTAAAATAGGAAGGCTTAATGTAAAATGTTATGAAATCCCACAGGAAAATCACAAAGGTGTTCTACTTTCACTTTGATTATTAGTATTATTTTGGAAAATCATGTGTCTATAGTATTGTGGCGTGTGTTCGGAACACTGCAAGCAATGTTGCTAGAGACGTTCTCCATACTGTGCTTTTGCAAAAATGTTGATTGTGAGAGCTGGGTCGCAGCTGTCTGGCTGACAATGGCAAAGCCATCAAACTTCACTGCCTGCCTAAAACGTAGAAATGTAACTTTGACAAAAATTCAAGTGCACTCTGCAGTTAGGATATTACTAATCTACTGTCAGCAGACTGAAAAACCTTCACAGAGGTGACTTGAAGGGTGCTAAGTGCTCCAAGCACCTGCCGCGGGTCTTTGGTCTTTTACCTGTGGCTTCAAACAGTTAGAAATCTTAAGAGAGGGCTTTGTGCAAGTCGCTTTCCTTTATTTGTACTGTGTTTCCTCTCTTGACATAGTGATGACTTGCTGCAATGATGTAGCAAGATTTGTGTTACCTGTGTAGATGCTGAAAGCACTTTCTTCCTGAGCCTCTTCCACCGAAGTATCATTCTCTTCTCGGAGCAAAGCCGTTCAGCGTGTCTCATAGGGGTTTTCATTAGCGTAGGTTTGGTTGGCTTTGAGAACAGAATATGGGCAGGATGACGGAGTGTGGTGCGGTTCAGGAGATATATAATTAACATGAAAAATGAAAATATGGATGCTGAAATAGGTCCATGTAAATTAGAGGCAGTGTAGTCTGTTTTGGTTGTCGGGTTATTGGTCTGGTCCCATTAGTAGCAGCAGAAAACTAGTAGTATGCCTCATTTTTCTCAGCCTACCTTAATAAGAAACCATTTCCCGTCTCCTTTCCATGAACCTGGCCAATAGAGCATCTCTTAATCCAGTTTATGCTTGAGTTCCTTTCCAAACTCTTCTTTCATGTACCCCTGTAGCTTTTCATTGATTTGACCAATTGTTTCGAATTGGTTGTTTAAAAATTCTAGTGTATAGTTTAAAAAAAAAAAAAAAAAAGAGTTTCTTTCTTCACCATGGTCTGCAAATCATATGATCGTTTTATCTTCTCTCTCTCGGCATATTCTCTGTCTGATCAGGCCACTTGTTTAACTGGCTGCATATTTGATTTTACTATTCATTTGATGGACTTTTATTCAGCACAATTATTCCACACAGGCGAACTGTAGTCTAGCATTTTAGCACGACGTCTACATATAACCGCTGCAGGCTCAAACGTTGACCCGATGTTCGTAAGTAATAACTGCACTTCATAGTTGTGGTTCAGTGTTTGTGGCAGTTGTAGTATTAACATGGTGGAGGAGGTGTACATTCTGTGGTCTTCATTACATGTGACTATACAGTTGTGCTAGCAGAGGTGTGCTACAAATGCTGGGTTCCTCTAGCTTCCTTTTCCTTTGGAACGGGAGTAACGGGAGTTTTTGGTATTGTGACAGTCGTACAACGTCCTCGGCTTGCTAGTTTGAAACCTTCAGAAAAGGGAGGCTTTAAATTGTAGTTTGTAGTGTTGTATTGGATTTGGTGCTAAAACAATTAGCTAATTACTAAATGAGTTATTAATTATTAGTATTTTATTATTTATTAGGTAAAAACAAATTTTTGGCAAAATAAGCATATTGAAAACACTTTCAATTGTATAGCCTTAATGATTATTCTTTCAATCAAAAAAAGCAACCAGTTGATTCATTGATAGTAGATAAAATATGCAGTAGCACCTCTGATAGGATTGCATTATTTGGAAGCTGGTGCTGTTATATTGTTATATATCTGTGTGTGACGTGCACTAACCTCTAACAGTGGCTGCAAGATACAGCGAAATATCGCTTTATTACCACTGTCTTCTGAATACTGATGCAGCCCTATATGAAACATGCATGTACATTTCCAAGAATTAGTTCACAGTTTGACATATATAAACAAAAGAACTCAGTTTCAGTATTACTTAGTCGCATTAGGAAATCTGAGGATCAAGCTGGCTGAAGTTACGGCTGTCAAAACGAAAGCAGTCTTCAGCTTGGGATGAGCCATGACAAGCTACAGTAACAGCAGCAGCATCACAAACAACACGCAATGAAGTAAATCCATCACAATGATACCCTTGCCTTAACCTCTCCATTGGACAATGTTACTGTCCATAGCTATTACTACAATCACAGAAGCACACAGAGGCATGACTCATTTGTTTACATTATTTCAGATGCAGTGATCACAGGGTCGTACACAGTTGTGATGTATTTGCTGGTTGAATGCTCTCATTGAGAAAATATAGGAGTGTGTGATGAATAACATTCAGGTAAAGTGGAAACGACGTGAGAAACACTCCTCAACCAGGCGGTTATCGCATTCTGTGCAAACTCTGTTTTGTTTTTCAGTGACCAAGAGCCCCCTTACTCCATGATCACTTTGCACGAGATGGCAGAGACAGGTAAGGAAAACGTGAACACACCCATTCACACACTGAGCGGGGACTTATCAGTCAGCACTCTGTCAGCGTCGGCGATGTGATGACGTCATGTGATGCACAAGCACTTTTCATTTGTATGGCGTGATGGGATCAGGGCTTATATCAGTGGTCCGCAAACGTTTTCTGTCACGCTTCTCTTCCATTTTTATCAGTCATTAATAATACGGCCTGTTGAAATAAACAAATGATTCTGGTTAGCAAAAATAGCATCAGAGCACTTTTGTTTGTTTATGTCACCACATGAATCATATTCATGCAACTTTAGGTCCACGCAACATATACGCCCCCCAGTTTGAGAACCACTGGGTTATACTGTATAGTGGGAAAAGGTAGGAACGTTAGCTCTACTCAGTAACAGTAATTTGACAAGGTGGTTAATGTTTTCTTAGTTGGACTTTTAATCATGTGGACAGCTCTTGGAGTCAAGATTACAGTTCCTTCAGGTTGAAATTAAACTATCAACTGGCCCGTAGCAGTTAAAGTGTTTCACAAATTATCCAAGGGATTTATCATTTCTACTGACTGGTGAGGAGTCACAGGCATTTAAATAGGTCCCTTCTGAATATGCTGTCCCATCCCCCTTGGGCTGAGCTGGTGGGTTTCTTCTGAGAAGTGCTGAGGCAGTGACTTTACAGTAGCTTTGCAAGCAGCAGACAGTCGCAGTCCTCTTCCTCTGTTCAGTGACGGTTTTTCCAGTTTTACATATTTAGCCTCTTTGACTCATTCAAACCGCTCTGTCAACCATATGCACATACAGTATATTTCAATATTTGAAATATAGTTTTCAGGAGCAGGTGTATCAGTAAGCATATTTAGCTTGCTCTTGTTAAGAAGAAATTTTGAGGCCCAAAATGTACAAATCCTACACGGAAAAGATGGGTGGGCTTGAATGAGGTGTTAAAGAGGCCCTTTATGTAAAACTGGAGAAACCTTCACCAAAGGGGGCTGCAACACCACCTGTCTGCTGCTTACAATCCTGCCTCAGCATTTCTCTAACACCCACTGGCCCTGCGCAGGGGGCTGTTACATCACCTGGGGATGGGACATAGTCACGACTTACACGGCAGACATCATGGGTTGGCTACTACTTAAATTACTACCGTGATCATGGGAACTATGTCTGAATAAATAGGATTGAAATATTCTTCTATTTAAAAGTTAGATCAGCAAGTTAATAACATATAATAGAGTTGCTGCATTCTTAGACAGTAACTGACAGATCTGATTCTTATTTGGGTTTGTGTCTGTTTGAAGCTTCAGTTGATGTTTGTGTGTTTTTGGTTTGTTGGGTGTGCGTTCTTGTGCATTTGGTGAACAATTCTCTCATCCTATGTGTGTTTTGTGTGTATGCTTATGGGGTAGCCGTTGAATTCTAGCGTTTGGGCCTCGTGTCGTGCACATATGGTGTTTGATGCTCGCATGGCTTGGTGTTGTGTGGCTTGACAACAGCCAAGTTGGGTATTAGCTTGCTGAACCCTGAAGTCACTCAGCCAGCCAGTCATCTTCTGTTTGACATGTGCTATGATGTTACATTATTCATCAGCCAGTTGGCTGGGGCTTTCATAAGTGATAGTGTTAGAGAGAGTCATCTAATGGACAGGAAATGGATGTTTTATTTTTTATGTTGCTTTCTGATATATTCCAGGGGCCTGTCTCACAAAGTGATTTCAGCACAGTTCAATTATCTAAGAGTTATCTGGTTTCATTAGGACTAACAATGGCAATTCTTGTGTTTTTGCATGAAGAAAGAATATAAGCAACACGGAGTCAAGGGAGCCAAACTAGACCAAGGAAACATCTTAATATTCAGATCAATTCAATCAGTAGAGTCTCAAATCAATCTTTTCCTCTCTTCTCCCTCAGATGATGGTTGGCTGGAGGTTGTCCAATCTCTGGTTCGAGTGATCCCATTGGACGATCCACTTGGCCCTGCAGTGATCACTCTTCTATTAGATGAATGTCCCCTGCCCACCAAGGTTAGTGGCTTATATGTGTGTGTAACACAAAGAGATTGATTTGGGGTAATACATTTGAAATAATCTGACTTTAGCCTGCAACGTTTTTACCCCAAACCTGAACAAAGGTGGAAGATAAGTAATGTCAAAACTGACGCAGCCCTGTCTCCTATAATGATTGTGTGGATGTGTACAGGGGGCACAGCTAGAAATTCTACCCCCCATGATTAGTGAATTGCTGTGGTTCCCAATTTCTTTTGGGACAACCTCAGGGAACTATTATGGAACTTCATTCACATTCAGCAGGCTGCTGATTCTCCTCGGGAGCAGTCATTGTTAGACCAGTGCTACACAAGTCGACCTGTGGAGTGATGACGATGATGATGATGGAAAGTTATAACCGCAAAACTTTAGACCAACAGATGTAAACATGTGGCCACCTACAGGCAATTTTAACACTAGTTCCACCTATAGGCACAAATAATTACAGTGTGTGTAGAGCTCTGAGGTTTTACATTCATGATGTGTATCTATTGCATAAAATGAAATGAGTATTGAACATAAAACATCATTGTGTTAAACTAACCTCCACTTTAAATACCTTTTTATATAAATAGATTTTCATCTTATTCAGCTTCAAAGGCAAAACTTGGTCAACTTTCACTACAACTTTCCTTTATTGTTTTCTTTTGGCCTCTGCTTTCCACCCCCCCCCCCCACCCCCCCATTTGAACAAATAAAATCTGGTTAGGATCCCCTGCTTCGCTGTCCTAAGCGACCTGAGGACAGAGGACATACTATGACACTCTGAACAGTATGAACTCTACTCTTTCCAGTATTCAACAGAAATATGCTCCACCTAACAAAACATATTTTGCAGGCTTCAAATCTTAAAATGTAAAGCTTCAAACACACAAACAGCAGCTACGAAAAGGATAGCACTACACTTGTAACGCTCCTTGCCTGCAGGTGGTGCAAGTTTTATAAAAGCCAAAGGTTCTCCTTACCTATTCATCTCTCGATCCTCTTCAACGTTTAGATTGTTTGGTAGAAACTTTGTGTTTATGTGACCTTCATTAGAGCAACCGCTCCGTCTCTTCTCTCCAGGATGCTCTCCAGAAACTCTCGGACATGTTGAGTCTGAGTTCGGCTGTAGCACAACAGGACGCTCTGAACCCCGCTAAACACAGAAACACCACAGCTGTCCTAGGATGCCTGGCAGAGAAACTGGCTGGTACAGTCCACATTCACACACTTTCTGTAGATTAGACCAATTTAGCTCAGTCACTCAATATTCGTGGAATCAGGCAGACGCTCCTCTCAAAGTCAGGAAAAAACTCCTTCCTGAACACTGATGTTTAAATACTTTGTCCCCATGACATAGTATTAACCCAATTTCTTGATATTTAAAAAAAACCCAAAGATATAGCAAATGAAAGTCAGCAGAAAGGTGAACAAGGTTGATTTATTAGATTCTATTAGGTTTTTTTTCTTGCCATTTCATTATAACGCCTAAGAAACAGCATCTTAGGACATAATGTAGCAGAGCTTTTATTGCTATTGATCAAAAATCTTTTACCATCATTCATTATTTGGGTTGGACAGAAACACCTACAAGTTAGTCTAGGTTCATATATTTCTAAAACAGTTATTTTTTAGCAACTGTAAGTATTTATTTATTTTTTTTCTCTTTTGTTTATTTAGGTCCAGCCAGTATTGGATTGTTGAGCCCTGGAACCCTTGAGTACCTTCTAGAGAGCCTGGTGAGCAACACACACTCACTCACTCACTCTTGTCCATGGTCAGTTTTGTGGAAAGGCATATCATTAAATTGCTTGATTTTTATTCACGACATGGATCTTGCATTAGGAAGCCTGTCACTTTTCTTGTGATACCTCAGCAACCGAGCTATGTTTTATTTACAAAAGACATAAACCCAAAGAAAAACTATGTTTTTGTATCCTGCTACATGCTATTCTCCCCTTTTAATTTTTTTTCTACCTTTTTAATTCCGCACTTCACATACTTAGACATTAATGTCTAATTTTTCACTGTTGCCTTTGCCAATGCCTTTTAATGTGAAGTAGCTGCAAGTGTTGAGGAGGACTTTGGAAAGAGAGGATAAGGAGTAAGGAAAATATTTTCTTTATAGATAAATGTTATGTACATGACTGTCAGTGAATTTTAAATCATGCTGGTGCTAACATGTATGTAACCGGCGAATATTCTTAATAGTCTTTATTCTGGAAGGTAGACATAGCGATGGTTGTGCAGTCAGGGAAGTGAAGTCATTGTGAAACGACTCAACCACCTTTCGTTACATCTAACATCTGTCCATGGAAGCAAGCTCACTCTGGATTAATAACAGAAGGCATAATTATACGAGACCATGTGTATCAGTATTGAATGTTTGCATGAATGAAAATGTTTCTGTCTCTTCTGTGAATCTCCCTCCAGAGCGCCGAGGCCCACCCCACTGTCATGCTGTTTGCTCTCATCGCTTTGGAGAAGTTCTCCCAGACCAGTAGGTTCACTCACTGTGTTTTGAAGCCAGTTCATATTCAAGATTCACGACGAGACCGGTGGAAACCAGTGACTTCCTTATCAAAGGA
This sequence comes from Coreoperca whiteheadi, assembly GCA_011952105.1. NCBI lineage: Eukaryota > Metazoa > Chordata > Actinopteri > Centrarchiformes > Sinipercidae > Coreoperca > Coreoperca whiteheadi. Next base: position 23,696,859 of record CM022474.1, read on the forward strand.
ATGACACTAAAGGAATCTGAATCTTTGTAGTCCCCAGCAGCCAGTTGCTTCTGTCGGCTTAGGTTTCACTGTGGCAACTTTTTCCTGCAATGTTTTAAAACATTTTGTTGGGAATTTTTGAACCGTGCTTTTACACTTAATCCTAACATTGCCTGTCCTACGTATGCCTTTTGAAGAAATGTTTCACTGTAGTCACTTTCACTGTATCTCTGACAGAGATTTATTTTGGCATTTGTTTGGCTGTTTTAAAACACATGCCTGATGCATCTTCTTGCCCTCAGGTGAGAACAAACTGACGGTGTCCGAGTCGTGTATCAGCAATCGACTCGCTGTCCTGGAGTCGTGGGCAGAGCAGCCTGACTACCTGAAGAGGCAGGTCGGATTCTGCTCACAGTGGAGCCTGGACAATCTGTGTGAGTAGCCCCATTTTCTTTTTCAACGTTGGTGTGTTCGTGTGGGATCACATGGGGAGGAGACAGGGCCACAATAATCTCTTTAATTAGGTGATTATTTGTGTGTGCGAGCCACTGAAGAAAGAAATGTGATAATGTTTCCTCTGTCCAGTCCTGAAGGAAGGTCGTCAGTTCACCTACGAGAAGGTCAACCTCACCAATATCAATGCCATGCTCAACAGCAACGATGTCAGCGAGTACCTCAAGATCTCCCCTACAGGACTGGAGGTTAGTCTGTGTGATCAGTAGCAGATTGCAACATTTAGGAAATGATGCCTTCGCCAATCTTGAGATTTTAATACTTTGTACTTTGCCAGACATAAATGTTTGTCACAAGTATGTTTAAAAGCTGAATGATTTCTGAATGTTTTCTCTCTTTTTGCTCTCCTCCTCAGGCACGATGTGATGCCTCGTCCTTTGAGAGCGTGCGTTGTACATTCTGCGTGGATTCGGGTGTTTGGTACTACGAGGTGACGGTCATCACATCGGGCGTGATGCAAATCGGATGGGCCACCAAGGACAGCAAGTTCCTCAACCATGTACTCCTCTTCGGTGTCTTTACTGTTCAACTTTTCTACAGTGTGTTTTTCTGCAGCCACACAATTTAACATTTTGTGTGTGTGTGTGTTACAGGAGGGTTATGGGATAGGAGACGATGAATACTCATGTGCGTATGATGGCTGCAGGCAGCTCATCTGGTACAACGCTCGCAGTAAACCTCACTCTCACCCCTGCTGGAAGGAGGGTATGAACCACACACGGACACACACCGTTAGGACTATACACTTTGTCAGTTTGAACAGCAGAAGCAATGGGACACCACTCTTTAAATGTCAGACTCATTTGTTCAGAAATTGCTTTAGTGTTTTTAGTGTCTCCTGAGTGTTTTCTGATTTTAGCACCCACACGCTGCTGCCAGCCGCCAGCATTCAGGCTCTGCTTTGCCTCCCACATGGAGGGATAAATAAAAAACTTTACTCCGCTCTGTGTGTGTGTGTGTGTGTGTGTGTGTGCGTGCGTGTGTGTCCTGTTTAGGAGATGCCATCGGCTTCCTGTTGGACCTCAGCAAGAAGCAAATGATCTTCTATCTGAATGGACATCAGCTTCCCCCAGAGAAACAGGTCTTCTCCTCAGCTACGTAAGTCTACACACACACACACACACACACACACACACACACACAGTCACCCACCTCTAGTTTCAATGGTTAGGCTCCCTCCTTCACTTCCTTCCTCTCTCTTTCTTGGTTTCTTTTTTCTCTCAATCCTCCCCTTTTTCATGTGCATTTACCTCTTCACTCTATCTTTTCTCCAATAAACCCCTTTCTTTCCTTCACCTCTGTGTCGGTCAGGTCCGGTTTCTTTGCGGCAGCCAGCTTTATGTCATACCAGCAGTGTGAGTTTAACTTCGGGGCCAAGCCTTTCCGTCATCCACCTTCTGTCAAGTTCAGCACCTTCAACGACTTCGCTTCACTGCTGCCCAGTGAAAAGATCATCCTACCCAGGTGAGAAATGAAGCTGGTCCATAAAGTGACTTTTATGGCAGTGTCTAAAATAGCCTACTCACAGAGAATTTAGGAAAGCAGCCTGTAATCTGTTGTCTTACCCATCTGTCCTCTGACTAGTGAATCATTTGTTTGCACACAGTGGCCAACGCGTAGGACTGGCTTGATACAAACATGACTCATCTTTTGGGCCTGCTCCAGTGAACATAGAGCATTTTCATCACTCATTAATTTGTTGGCTACATTAAAGCAGCTCTTTAGATTTTTTTTATAAATGTAATGATGCAGTATATGTACAGAAGATGGTCGCTTATCACCTTTACAGTCTAGTGTTCTATTATGGAACAGACCTGTCTTATGGCGGACACTTAGCTATGTCTATTCAAGATAGAGTTTCCAGTAAACTGTGGCAGTGACCCAGCCTCCACACTACTCTGGAAATGGAACACCAAAATGAAATGCACCTATTAATGGTACTTATTACGCCTGAGTATAAATATATCTAAATCTAAATAATATCTTTGTGAAGCTTAAAATGTTCAGATTTTGTAGACTCTGTCAGAAAGTTGTTGACTCAACTCTATAGCAGCCCCCTGTAACAACACGAGCGAGAACATTACCATAGTTGAATCAACAGCTCTCTGACACAGTGTCAACAAAAAGTGAACTTTCTAATCTTGACAAAGAATGGAATTATTGCAGGTTTGTTTGTATTGAAACAAACGTGCCATCGTTAATTGACACACACACAAAAAAAAAGTAGCTTGAAAATGTGTTCACTCAATCCACATCTTGAGTATGCAATTAGAACAGTGGAGTAAGTAACAAAATAAAAACCTGTTGGCCAGCTGCCTCACAGCAGACCTCTAATGTTTACACACCGTGAACAAAGGAATGTTAGATTCATAAATGAGCATAAACAAGTGAATGTTGGGCTCAGTTAGTAGCTTGGTAAAATAACAGTGGTGTGTGATGACAGTAAAGTTACTGCAGTACATTCACATGCATCCTGTATTTGGATGTATACATTGCTCCTGCCTTCAAAATGGGGTCTTTACTCAGATATCACAACTTGCCACAATGTCAGTCCTTCAAAGTTGTGTGCATCTCGTACCTTTTTTGTTTACTGGTCACATGACTGTAAATATTCTGACATACAGTTAAAGGATCTAAATAAAATGTACCATACCACAGCATACTTAGCTAAACCTTTATTCTACGGTTTTGTTACATACTATAGTGATTTTTCATTTAATCTGTGGAGCAAACATGGTATATGAGTGAACCTCATGAAGCTAAGTTGTCAAAGCATTGCTGTACTGCAGATAAGTTGCCATTAAAAAGTTATTTACATTAATGGAAAAGGCCAGTGTAATACGTTTAAATGTTCAGCAGAATTCATAATGTATGTAGTTGTACATCCTGTTGATCTGCAGTGCTAAGTTGTCATCACTGTGCGCAGAAGAGAACAGCTTTAAATACGGGTCAGTAAATGGAAACATTTATCTGCTTTTGTGTTTCCCAGACACCGACGGCTGGCCTTACTAAAGCAGGTCAGCATCCGAGACAACTGCTGCACGCTGTGTTGTGACGTCATGGCTGACACAGAGCTGCGGCCCTGTGGACATGGGTATGTGTGCATCTGGTGTGGACAAACAATGCTTGAAAATCCCAAGCTATTCCGACTGTTTTAAATACAGATTCTGTAGGTTCTTGTCCTAGTAAATAGCATGTTCGACTAATACCCAAGCCAATTTTCTTCCATCTAGCATTATCTGTGAATGGATAGTAAAATCTTTCTTTATGCCCCCCCCCATCTTTCTACAGCGGTATGTGTATGGAGTGTGCCTTACAGTTAGAGACGTGCCCCCTGTGCCGCCAGGACATCCAGACCCGCGTCAGACTCATTGCACACATCTCCTGACACACTTCCTGCCCCTCGTCCAATAACGAGAGACACACAGGCCCTACAGCCTCCTCCTCCTCCTCTAATCCCCTCTCACCCAGCAGGGCTGCGAGGATGGCGCCACACGGTTGTGATGATACCAGAACTTCTGGGACTTCTGGTAAGAGGAGGAGACGTGGAGACAAGAAAGAGAGGAGATGAGAGGAGGGGAATTTAAACTACAGCTGGATCCCCGGGAGCTTTCCCTCATTTACCTACATCGCCTCTTTTGTATCTTTCTGGCAACTCACTACAGAAGCTGGGCCAAGAATCGTCAACTTTCTACTAACGGTGTGTTTTTCCAGACAAAACGAGCAGAAGTGAAGAGCAGAAACAATTTAGCCCCCGCGTAGAGTTACCAGACATCCTTTCTATGATATGAGGATCCCACTGCGCTTTCAGCCCAGAGGCTACTACTATTTAATCCTGTCACCGTCGTGCACACGTCTGCAGATCTGAAAGGGCCGTGTGGCAGAAAAGAACACAGCCTGTAGTACAGTATTAAACCCAAGGTACAGAACAATTTGAAATGTATCTCACTTTCATGTTTTTTGGTATACATATGCGAATTGTGGTGTTCTCGAGGTAGCATTTCCATTCTCTTTTCTCAAGGTTATACCAACACCTATCCTTTGGTCAGCGTCACTGTCTGCACTGATTGCTCGCCCACTGGCAGGGTTTGCCATCGGAGAAAAAAAAACCCTTCACGTAAATATCAGATTTTGGTCTTGATGTGAAAAAGCTTAAAACTTGCAGAATTATTCCAAGTTCTGTTTTCTGATTCGGGTTTACAAAATCCAGTGTTGAACATCAAATCAGCTGTCACACAGCACAGAACGTTAATGACATAATTAGTGTTGTACAACCTGTAAAAAATGAAACCCTTGAATCTGCATTGGAACTAATTGATTCTCAGCACGGCTGACCCGGCTGCTTTTTGTGCTTTGTTGTCTTTGCTCAGATGTTGATATTTCCTCAGTCTTGGTCATGTATGTAACAACCACAACAAATAAACACACAGGGATTAGAGTTCATAAAAAGTTAATCTGTAATTGAAACATGTTTGTTCTCCCCCATTAGAATTGCATATTTTGAAGAGTCAGTGAGGCGGACGTATACAATTGAATTTCCACTTCTGAGTTTATCTGGGATTGCTGGATTGGTGCTGACAATTTAGCAACAACTTGTAATGCAGCGCCACCGTGAGTCAGACTCATTCGAGGGGCAGCATATACGTCAATGTCTTAATTTTTGTTTGTGATGACAAACGCACGCGTCTGTATTAAGACGACTATTTTCAATCCACAAGATGTGATTTAACTTTGTGTTCTGAATGATGGTGGACACTGATGTAGAATAGTGGATGAGAGGTACAACATGTTTTGTTGATTGACTGTGTTGTACTGGTCGATCAGTAAATTGTTTAAATGAATCATTCTTTCCTCTATCAGTGTGTTTCCTAAATATCTCAGTGTCATTCTTAAGATGTTGTCTTTTTGGTCTGATTTGGCAGAGAAATACTTGACATAAATTTGCGAAGAAACTACCCACAGCACAATGACATGACCTAAGGAGTGTGGGCTTCAGTACAGATGAACCAAGTGTATTTATGTTTCACTAGCTACAAATCACAGCTCTGTATTGGGATTTCTTGCGTATAGAATTGATCTTGTCGGAACTCGTCAGATTGGGAGTGTATCTTCCAGGTGACTTGACTGGTTCAGACTGAGTAAAATATGGTTTCCCTCTTTGTGCTTTATATAACAGCACATCTCTCTGCTCTCGTTTTGCCATCACTTCATCTTTCTTTCCTAACGTTTCTGTCTGTCTTTCTGGCCATCGTTTACTTGAAGCATCTCTGGGTTGACTGACATTTGTATCTCGGAAACAGGCGACGAAATGAACACATGAGAGATTGTGATGAAAGAAACATTTGTACAATTTATAAAATTTGGAAAATCTGACATTTCAAATTATCACACTGAATCATTTTGAATATATTTCGGTCCAATTGTTTAAGAAAGAGTTACTACTCCACCAAATTGCACGAACAGGATCTGCAAAATCATTCGGACTATACTGGAGTGATTTCTTAAAGATAAATGCATCTCTCTCTCTCAGCATGACAAAAGACTGGTCTGGTCACTGTTGGCTATCTTCTATATCCTGGAGCACCTTAAACATGCAGGGGAGAGAAATGACACAGTTGTCTCTACAGTTGGAGATGAAGTTCAGGATTGTAAAGAATAAGTTGTGAGTTGTATTTAAAACATCTATAAAGGAATTTTGCCCCAGAGTTCCCAAAGATGTGATTGATTGAAGAGTTGTTGTTTCCTGGAGTGTGATATTTGTAATAAATGTATGTTCATGTGATTTTTTTATTTTTTTTTTGTTTGTTTGACTGAGTGGTGTTTATTTACATCTCAAATCTCCTTTTGTCTCAAAAACAGGAGTGATCCTGTGGGGTTTTATTTACAGAAAACTACTTGACCTTAACGTGAGTAAACAAATTGTGTAGATTTTAATATAAATGTATCTACACAGACAACTCTTAAAATAACAGTGGGTCACAAGAGTGATACCAATACTTGTAATACTGTTAATGAAGAGGGACAGTAAAGATCTGATAGTAATTAGATTATTTACTTCGGTTTGAGTGAAACAGTACAGGAAGCAAAGGGACTTTGTCTCAGTAAAATAAGTAAAAATGAATAATGGGTCCAGAACTTTTCATTTCTATAATCCCGCCGATGTGATCTCAGGTAGGAACCGACGTGCGCCGATCTTGTTCTACCGGACGGGACGCAAAGACGCACTTATGTTCGCCGTTTCCTTGGTAACAACATTACGGTCCCAATTTACCATCCACGTTAATTTATTTAAACAGCATGGCCATCCAGGAACGAAGTAAGTAACGTTCAATTAAAATAATGGAACGCAGCTTAAGGAAGGTTCAAGTAATAATTTTAGTTCGGGAAAAACACGAAATATACGTTAGCTAACAAACTGACAGTTCGTAGTCATTTTTACGCTAGCGTTAACGTTACATGTGTTTAGCGTAACTGTTTAGGTAAGCTTAGCTAACATTTTCTTAGCCAGTCAGCTAGCATAGCTAAGTATTGTTATTGTTCAGTGACGACCAAAGCTGTTTAACGTGAAGCCTGATGGGCAGCTTTGTGATTGAACGTCAGTATTGCGGTCGTTGAAAAATGTGACATTTGCCAGTCAACGTCAACGTTAACGTTAGCTGTTTTGTAACGTTATAGCAGTTAAATTTCTACCAAAATATGAGTATTCAGATGTTGCCTTCCATTACTCTCCAGATGTCCTGAGCTGTGGGGAGAACATAGCAGAAGTGGTTGACATGGACGAAGAAAACTTTGCTATTTCCAGGTGCGTTTTCCAGAGCCCAAATCGAGTCTTAGTTGAGTCCGTAAAAGCAAGTCTCAAGTCCGGTCATGATCATTGTAGGGGCAAGTCTAAGTCAAGACAAATTGCAGTTCAAGATGTCAAGTCAAGTCTTTCGGATTGTCAAATGCTGATACAGTATTTGAACGTTTTCTATTTAGAACTGTGTAAATGTTGTTTTTTACTTTGTGAGGCCAGGTGCTAAAGGCCAAATCATTAAATGCTCACCTGTGTGGTTGTGGGAGGCTTGTTTAAGATAGCATGTGATGGAACTTTCTTTATCCAGAGGGAAATTGTTCTGCTGCAGCTGCGTTACAAAGTAGTAAAGAGTGCAAATATAAAATATCGTTAAGGTGGCAAATCCAAAATATACATAATGCCAAAATTATGTTTATCTCTTGTTTTACTCCCTCCAGTTCCTCAGCTGCAGACGCCGCTTTTGATGCTGTTATTGGCTGCATAGAGGACGTCATCATGGGTAGGATTAGTGATGAAACCTTTCTGTTTTTTCAATGCTTTATAGTTCTTAACTTACTCTCAGTCCTTTCTAAAAAAAGATTGTATAGAATTTTGTGAAAAATGATTTTTTTTTTCAGGAACCTGACAGTACGAGACAGTAAGTTGCCGTTGTCTTACATTGTAAAACATATCTTACCAGTGTTTGGGCTTAGAAAATAAATGGATAGAGCCACTGAATGTGAGAAAAGTGGTGGTGGTGGTGGTGGTGGGGGGGTGTTCCTGAAAAAGAAGGCATCTGTGGCTTTTGATACATTATTATATAAAGAACTTGGGATTTAGGTTCTTAAAGTGCTTCAACCAATTCAGTCAGGCTTGTCTTTTTTCGTTCTGTGAGAGAAATATCTTCAAGCCATGTAGACCTGTAAGGCAAGGCAAGTTTTTTTTTTGTATAGCACCTTTTGAACGACAAGGCAATTCAAAGAGCTTTACATAGGGCAGAAAATGCATTAAGAAAAGTAACACAAGGTAAAATAAAAAGAAACATTTAAGGGAATGACTGTAGGTTAAATACTTTTTAGGAAAATCTGGGCGGCCACATTTACAAAACTATGATATATGTATTCTATGTGGGCAGGGTGAAAAATGCATGACAGAAAAGTGTAGAGAGGTAAATCCTTTCCATATTTTATCCTGAGATTTTAAAAGGCCAAAATGCTAAGTCAGCTGAAGACATCATCTTCAGTGTTTCACCACTTAATGGTGAAGGTATGTGATGTTCTATGTGTCCATTACTTTTCTTTTTAGAGGAGGATTTCCAGCAGCTTCAGAAGAGCTTCTTGGACAAACACTACCTGGAGTTTGATGACTCTGACGAGAACAAGCTCAGCTACACGCCCATCTTCAATGAATATGTGAGTTGCTGGGCATCTCGCTGTGGTCAAATGTGACTCCAACACCTGTCTTTAAGGAATATGACATACAATTTTCTATTTTATATAACTCTCAGTCTAACAGTTACCTTCAGGAATTTGACAGTTATATCACACTGTCTATAATGTCAACCTACAGCTCTATCAAAGATTCTGACTTTTTACTGATCTTCTGTAGTAGTCTGGGAGGTCAACTAAGACCATATTCATTATACCACTCATGGCTGTTGTGTAGGTTGACCTGCTGGAGAAACACCTGGAGCAGCGGCTGATGGAGAGGATCCCCGGCTTCAACATGAACACTTTCATAGAGATGCTCGTGTAAGATGTGCCATCATAACTCTCCCCTGAGGCCAACTCAGCCACTTTAATTGAATTGGTGACATGAATCCTGTCCTCTTAAAACAACCAGTCAGCTCATACAGTAGTTGATGCACCGGTTGCTCCTAAGAAATCTTATTTTTGCGCGAGCCACTAGGTGGCACAAAGGTCCATTGAAAATGTGATGCATGTGTCTCTCTGCTGTCTGCAGGCAACACAAAGAGGAGGTGCCAGGTGACATCTTTGACATGCTGCTGACGTTCACTGACTTCATGGCCTTCAAGGAGATGTTTCTGGCATACAGAGCTGTGAGTTGTCTGCGAGAACATCTTTAAAGCCCTTTTCATTGAGAATCTCAACAAGGGATTTTCAAATGTATCACATTAGGATTTCTTTTTTCTAGTTGGTGTCATAGTCCTTAATTGTAAACGGAGCTCTTTATTAGCCTCAGCCTGCGTTCAAGCACATTTGAATCTTGACTGATTTCTGTGGGTTAATTGGTCAAAACCAAGTGGTCAGGACTCCTGTTTGTAATGCTTTGCTTTAATACCATCTGTGTTTCTAGGAGATAGAAGGTCGAGGTCTGGACCTGAGTCAAGGACTGGTGGTCACATCTCTGATCCCCACAGGCTCCAAACACACCGGCTCCACTGAATCGCAGTGACACACACACACACACACACACACAGAAAGTCAAACACATGAAATGCCTGCTCCTCCTGTATGTTTGTCAAATTCTGTCCGTGGGCCTTCAGTAAGTTGTTAGCGTGTGCTCAGTGGTTTTTGTGAGTTTTGTACTTTGATGGCGAGCTGCTGGATACAGTCCACATAAATCGACAGTCTGCGCACAAATGGCCCCTAACAGGAAATTCATATATGCATTCCTCTGTGTTTTGTGTGGTGGGCGGGATGCCGTGTGTTTAAGAGCCTCTTTGTAGTTAAATGGTGACGATGGAAGGTTTTGGCTTCTTTCTATTCCCCAACAACTGCACTGGACATAACAACCACTTGAAATATTCAAATTTGTTTAACTAGAATTTGCGGGTGAGAGGCCTAATCCTGCTTTTACAATCATCCTCTTATTCACACATATATTTTTATTAAGATTTGGCATTCATTAGTTCTGTGTGGTTGGGGAGTAGGAACCCCAAAACTCTGGTGCTGGTACTAGACTTGTGTGTTTCAGGTCATCCTACTGGTTCTTATGTTCCCCTAGTAAGGGGAAACCATTTGATGTGATTGAATGTTTGAATATGCTCTCTTTGGCTGGTATGTTTTTTTCATAAGAAAAGAATTTAGCAGAACTAAAATGTTTTATGAAGTTTTAAATTATTTGGTCAGTTTGAAAACTCATTAAATTGAGTTTTGTGCCTGTGAAAGTGATTTTCAGTGTGTACAGTGATTGTTTGTGTGTGAGTGCATGTCAAAAGTGTTTTCTACTTCTGTCTTAACATGACAGCTGTAATTGTACAAGTATATTTATGTCATGGCGAAATACTTCTGATGTCACATTTGTTAGTAAAAAAATATTTTCAAATAAACAAGTAAAAGCCTTACATTGGAATCACCAATCACTTTATTTAAGTGCATGGTTGAGCCCCAGCACTCGCCACAGGATTTCACTAGTATTCAAATTCTTGGTACAAAAAGAGAACGTATTTCATAAAGGCACATACAACACGAGCTGAGCACTGTATCATATACATCAAAGGAATATATGACATTATAAGGAGTAGTTTAATGTCCCGCAGAAACCGTGCATCGTTATAACATACTTCAGTAAATGTTTGATTAAAACAGTTTTTCCATGCACATTTTTCAATTTGTCCCCTTCGGGGACTTTATGAGTTTCCACGTGAGCCTGGATATTCACAAAATCGAGATGGATTTCGGCGGGACACAGATATTATGCTTAGAGTCATTCTTCATACCTTCTGCCCTGCCATGTTAGGTTATTAGTTCCTAATATGAGCATCACAGAAAGCTAACACAGGAGTCAAGCAGGTTGTGACATGTTATCACTACAGTACTCACCAGGCTAACCAATGCTCTGTAAACGACAAATACCAAACTTTCCTTTATGTTTGTCCTCGATAGGTGACACAGCATAGTGCTCCACACTGGAAGAAATGTTTAAAGTTGAAGTCTTTGGTCAGGCTGTCAAGTTTGGGGTTAGGGTACGTTCTTGTAACCAGGGTGTTTGATCTTGTCTTCCTCCCACATTCACACACAGTCGAAAACATTTACACTTCATCGTGCAAATCTGATCTCGGCATCAATGATGAACCGAGGACACAACTAGAGCAGTTTAGACTAACAATAATCATCAAAATTGATCCCAAGGTATAAAACATTTATATATTTTACAATTTTCTTTTGTTGGAGTGCCAGAGTATGTTTTTCAGAATATGAACAAATAACTACTCTGCAGTTGTAATCATTTTGTTTTGAAGTCTTGTTCAGTAGCTGGGCGATCTTCCTTCAAAGGAATATTTGGACATTTTGGGCAATATGCTTATCTGCTTTCTTGCCAAGAGTTAGTTGTGAAGTTCAATACCCCTCTCATGTCTGTACGTTAAGTATGAAGCTACAGCCAGCAGACGATTAGCCTAGCTTAGCATAAAGACTGGGAAACAAGGGGAAACAGTTAGCCTGGTTCTGTCCAAAGGTAACAAAATGCGCTTACTGGCATCTCTAAAGCTCACAAATTATCACGTCATATCTTGTTTGTTTAATCCGTATAAAAAACACGTACTGTAAAACCAAACTGCAGTTTTACAGTGGTCATGTGGTGGACTATATTTTGTTTGCGACAGGACTCCAGGAAATCACTGCTCCTGGCCAAGAAATAACATTAGTCTGGCACATAACCCTCCATAAAACAGCAAACCTTTATTTTATTGTACCAACATGTGAGCTTTCGAGGTACGGGTAAGGGGATTTTGGTACCTCCGGACACAGCCAGGTTAGCTGTTTCCCCTTGTGTCTTCATGCAAAGCTAAGCTAACTGGCTGCTGCCAGTAGTAGACTTGAGAGTGGTATCAATCTATCTAACGCTTGGCAAGAAGTTGGATTTTGGGAATTTCCCAAAATGTAAAACTATTGATATTAAGTGCATAGTGAGGCATCTTATGTGTATTTTAAATACAACCTAGAGGTGTTTGTAAGTATAGTATGCTCTGATTATCATGATATAATTATTCATAATGTGCGTAAGAAGCCCACTAATTCCATATAAACCACGCCCTTAGTATCGCCAATAATTGATTTGTGGATTTACAATAGTTCTATTAAATGTATTCTTTTAGAAAGGCCTGAATATAAGGCCTCAGTGCACTCCACCAGAGCTAAAGATAGAGAAATACTGATACACAATTTATGTCATAATGGGAAGGTAAAAGTCTATTGAGTTTGACCGAAAATTAACGTATAGATATCTTATGTCTGAATTAGGCTTCAACTTATTGTCAATACTAGGGTTAAGCTAAAGACAGGATTTGGGTTATCAGAGTCAGCAGTAATAGTCAAGTGACACTGTGTTGAGAATTGAGTATCAACACTAGCCTGTCCAAACAACTGCAGTATCTTGAGGCAAAGAAATGCATGAGGGGTCTTTTCCCCGGGATCAGCTTCCCAGGTTTGAGTCCTAGGTCGGCACCGTGCTGGTGGCAGCATTTCCTCCATCCCCCTTCCAGTCTAAATAGGAAAAGAAAGCACTGGCACCGTACGCCAAGGTCACCGCGCCACCAAAGAACTGAGCAGACAGACAGAGAGGCATCGACAGGAAGTGAAAAAGACAGAAGAGGGACAATTACACCTCTTTACTGACTTCAGGAAGCAGAGTAAAGGTCTCAGGTCTTCAACAACTGACATGAATCAGATGAATTTACATCTTTACTGTAAGACTTCACATCTATAAATTCATGGTACTTGGGTTTTAATAGCTTTAACGACACCCTAACCTGATTTTATCCCTGGTAAATGCTAATTTATCTCGACTGATGTGCCTCAAAGGCAGTAAAAGATAAGTGGTAAGAGTTTGTGGCAGGACAGGTGTGTGTGTGTGTGTGTGTGTTGTGTGAGAAATCCCATGCTAAATATTAACATAGCTGCAAACCAGCATGGCATAAAATGGTGTATCCAGCCTGCATTTCATGACACTGGTGATCAATTGTTTTTGCCTCGCACACACAAACACACACATTACCTCTCTCTTGCTGTCTTTTTTTTTTTTGATTGAACATTGACTTCTTTGAATGGAAGGGGGGGGGGGAGTGGTATCTGAGGTACAAAGGTAAATGGACTTAAATACACTTCCAAGCACATGACATGCTTCCCCAGCCACGTGAGCCATAGGGAAGCCTCACCCTGCTTCAGCGTACTCTGCCTCTATCACATCCTCAAGTTTCGGGTGTGCGTACCTGCCACAGCCTGATAAGTAAACATGCTGAGGAGGGAGGGAAAACGCACAATATGTGCCCAGTGTTCAAACATTGGCTGACTGAATGGAAGACTCTTCAGGCCTGGATTTTTGTCTGTTGACCAAACTATTGTTTCTCATAACAGGGATTCCCCTCAGCCAACCCATTATCAGAGGGAGATCTTGTAGGGTTTCTTGCATATTTAAGAACTTCTTTGTATTTGAGTCAGTGTTAGTGGTGTCAGGTGTCTTACAGCGGCGGCTGCCATATGTCCGAAGAAATAGCCACAGCAGAAGGGTTGCACGGATGCTGCGTTGGCCAGGAACGCGGTCAGGTAGAGGACTGTGGCCCCGCCGTGATACACCATCACCTAGCAAAAGAGGAGAAACATTAGCCACATTTCCGCAGAGCTGCTCCTGTGTGTCCTGGTGTCCGCTTGTGTTAATTGTTCCCACCCTTACTGTTGCACTCTTGGTCTCCTTTTTTTTCTGTTGTCTTTTTCCCTTGCCAGCTTTTTCTAAATCTTGCCTCCCTGTCTCCTTGTTTTGGTTTCTTCTTGAACCACTGCCCTGGCATTCTCATTTCATAACTACTACCTATTTATTCAGCCTCTGTTCATTTGATCAAACCTCAAATGGTCGTGGATGCTTGACAGTAACACGTCAGTCTAAATCCTGTTGCCTTCTTGTCTATAGATGCATTTCATGACCAAATGCCCTAAGATCGTGCCTAGGAGACAGCAGAGGGATGATGTCTCATTAGAGTGTGTTGGCTAGTCTCCACCTGTATACAACTAATATCAACTGCTCAGGGAGACCTAGTGTTGTCCATTGGTAACATTATAAAAGGCCCTGAAAACATATTTTCTGCCAAAATTAGAACTGTTTTGGTGATTTCATTTGACAAATTTGTTCTAGTTTCTGCATACCCTGGAATAATCTGAGAAAGCCGTCTTCCTCACTGTTGTAGTTGCGCAAAGAGTGGAGCTACTTGAACTCAGTTTCTACTGCGAGCAAAACAAGTCTCAAAACCCTTATTTGATTCCACTTTTCCCTTTCCTCCTCCTCCTCCTCCCTCCATCCCTCCCTACCGTCAGGGGCCAGGGGACACCGGTGAGTTTTTGCTGGGCGCCGAACAGGATCATGCAGAAGAGGATGGTGGTGAGGATCCACAGAGTGACGGCCACAAACATCACCCAGCCATACGCAGGCACCAAAGTGTATTGGGCGCTGGCTATCAACGCCCACTGGAGCAGCCCCAGAAACTACAGAGGTGAGAGAGCGAAAACAAGACACACCAACAAAGAGGAAGAGGGAGATGAAGTGGGGCAGTGACATAAAGGTGCTGAAAGTACAAAAAAAAAACTGAACTGGTAAAATATAAAAAGTAGACATTGTTAAACACTGATATATAATAATCCAATAAATTGTGTGTAAATGAGACCACATAGGGGACAACCTGCAGCCTCCACTTCATGCAACTGTATGCTAATGCACTGTTTAAAGGACAGGTTCACTGCACATACACTTACCTGCACCACTTACGTTCTCACATACCAATACATATTGTAGGCCTACAAATACGCCCTAGTGGTCTCATACAGTTGGTTTTTAGAGCCTTCTATCTCAAAATTGCAGAATTGTGTGATAATGCTCTATTAGTTCCACCTCTTTCACATTAAAAATGTTATTTGATCCATTGTTAATATAAAAATGTTGATTGTTGCAGCTTTCAGTTCAAAAGTAACATAACAGTAACATATCCCCTACTCTCAGCACGTCCTCTTCCTCTTTTTATTCAAAGTATGTGTGTAATGATGTCATTTCCTCCTCTTTCTTTTCTGGGGTTTTGTCATGACGAAAAGGGAGAGGAGGTCACATGGACTGTACTGCACTGAAAAGTACACTGAGATAATATTCACTTCCACGCAAGGACTGAAGCTGTAAAGACAGATTACACTTTGAGGTGGACAGGCAGTCTCTTCACGGCCCAGCATGGTGCGGAGGGCTGAGTCGAGCGAATACTTTCAACATACATCCTGAACGCGCACGTGAGTGCTGTTGCAAGACAGCAAAACGAAGCCACGAGTCCACAGCCGTGCTAGCACGGCAACGTGGTCACAATGACAGTGCTAGCCATGTGTGTTTACCATGTTCACCATCTTAGTTTAGCGTGTTAGTGTTCAAACATTTGCTAATTAGCGCTAAACAAAAAGTATAGGTGAGGCCGTTGGTCATTACTGTTGTTGGTATTTGGTCATAAACCAAAAGTATTGGACAAACCTGATGAAAAGTTAAGGTATCACCAAAGTAATTAGAATTCAATCTGGGGGGAACATCGATGAGTCTGCTGAATTTCATGGCAAGCCATCCAATCGTTTAGATATCTGGACCTGGAAGTGGTGGACAGCACGAAAGACAGATCAACATTGCTATCCCTAGAGCCGCATCAGTGGTGTGGCTAATAATGTGAACCTAATCTTTAAACAAAACCACATGTCCCATGAAGCACGGTCAGTGCAAAATATAGGGAATGACAGATGCTACCAGCATTCTCACTGAGGGTCTTGCTTGTTCGCAGCGCATTTAAGCCTAAAAATATAGGCTCTTTAAAACAGTGACGTCATCCAGAGAGAAACCACACCACATAACTTTGCCTCTGTGTCTCTCTGCTTCTGTCCCACAAGAAAGGGCAGTCTATTATGTATGCAGAGATCATGTTTCACTTTTTACACACCTGATGCACACACACAAACACACACACACACAGTGGGCACTCCGATGTTGACCTTTACAAAGACCTCTGTTCTGAACCAGAGGAACAGCAGATAACATTAGTTTCCTAAAACTGTATAATGTTACGATGATCCACGGCTGGAGTCAACTTTGTTGCCATATCTATTACATGTTTGATATCACTACACTGCCTGGGCACTAAGGGTTAAGATAATTACTAGCGCAGTAAGGAACTTAAATTAAACGTATGTATCCCACCTTTGATTACTTTATCTCTGAATGGTATTAATGGACAACCATCGCAGCATAAAGGAACTGGGTGAAATAAATCTAAATCTAAGACCTGTGTGAAAAGGAGATCTTTTTTGCTGCCCAGTTTTAAGCATCTATCAAGTTAAACCATGTACTCTACAGCAAGTGTTTATATATTATGCAGATGTGTTTTATGATGCATTATGCATTGGGCAAGTTATTTATTTATACTGCATAAGGACCTGCACGTTTGAAACAGGAACCCGGCTGTTCTATGAATTTACTGAGCACTTACTGCACGCGAATGAATGACGTGACGCAGAAAATCCTCAACAATGTTTAGAAAGACTATTCTGGTACTTTCCTGTTTTGCTCCTTTTAGCCTTTTTGTATTGTTGTTGCTCAAGTATGCATAAATGGACAAAGATGTTGCCCCACACACACACACACACACACACACACACACACACACACACAGTCTGCGAGACCCTACTAATCCTATTCTTGATGTTACATAAGGTGATATTTAACAATTTTCCTTCTAGGAAACATCTCACTTTATTCTCAACTCTGTCTTAAATGCAGGCATAGCAAAAGACACACACACACACACACACACACACATACACAGGCTACTGGAAATCCAGTAAACGTCTGTTCTCTGAGGATTAGACTTAAAGGCAAAAAAAACAAACAAATCCTTTTAAATAAAAGGTTAGATCCTGAAAATATATTTCTGTCTTTGCCATTACTGGTTTTGATGCTACCAGCTGGCAGGAAACTTACTTATAAGTTTGACTTAAAACTGCCTGGATGCATTCTTTGGTTAAATCATCCAAATGAATTCTTCAAGGGAAGAAAGCAGATGGCCACCACCTGTTTTCCTCAGTAGCTATAAAGTTTCATTTACTAAACTGATATTGTATAATTATGAAAAGGGTGCCATAATTTAAATATTAATCCAGTTTCACTGAAACCTGCACAGGGCTGGCACTGCGCAGCTGAGCATGAAAAGTCAAACCAGGTGAAACAACCTCTCAAAAAAAAGACACTGCTTGGAATGAAGTTTGACAGATCAGCAAAGTGTGACATTTTTAACACTTCCCCTTATCTACCACTGTTTCTGCTTAAAAATGATCACCTGAAACTAAAACAGTGCCAAAATACAAATAATCAATGCAGTTTGTTTTTTTTATCATCTATCAAGCACTTAAAGCAATTTACACTCTGGCAACTGAAAGATTTGATTCATGTTCTTCAAGTATACATTGCATTGCTCAATACACTCAGCGTTTGCTGCCATAATCTTACTTGGTCTGGTATGACCAGTGCTTTATGTTGCCAAACTTCAGATAGGTATTGCTGTGTAACTGACACTACTGAGTCAGCTCTTATCTCTTATAGCTGCTCTTATCAATGTTTTCATATTAACAATGGACCAAAAGACCATGTGCAATGTAAAGGTTGTAACTGTAGTAACAAACCAACAGAGCATTATCCCCCAACTCTGCAGTTACCCTCAGCTCTACGGAGCATTTTAGTGTCTTTCAGCTCACTGTTTTCATTTTACAGCCCACACCCTTACTGTTTTAATTCAGTCTCATTGCTCTCATCTGTGCTGTTTCCTTTCTAAAAAACCCACTGTACACTGCCTGGCCATCATCAAACGACAGAATAGCAAGAACAGAGCAAAAAGAAGTTATTGGAATATTGGACATACACTTGTCAGGTGGTCAGATCCACGACTCCAAAGAAATGCTAATATTGCTCCGTGTCTGCTGGATGTGTAAATAGGCAACGGTTTGCTAACACCTTTGCCATATCAACTTTAAACAGTGATGGTATGTTATAATGTAGCCATTCTATCCAAAGCGCTTTACAAAGTTTTTGCCGCTCATTCACCTGTTCACTCACTCACCGATGGCAGCGAGCTACCACGCAGGGTGGTGGCCAACCACCGGGAGCAATTTGGGGTTCAGTGTCTTGCCCAAGGACACGTCGACATGTGAAGAGGAGGAGGTGGGGATCAAACCGCCAAACCTGGGCTCGGTAGACGAGCCAGTCTGCCTCCTGAGTCTCAGCCGCCCAACATATAGACAGGGCTCCTGTATGGCTACCTTAGATCTGGGCATGAAGATTTGCTGTCAAGTTAGTTTAGTATTCCTGGTTTATTCACACTGGAACAACTTGCATAGAAAGCGTGTTCACCCGTACACAAACGCACACTCCGTACCAGACACACTCAGCATAGGCCAAGGTTGCTGTTGATTTCCTTGAATATTTGGGCTGAAAAGATGTCATCTGTACTTGTCATTTGCAAGGTAAATGTTGAAACTTCCCTCGAGGGTTACCTGCCACACCTCACAAACTTTACTAGAGTTCGTAAACCTTTTCAATAACACGAATGTACACTACTGCTGACTACTACCTAACTGGCCCTACTACTACAGTACCGTCAAAACCCAATAAAGCTTGCAACTCATAAAGCATAGAGAGGTGACAAATGTTTAACAGATCATATACAGAATGGACACTGTCCCTCTGTCCTTGAAGACAACCAAGTTTTAGAGAAAACACCAAAAACCTGTCCTGCCGCCTCTCACAGTCAAATTTGGTCTGTACACAAATGTACATAAACCCATAAAGTATATTAATTTCAATTAAATTCAAAACCCCTCATCAGTTTCATTTTCAGCTCTCAGCTCTATGCCAGTTCTCAACTGGACCAGACATGACTGTGTAACTATTCTGGTGCAGACTGCCATGCAAACCAGCAGAGGACTTGACCAGTGACAGTCATGTTTTTTGTTGATAGTCAGTGGCATTCATGGTGCACAGACTGAAGCTTGATGCCACACATTCAAATTCCTTTGGCACCAGATAAAGAGCGGAAAATAGAGTGATAAATATCTTTATCTGAAGCTGCTGCAATGTTGACTGCAATTTGGACTGTTTATCACACAGCGTGGTTTGAATTTGACCCATCCTCCCTTTTATATTTAGCAAACTTGTATATTACTGATCCTAGATTACCCACAGTCTATCCACACATTGGCTTTTCATCTTTAACATATAGGTGCTGCCATTGCATGAGAGTAAAACAAGACAGGCGATTTGTAGTTTGTTGTTGAGGCTATTGTTATAAAATGAGAACAAACCAACTTCTATATTTTCTACATTTTGTATGTCAACAAAGACAATGAAAAGACCAAAACCAATAATAAAGTGAGCCTATAAAGTATTGCCTGTATACCCAAAACCTGATATATCTTATTCCTAGAGCCATATCCCCCAACAAATGCACTATTTACTTCTGTTTGTGGAACATTTGCTAAAAACTACAGTGCCCAGCTGTTTGAGGACATCTTTTAGCCTTTGTAAAAAAAATTGAACCATATAGTTGTTTAAAAAAATAAATAAGAGATTTATGTCTTCAGTAGGGAAAAGTAGACCTGGGGCTGAGAGCCACAGATGAGGTAGGAAGTCAGAAAGTATTGGGTGACGGTCTAACGCATTGTTGGTTTTGGCCTTTTCATGGGATGTCGACAATAAGAAAAGTGTAGAATATCGCCAGCCTTATCCTTTAATAATCTGTAAATGAATCCACTAATGGTTTCAGTCATATAATGTGCCAGACAGAATAGAAAAGAACAGAAGAGAAGTTTGGCCTACTGAACAGAGTTGAATAGAGTAAAAACACAACAGCTCGGGGTCATTTACATACTATTTCAGCCACCATGAGGATGGCGGGGATGCTTCGGATAAAGGACACGTCCATCATAGTGGTGACGTTAGCAGCCAGCCCTCGGAGGCTGTTGCCCCCCTGCTGAGAGTTCTGCGAGTGGGGGGAGCCGGTCTCCGTGGTAACCTTGGACGGGAAGTCTGCCATGACCACGCAGCTTAACTGAAGATGGGTGTCTCAGAAACAGCAACAGACTCCTTAAAGATGGGATTTGGTCTCAGACTAAACGCCTGTGATGAAGGTCTTCCTCCTCCAGCAGGTTTCACTCCTCAAAAAATAGCTGAATGTTGGGATTCACTAACCACTGACTACTGCCACCGGTGGCAGCAGCAAGACAAAATCTTCAAATTAAAGTTCAGTTGTGTCCAAAACGCAAAATGTACAAAGACTTGATGTTGGGAAAAAAAAGAAAGACAAACAGTCCAAGAGGAGCCCTCGGGTGAAATCTCCAGGTTAAGAAATCCAGCAGTCCCTCTCTCCGTCTGCACTGACAGGTGTCTAATGGTGGTGGTGGTGTGAGTCTCTCTACACCTTGCTCTCTCTCTCTCTCTGTGTGTGTGTGTGAGAGAGAGAGAGAGACAGAGAGAGAGAGAGAGAGACACATTGAATGTTTCGTCATCCTCTAGCTGTGTGCTTTGGTCTCTCCCTCTTTAATCACCTCGATCTTCCCCCGGCACCTCCCACAGGGCTCACTGAGGCCTCTCACCTGAGTGACTCATTAACGTGTTTGAAAACTGGGAGGAGGGAGAGAAGAAAAACATGCAAAAACATCGACTCAGTGACGCCCTCTTGGTGTGGATGCTTTTGTGTGTGCCTATCAGTCCTTCACGTGTATCTTGGTGAGAAAAAAGGGGGGTTATGTAGAGCTGCGCTGAGTCTAATAATTGACACATAGACATAGGATGGGGGGGTGCACGGTGGCAGAGCAAGGAGATCGTGGGTTCAAATCCCGGACCAGACCAACGTCACACGATCTCTCTGGGTGGAGTCTGCATGTCCTCCCCGTGTTACCGTGGGTTCTCTCCGGGTTCTCCGGCTTCCTCCCACCGTCCAAAGACATGCATGTGTAGGTTAATTGACTGACTGACCGACTTAGGATGGACACAAAATCCCAAGGGCGTAGAATTTGGTAGGGAATGAGTGAGATGCTATGGTTATGGGGACGCTCTGTATCTCAGTAGCTCTGAAGCTTCGCGACAACGCAGGAGGGGGACAAGGTGGGGTGGTAGAGAGCAAAGGAGGACTAAAAGTGCCAGAATGAAATAAATAAATACACCATTAAATAATTACTTAAATGTGTCATTAAATAATTAAAATACCAGTTATTTCAATATTTACATTTACATTTCATGATTTACATTTACATTTCACGATTTCCATTTACATTTCATGATTTACATTTCACGATTTACATTTACATTTCATGATTTACATTTACATTTCACGATTTACATTTACATTTCATGGTCCTGTGTTGCAGTGCTTCATGAATTGTCAAACTGTCAAACTCGCCCATCAAAGTTGGTAGGCGGATCCTGACACCTGATTGGTTACCCTGCGCATCAAGTCAAGACAAATCAATTCCAGATAATGGATCGATGCAGAGCTACTTCCAATACACTGGGTGGTGCTCTTCGCCTCTAATGTTGGTTTAGATAACTATTAAACTAAACTTTACCGCCAAGTCGAACCTGCTAAACCCTAACGTTGAGAACACCAGGACAAAATGGCTAAAAGTTGCCCGGAGCTGCTGCGAGAAGCAGCTAATTTAGGCTCTGAGCAAAACTCCTCCAGCTCCGGCGGCTCAGTTGCAGCAGAACCCTGCCGCTTAAGCGTTAGCTAGTAGTGGCACTTCCCAGTGAGGCTGCCAGGCAACTGGTGCTGTTATCGATGAGGATGGACAGGATCAGGAATGAGTACATCAGAGGGACAGCTCATGTTAGATGTTTTGGAGATAAAGCCAGAGAGGCCAGATTGAGGTGGTTTGGACATGTTCAGAGGAGAGACTGTGAATATATTGGTAGAAGGATGCTGAGGTTGGAGCTGCCAGGCAGGAGGGCTAGAGGAAGACCAAAGAGGAGAGTTATGGATGTAGTGAGAGTGGACATGAAGTTAATTGGTGTGAGTGAAGAGGACGCAGAGGACAGCGTTAGATGGAGGCGCATGATTAGCTGTGGCGACCCCTGAAAGGGAACAGCCCAAAGGAAAGAGACTTCAGACCAAAGCAATGGATCAGACTAGATTAGCGTTAGCCCCACCCACTGACTTTGATGGGTGAGTTTGACAGTTTGACAATTCATGAAGCACTGCAACACAGGACCATGAAATGTAAATGTAAATCATGAAATGTAAATGTGATTCATGAAATGTAAATGTAAATATTGAAATAACTTGTATTTTAATTATTTAATGACACATTTAAGTAATTATTTAATGGTGTATTTATTTATTTCATTCTGGCACTTTCAGTCCTCCATAAGTTGCAGCATACTTTGTAGAAATGAGAAGATCGCTTTGGTCACCCGCTGCAAGCAAACCAAGTAATAAGCAAGCCCCCCAGCTCCAGCGGCGAGATGTTTATTGTTCCCCCCAAACAATGGCATGAAATATCCACCCTTGTACAAGCAACTGGTCCAAACTGTCAGTAAGGAAGATTTTTATGTGCTGGTGTTTCAAATTGAAACTGGTTGACTAGGTTATTTCCTTGTGCCTCTTCATCGGAGCACATCGTAGGAAGGAGAGCGTGAGCTGCAACATCTACGAAAGAGTACTTCGAGGACTGCCAGAGGAACTGAGCACGAAAAGGATTAACCATTAACATTACGTGACAGAGAATCACACATTTGGACTAAAGTTCCTTTGCGCACATTTTGATTTTGGACTTGAGACTCTGTGATCACAGTCTGGGACTTCTGAAGGAGTCGAGAGGTTTTCTTCAGAGAATCGGTCTCCAACAGGAAGAGTGGGGCCGCTCTGGCCAGACAGACTCTGCTCTCTCCTTCATCCAGAACCAGATACATACTAAATTAAGACTCAGCTGTTTATTAATTTCATGAGGAGTTTTGTGACATTGAATTTGAGTTCATCGATGGTGGTCAAAAGTTAGGTTGTTGTGTGTGCGTAACATCTTAACAGTTTCTTACAGGTTACTCTAGCCAATGAAACCCATCCTAGAACCATAACAAAGAGCCCAGGTCATTTGGCTGCCATTAAGGAGCCGTTAAGGAGTGCTGGTAGTGTTTGCTGACGGTAGCTTTCTGCATCAGATTAGAGGGGGGCAGATGCTCGGAAGCAGGCAGTTGGAAGCTAGGCGTGTTTCCTTGCCACCAGCTTAAACAGTCCTTAGTCAATAGTTTAGAGCAAATCTCTGAAAGTCTAAGGCTCGGAGCCTTTAAACGGAGAGCTGGTCCAGTACCTCCTGTGTGGGGGTTTACCGAGATCTGACACCACTCTGAGGGATATAACTTTAAAGTTGTGGTATTGCAATCATAATGCGAGGTCCAGCAGACGATGATGCATGCGGAAAACAACCTGTGTGTACACTCCATACATGCATGGTACAAAAATTTAGACAGTATCCAGTCTGACACAGACCGGATGCTTCTGACAAGATGTCACATTTGTTTGACGGAGGAAAAGGGTGTTGTCAGAAGTGGGATTCGAACCCACGCCCCCACAGGAGACTGCGACCTGAACGCCAGCAGCCGATGAATTGTCTGTTCAATATTGGAAAATGTTGTAAAGTTAGAGCCAATAAGATTCGCTGCTTCCAGCTGCTTCAACATTCTGCGACCAATAGTCTTGGCAAATTCTTCCCAGCTTCAACATTTGACTAATCACGGCGGAAATGTATTTCAGTGGATGCGGTGACCTTTACCGGCAGAGGAGAAGTTATTTTTTCTTTTTTCAACCTTTCCCCTTTCTTTCCTTCTTCCCCCTTCTTCCCCGTCTTTGACGGTCGAATGTCCCCCAGCCAGCGCGCGGGCGACCGCTGAAACGTTATAATATTTCACTGCAATGCGAACAGCGTTCTTCTGTTGAGCTTCGTGGCTCGTGCAGCGGCTCAGCGTCTTACCTCACACGCGGCTCTCTTGCTCCCTCTGCTGGTGTTGAAGCTGCAGTAACACAGACGCCTGCCTTCAGCTGGGATCAGTTGTTGTCAACAATAATTAGATTTCTGAATGCGACATCTATAACCCACGAAAACACACACACACACACACACACACACACACACACACACACACACACACATATCAGCCAGGCAGTTCATTAATCTGACATCTAACTGACCCACAGCTTTGGGTAAAATATTATCATTACTGTGGCAAAAGAAATCGACAAACTAGACTACAGTATACTCAGTTATTGAGTTTTATTGAATTTGAATAACTGCAATATTCAGTGCACATTAGCTAACATAACTACCTTCTCACTAACGAAAATTAAACTGTATGGCGGTAGTCTGATGAGCTGAAGGCTTTGCCAAAAGTACTAATACCACTCTGTGAAAATACTCCACAACAAGTAAAAGTCCTGCATTAAAATCCTTACTTAATTTAAAGTATATAAGTATTATCAGCAAAATATGCTTAAAATATCAAAAGTAAAAAACTCTTGTGCAGTAAAATTGTCTGATGTTTCTGGATTCATATTACTGCTGCATTAATGTGTATATTGCATTTTACTGCTATAGATGTTTATGGTTGAGCTTATTTTAACACCTTTATATACTGTCGGGTAGTTTAATCTACAGCAATGCATCATATTCTATGAGATCCTCATATGTTTGTAGCGTCGCTGTCCTGTGAGAACCCTGTATCTCTAAAGAGATAAAGAGATTTCAGGAGCTCAGAAAAAACTGCCCTGTTTTCAGGTTTGTGGCGATTCACTTAAAATTGTTTATTTAGCTTAAGAAGTGGGATCACTTTATCCTCCAGTTTATCACAAACATTCAAATTCAAAATCACCACATGTGGAGATTGCCTCCTCTCCTACTATTCCTGACATTTTAAGAATGTTTAGACCTTGAATATCAAAAACAAAATGTAAGACAAAGAACACTTTGCTGGCTATGTGAAGCACTTTATAACTTAGTTTTGATAAATGCTATATAAATAAAAATATTGTGACTTTAAGACTCTGTGGAGTTCCACCAATAGATGAAACATAGTTGTTTCTGGACTTTATTTTTCTAATAATTTCCTAGGGAGGAGTTTATACTTTACATACAGTATGTCTGAGATCGTTATCTATTTTTATGGCAATTTTTCATGGAAACTTAAACAACTGAGTGTTTACCAGCTAAACCAATTACATGATCATTTTGAGCAATTACTAGTTACAGGCCCTTTAAACTCCTTGTAGTGAAATCATGAGGAAACAAAGGGAAAAAGAAAACGAAGTGTTGCCACAGTTCTGTTCTAGATATACATCTTCACATGCTTACTATATGACTGCTGTCGTCCCGCTGGTCATCTGGAGAAGTGACATTACACAGGAATCTGACTTAATTCTCACTAACAGGGTGATGTGGTGTGTACTTCCTGAATTCTATTTTTTCCTGCAGGTTAAAGAGGGGTCAAGTCCAGAGAGCGACTGCAACACCCAGTCAGCTGATCTCGCTCCCAACAGATTAAATTTATTCTTAAAGATAAGGACGTTATCCTCTGCAAACTCTACAGGTTGGACTGATTATCCGAGATGCTCTCAGCCTTGTGGAGAAAGAGCATGAACACTAAAAGTAATGCTGTGAAGCTGGTGATTCACTAAAACAAGCAATCAATTACGGATTTAAGGGGCAATTGAAGTGAATTAGAAATCAGTGTAACCCAAAATACAATGTAAACTTTGATCATAAGGTAAATAATATGGAGAGAATAGAAAAGTGTATTATGTGGCGACAGCCACAGGTTTTGGTTAAGTGAGGTCAGAGGTCACCGTGGGAGGTGAGGTGGAGTCAGTAAGTGAGTGTCAGAGGGCTGGGGTGGGGCAGTCATACTCAAAAAATCACTTTCAACTATCACTCAAACACTGCAAACACACACACAGTGGGTGTGAGGTGGAGTGAGTGAGTGTTTTTGGGTGAGTGTGCGTCAGAGGGGTGGGGGGCCAGTCTTCTGCTGTATAAATACAGGACTATGATGGACACCAAGCGTG
>CM022474.1:23750962-23936046 GCA_011952105.1 Coreoperca whiteheadi
CACACTTGGTGTCCATCATAGTCCTGTATTTATACAGCAGAAGACTGGCCCCCCACCTCTCTGACACACACTCACCCAAAAACACTCACTCACTCCACCTCACCTCCCTCGGTGACCTCTGACGTCACTTACCAAAACCCAACACACACATGCATACACCCACTGTGTGTGTGTTTGCAGTGTGAGTGATAGTTGAGTGAGTTTCTCATCCCCTCTGAGACACTGGGGTCTTTCTTGCTGTTTGTGTTGAAGTATAATTGTATATCTTTGGGAGTGAGCATGTCAAGGGCTGTGACACTGAGTGCAGTAAGTGGAGGAGTGAAATCCAGTCACTTCTTCACTGTGTTCCTCTACATTGTTAAAGAGTTAATAGTTCCCTGTGCGTTTTATTACAGAGGTGTAGTAGTTAGAATTTAAATCTGAGTTACATAAAACAATTTTAATTTTAAACAGGGTTCGGAAATGTTTCACCATAAATGCATCAAGAGGATGGTGGCTGTGGCTTGGAGGTAGAGTTGTTCGTCTTCTAATCGGAAGGTTGGCGATTGGATCCCGGCTTCCCCCGGCCCACATGTCGAAGTGTCCTTGGGCAAGATGCTGAACCCCAAATTGCTCCCGAGGGGCTGCATCAACTGGATTAGTTTCTTTGTACTGATGAGCAGCTGCCGTCAGTGTGTGAAGCACTTTGAGTGCTTTTTCCACCTCTGTCCCTCAGGCAGCCAGAGTCAGCCACTGATATCAATTACATTTTGGTTTATGTGACTTTGGCCAATATGAGGCATTCGTGTTTGCTTGGTTTCAGGCTCGTATTATTAAACGCCAAGTCGGATATATCGTCGCTTTCAGAAGACGCTGACCTCCGCAGTCGTAATTATGTCTTGGATGTCGACATAAATGCCTAAATAATAACGAACCGTGCGCTAAAGCATGAACATGCAGACCAGCATTGTGCAATACTTACTACAACAATTGAACAGTATTGCAGCGGTTCAGCACTCAGTGTCTGAGAGACTGAGAGAAACAGAGTCTGTTGCATCGTGAGCTTACTACATCATGTTACATATCTCAGTGCCCACAGATAGCTAGTCATGGCAGCTGTATTGTCTGGCTCAGAGCACTAAACAGGTCTGTGACAGACTGATATTACTAAAAATAAACACACGCATACACACACACACAATGAACACAGTACAATAAACAGCACAGATGATAAACACGAGCACCCAGTCCACACATAAACAGACATTAAATAGCCTGGAGGATTTTCACTACTGTGCTATAATGGTGATGTACATTGACACATTATGTGTTTTATTTACACACACTCATGCACTTTCACTGACACTCAAAGTCATGTAAAATATAGGCTACCTGCCCCTGTTAGTGACTGACTCAGCTGAAGGTACACATCCACATGACTTCATTATGGCTGTTCAGCGTAAACGCAGTCTTAATTAAAACAGATTGAGATAAATCTGATGGCGGTAAAAAGGCAGCATATGAATTTGTTGAGGTCATTTGGCAGCTGTGAGCCAGGTGCCTGCAGGCGAACGCTGGTTACATACACACACACACACACACACACACACACACACACACAGACATGTCTGTATCATCTACAGGACATCCTTTGCCTGGCTAGTCAGTACTCAGCTGCCTCTACTGTGAACAGGACACACGTCAAGACGACATTTGCAGCCTTAATGTGCTCTCAAAGGCATTCAGTGGTCCCCTTCACATTTTGCTCAGTGAAGTTGTTGAGGGCGACAAAATACATAAATGAAAGCAGCGTTCATTGAATAATCTTCAACATTTCTATTTAAATGTCAGCTTGCTAGACTCTTTCACTGACTGTAACTGGACAACGGGAAATCCATCTACACGCATCTAGGCGTGTACATTTGCCTCTTTTACGTATTTGCGCTCACAATGCCAGTAGAAACACCACCCCCTACATATCCATGACTGGTCAGACCGTGACATTAAGCAGACAAGCTAACAGTTTGCAGAGTAAATACGTGCCTTGAAGAGAGTGCATCTGCCTGACTGGAAAACATAGTTTGTATCAGTGTGATGCTGAGCTGTGGAATGCTGGGATGGTCATGTTTCGGGAAAACGTGGTCTTTGGCTGACCTCGGCCTCCCGATCACACCAAAGTGTCAAAAGAGTGACACACTGATGGGCAGGGACTAAAAGTGCAATGCACTGCACTGGTCTTTTACTCTCTTTCTGCACGATCCCCTAACACACACACACACACACACACACATAACTAACACAGGCTCACATACACAGAAATGTAAACTATATGACACAAGAGGAAGTGCTTCATTGTCTTGTTTCTATCTGCAGCACATCAGGGACAGCGGAGGCCTGTCTTAGACGAGTTTATAACACGGACTCACTATGTTAGAAGTTATTACATGCAGAGCCGAGTGCGAGGCCCTATCACTGACATGCATATGCACGAACAAAAACAAAAATACACATTCGTACTATACATATTGCATGTTCAAGTTAAAATTCACACGAAAACCCTCACATTCATTCAAAAATGTTTATTTGTCTTAATTAAAACCAATCAGGGGGATTCTACTTAGTTCTTATATTTCTGGATTGCTTTTTTTCAATGTTCGCTTGAATTTGATCCGGGAATAAGAAGCTGGCAGTTCTTCTTAGTGTTGTCCTCCTGGTCTTAACTACCTGGAAATGCATCTCTTCCGTCAACGCCTAACTGACAATCACTAACTCTTCTTCCTTTCTATCTCTTCTCAAAAAACCCCCCAAAAAAACCCTTCCTATCCGTAGCTTTGTATACTGTGCTGGGCTTTAACATACTCGTTTTTTGATGCACTTATGCTTTTTGTTACCTTGTGTTGTTATAATTGCTTCCATTGTCTTCCTCACATGTAAGTCGCTTTGGATAAAAGCGTCTGCTAAATGACTAAATGTAAATGTAACTTCAGCGAAGCCACAGGCAGGGTCATTGTTGGTCTTCTCTGCTCCAGAAGCTCCAGAAGCAGCGGGTGCTCCCTCATCCGAGTGAACGATGGCCAATGCTCCTTACCCTAAACCAGCAAATGATGGTCCATCATATAGATCTTGGTCGGAGGTCCCAAAGGTCTGTTTGCATCTGTAGATTTCTTCTAAATTAACTAAAACAAGCTAATCTGGCATATTTAAACCTAGCATTTCAGGGGGAAAGACTCTCGATGTAAGTCATTACCGGGGAAGTTCTGTGGTGATATGCTTCAGTTATTTTGTATATCCTATTCACCCACAGTGTCTCTTTAAATGTATGCAAATTAATTATTTAGCGCCTAATGTGCATATCAATGTGGCGACTGTGATGACGTTATTAGACACAAATTTTACTGGATTCACCTGTAGTGTCTCCATTAAGTACAGTGCATTAGCCTTTATGGCCGTGATATACTGCCTTAGCTAAACCTTAGCTAACTTACGTTACAGTAGCTAGTAGCTCATGAGTCTTTTGGCTAAACTTGATAGCTTATTAATTTGTTCATCACCACTCACCTCCACACAAGTCAAGAAACTGGGAAAGGAGGTGGGAGCAGCTGCTGCCTGCCTGCCACATGGAGAGAGGGAGGGTACTCGAACTAGACAAAGTCGCATCTCCCAACCTGGTATTTTGATATTTTATTCAATAAATATATGTTTGAAAGGGAAGCTGGAATATTTATATATTCATTTATTTAAAAATATTTTTAAAAAGCACCCCAGGTAAAAAGGACACTTTGTCTGGAGGAAGGAATACGGCAGGTGCTCAAGCCTATGTCTATGTGTGCGCCTGCCTGCTTGGGACACAACCAGCAGCTTCTTCTCTGCTGCAGCTGCTGCTTTAGCTTCTTTTTATTTATTTATTTTGCTCCATTCTCACACTGTTTATCAGGCCTTTTTTTAATGTGAATTTAGTTTTTTACTCTGTAACAAAACGCAACTTGAAATGTGGCAAAGTACAATACTTTGAGATGAAAAATACTGAAGAACAAGCGTTATTTGTTGCTTCCACCCCTGCATACAGGTTAACCTTTCACCCACTCTTGGTCATGTTGTTCATCGTGTCATGGTCTGCTTTCCACATTTCAATTCTATTGTGAAATGTGGAATGCAACTTGTGATGTTAACAGTATAATAATTGTCTGTCCCCCACCTTCTCTACTGTATCTCTCAGAGCGTTGTCAGTAGGAGATTACAGGTGTTGGAAGGGAAGGATGGGGCCAGTTTTGATGACAGTGATGGTGATAGAGGTCTCAACTGCAGCCTGAAAGAGTTGCCCATGTTCTCAGAAATGACCCTAGGGTAGAATCAACACCTCTCTGTCACCGTGTCAATGGAAACCATACGAACTTTGTTTTGCACAAATAAAGGGAGGAAAAACAGATGGTAAACAAAACAACATACAAACTTCATAAAGGTACTATAGTTTTTTGATTTTTCCCTACTGTATTTATTTGATTTCAGTAATGTTTTGTCAATTGCATTATTCATATGTATTAATATTGTCAAGTTGTTCATCTTTTTGTCTTCTAAGATTCAAAATCAAAAAGTGTTCAAAACAACTAACAGAGGTTTTGATGGTGGGAGAATCAGGAGCACCCGGAGGAAACCCTCGAACATTGGGACAACATGCAAACTCTGTGTTACCCCAGCCGGGAATCAAAAGCAGGACCTTCTAACTGTGATTCGGGTGTAGGAACCACAGCTTTATATGGACTCCTCCCCCGCCTGGTCCTCTTTTACTTCCTCAAACCAAGGAAGTGGCGGATTCTTTTCCAGAAAGCTGCCTTTTTCTCTGCAGCCTTCTCCTCACAGACTTCATCCTCCGCCCACGAGTTCGTGGTCGTGTGAAACAGTGGGGGCTTCCTCCTGCTGGCAGACCTGATCCTTCAGCTCATCCATGACGACCTGACTGACTTTGTCTTCAGCCTTAAACTGAGCAACGAGCTCAAAGTTTTTTGTGGTCTGTTCATGGAGCTGGATTTCCTCCAACTTCATGGACAGAAACTTCTTGCTCTCAGTGGCCTCTTGTTGCAAGAGTTTGGTCTCCGGCTCCATTATCTGACGGATGGCGTCCTGCTCAGACATAATTTTCCGAAGCAGCTCCATGAACCCTGACACTGTGTCAGCATGAGACTTGATCTAAGTCTTGAGTTGCTGTGAAAGGGTGACATTTATGTGTTTTTCTGTCTTGAGATCAGTCTCATACATTTTGTACTTATTGTGGCTTTCCTCATTGTATGAGCTCTTCTGATGTTTCAAGCTGGATTCTCAGATTGCACTGCCCAATAGCTATTTGTTTCCGTCTCTGGAACAATATTGTCTCCTGCCGTCTCTCCTTCCTCTCTCCGTAGAGATCAAATCGATAACTTGGTCCCAGAGTTTCTCGCATTTATTGATCTCCTTCTCCAGTTTGGAGGAGAGCTCACGGTCCTCCGCTCCTGACTTCCTGAAAGGAACATTCAAACGTGATAGAAGACGAACAAATCGCTACTAAAATGCATTTCTTTGTGGATTCAGTACAGTGAAGAACGTTGGGGTAATATCAAGAGTTCTTGAACCTGCAAATAATGAATTCCCTGTTTTCGCAATTGAAAATGTCACAGAAGCTACAGTAATGAAAGCACTTGATTGCCTAAAAGGGTCAAAGTCTAAGGATGTCTTTGACATTAATGCAATATTTTTACAAATTATAAATCAATACCATGTAAGCCTTTTACTCATCTGATCATAAATGTATCATTAACAAACTCCTATTTTCATTCTTTCTGGAGCGGTACGATTAACTGTGTCAAATGGCCTCTTGATATCGAAAAACACGGCTCCAACAACACCACCTCTCTCGAGACACCTTTTGATTTGCTCAACAAAAATCTATTTGCTATTTCTGTTGAATGATGCTTTCAGAAACCAAATTGCATTGGGTGTAGAGTAAATTCTCCTTCATTTAAATGAGAGACTAGCTGATCACAGACTACCTTTTCTGCATTTTTTAAAGCTGTTGGGAGGATACTAATGGGCCCATAATTTGAAGGATTAGTTCTTTCACCCGATTCAAAGACAGGAGTCACTACTGCAGTTCAGAAAGACAGCCTTTAGTCAATCTGCTTTTTCGGTTAAAGCCATGAGGAAGTGGAATTCCATTCAACAATTCAACACCCACAAACATTAGAGACTCTGGAAACTTTGCAGTGTTTAAAACCAGCCTCAGACTTTGGCCATAGTCAGCCCAAAAGTGTCCCCACCAACGCTTGCCTTGTATTTACAGTATTATCATACTGATTCTATCTCACAGTGATGGACTTGTATGCATGGTGCTGTTTTATGTAGTGCATGTGCTTTTCTGTGCTTATTTTTTGTTTATCTGCCCAGTGTCAGCAGATGCAAATTAGCTACTTAGCTAACTCTGGTGCAAGTGCTTTGTGCAGATAATGAGAAGAGAAAAGAGAAAGTTACAAATCAGTTTTAACTTGAGGGGTACAGCAGCTCTAAAGATGGATTTATGCTTATGTGACATTTTCCTACAGTGTCTGTGGTCATGTAAGCTAATTTGTCACTTATTACACATCCACAGTGAATTCTTCGCATTTCCTCAACCCAATCTCCAGGAGAAAATGTCAATATTGGACGTTTCTGCAAACTCAGGACTCTGTCCAAAGGCAACATTCATTCATGTGTTATTCCAGCACTGTGGTGCTATCGGCATCCAGAGAAGGCACAGCTGGGCAGAGATGTTAGACAATATATAGGCCAGTAGAGAGCGGTGTGCGGGGGGGGGGGGCATGGTGATGATGCAACAAAGATCGGCAGCCAGACTCAATGGGTAGGGAACCAGGATGCAGCAATTTAGAACACCAAATGTGTTGAGGAGACAGCATGGTACGGGCCTTCTCTTAAACCTGTTAAAAAAAGGTTTAACTAAAACCTTAGGCAGGGTGACCTCTAGTGGCATTACGGTCTGAGTTCAGGATCAACCACAGGTGCAATTTAAACTGCAGTTTTAAGACACAGCAACACAGTTTCAGAGGCCAGGTTTAAACCATTTTAGCAAAACTATAACAGAGCACGAGCCCCACTGTATTGGAGACCTTTTGTTGACCAAATCCATCTGGGATGTTTATATGAGGTCTGCCCGTTTGCTAAAGAGTGCATTTTTTTAGTTATTTTTGCACTTATTAGGTTGCATCATGACAATACATTCAGGAACCATCCCAGGTGAACAATCTCATCAATCCAATCTACAAAGTGTGCTCTTGCCTATATTTTCCTTTTCATTGTCAGACAAATGTGAAGCTTCAAGCCCCAAATTCAGACTATACCATATAAGTGTATTGTTAAATGATTTAATAAAACACACACACACACACACACACACACACAGTTAAATCAGTCTTATCAATTTTCATTTACAGAACATAATAGCAAACATAGAAAAATAGGTTATGGTGTTAAAGGAAGGCCTGGAAAATGTAAACAAGAAAAAGAGAACTAAACAGGTATTGGTGTATTTAGTCCCTCTCAGCTCTCTGATGGTGGGGGCGCAGCCCTGCGTACAGCCCTGGCCAGGGCTTGTTGGATGACCGGGTAGAGTTTATAGCAGCCCTCAATGCAGGTCCGAACCCCGGCTGTCAGAGTCTCTTCAGTCATTTCTCCATCTGACTGCAGCCCAGAAATCTGGTTGAGGCTGGGGAGGAACGCAACAGTCACGCCGCCCTGGTTCTCGCTGCTGACCGAGCCGCAGCTGTTTTCCTCCGTGTAAGATGGGTCAACCACATAAGAGGCCCCATCCTGGCGGATGGAACAACCGAGCACCAGATCATACATTTCGATCCCTGCATCTGCGAGGGCGAGAGAAGCGCATGTGACCGCATGGGCCAGAACTGAACCGCTGTTCTCAAGAACCATCACGTTGACCTCGATCTGAGAGCGGGGATATTTTTGGAGGAGCACAGCTGGCTGCAGACTCTCATGCAGCATCAGGGAGAGATCCTTGTCCTGGCTCCCCTGAATCCAGGAGCCCCTCTCCGGGCAGGAAAATGGAGCAAAACGCATGTCAGTAGTCAACCTGGATACACAGAGAAAGACAGTTTTGGTGTTTTCAAAAGCAGTACGTGTCACAGACACACTTGAAAAGTAACTTTAAAGGAAGTCCATGTAACTTAAATTGTCCAGCTCTCTATTTGAAGTTTGCTAATATGAGCCAACATAAGCTACTGGTCACACAAGACCAAGCAAGTGACTGCTTATGAATTCAGCTTCTCATTTGTGAGCAGCAGAATGTTTAAGTACACTACCTTCCACATTTCATATTGGTCTCGTCTTTCCGCTCTGTTTCTCTGGGGCCATAAACGCAGCACATCAACTTGGTGTTTCCAGCCTCGATGTACGCGGACCCTTTGGCCTGGCTCACCAGCCCACACCGGACAAAAACAGGCCGGACGTCCACCTGATCCCGCTGCCGACCGTCCGCTCTGGGGCCGTGCGAGGCCGCCGGCTTGCGCAGAAACAGAGACGGACTTTGGGACACTTCTGGACCGCGTACACGTTTGGTGTCGGTCGGCATGGCGCAGTCAAATGAAATCGCCTAAGCACAGGGCAGAGTGGGAAGTAGTCCAGCACGAAACCTGTCCGTCGGAAACACAGCAAGCAGATAAGTGATTCCGCCAATTCGTGGGCAATGAAGGAAATTACATCAGCCATACAAAATCTCAAGTGTGTGCTGTTCTGTTACCATAATAACAAATAATATTTCTTTATCATTATTATGTCACACAATCACAAATGCATACAAAATTGGTGGTGCGTACGTAATCTCATGATGATACATAACAACTAGAATCTGAATAATCTAATTATTGACAAAACATTTCAATTTAACTTTAACTTTTTATTTAAGAATGTGTGCCGAAAACCAACTGTCTTTATCAAGCAGACCAAAAAATGTATTGACACCGGCGTTTTATCCATTGCATCAGCCAGGCCGGGATAGCGCTTACCAGTGATGTGGCGGGCTCGGCTAAGATTGACAGTAGGCTTGTCCAATAGAGATTGACATTCGCCGGCGTGCCGGTGCGCCCGGACCAATGGGCGACTGCCGTGGGCGGTGTGTTCACTTGCTCTGCTTTCCGTTTAGTCAAGCAGCGTGGGCTACAGCAGTGTGTCTGGGAGCAGTAACTCACTCCTTCTGCCATAATAGCGACTTCTGTGAGTATTATCGTTGGCTCAGGTTCTGTTGAAATAAATAACGTTTACCGTACCATTCAGTAAAGGAGGTTTTTTTTGTTCTAGTTGTGTTCTGAAATCTCTCTCTCAGCCTGGGCACATAGACGCAGCCTGTCTGGCTAACATTTAGCTTGCTAACGTCAGCCTGTGAAGCTAGTGCCTCAGCCCCCATACAGCACTTTACAATCAGCTGACGATCTAATAATGCTGCATGCCGGGTTTTAGAAGCCGTTTCAGAGGAATGATGTAGTCTGACGGGACTGGCACGGTTTTACGTCACCAGTCCCCTTGCGCTTGTTTACAACCGAGATACAAAGGTGGCACCGGGGAACTGATTTTAGTCATAAGGAATTTAACGTCAATCCTCTGAAACTTAATGTGAGACTAGCTCATTCAACTCATTTTACTCTGTATTTGTTGTAAAAATCACCACGTTCACCACCAAGTTTTGGAGACAAAGCACAGGGCTGCTCCACTGACTGACTTGTCAGTTTGACTCTGTGGACACAGATGTTGCTTTCAGCATTTACCGACCACCCGAGCCCTGTGTCAGTGTAGTGATTACAAATAAGGACCGACACCAATTGTGTTGATCCTTAAAATGCACAATGTGCCCTGTTGTTTCTGTGTTCTGTCTCACAGGTGTCCTTTCGTGAAGTCTCATCTGCCTCACAATAATCCTTTTTTTGAATTTTTTTTTTTTTACAAATTCTTTGTTCTTTACAGGGGTGAACATTTCCATCCCATCGCCCCAATGTCTCTACTTTCTCTGCTTGCCAACAGGGTGGTTTCGTAGTCACGATGGGGCCGACGGCTGTTTACCGTCTGCTTGGTGGCCCCAGCTGTGCGGTTTCCTTTGCAAGCTAGTTTACGAATGAGTCCACTGATGGGAATTCAACTGTGCTGCCTTTTTAATTATATACAGCATTGATATATTTACATTTAGTCACTTAGCAGACGCTTTTATCCAAAGCGACTTACATATGAGAGCATCCACAAACCGAAGGCGCAGCTTCGGGAGAATACTTTGGGTTCAGTATCTTGCTCAAGGATACTTCGACGCATGGCTGGGCGATCGAACCGCCGACCTTCCGATTGGCAAGCGACCGCTCTTCCACCAAGCCACAGCCATCCAAATAGCTTAACTACAGCCATGCTGTAGTTAAGTTATTTCTTATTCATGTGACACTGGTCTTGATCTTTTTTACTTGTCAGCGAAGATTTGGCTGTCTCTGTCTCAAACTTGAATTGAGATTAGCTAGCTCTAGAGTTCAGTATCACTTGAATTGTCATCAAATAAGGTTTAAGTAAACACGTTTGTTTGTGCACGCCAGTATCACATGCGGTGTCTCAATGAGCTTCACAGGCCCACATCAGCAGCAGTGTCCCACCCATGGCACAAGAAAGAAACCGCAGGAGAGGCAATTCACTTTGCAAGACACTTTCATTTGGTGTTGGAATATAACTAAGAAAATAAGTTGTGAAAAGTGACATTTGTGGCCAGTATTGGAGTCACAGAAAAACACACAAAATAACATGATGTCCTTCACAATGGATAGTTTTTTTATGGGTGTGATTTCTGTTTGTAACTTACAGAACACAATATATTAGTGAGTGAATAGTAGGGCTGGTTCTAATGATTATTTCTGTCATATATTATTAAGAAATGATTAATTATTTGTTCTATAAGGTAAGGTTTAAAAATGAATATCACAATTTTGCCGAGGCTGGGATGGATGTCTTCAAAATTGTGAAGGTGTTACATTTACAATAATATAAACAGGAAAGCAGCAAATCCTCACATTTGGGAAGCTGGAGACCGCAATGGTTGGCATTTTGCCTGATAAATTATTTCAGTCAATTCACATTCTGTCTATTGGCAAGACCCTTGAATGCAAGTAAATTTTTTCTTCCCTTCTTTCATGGCTGCCCCTATAAGCCCCCCGAGGTACTTAATGGCAGCTGTAAGTGTTAAAGTCCACTGAAGCTCCACCTGACCAAATGACACTCAGCATGTCCTGTTTGAGCAACCATGGCAGCGACGGGTGCCCAGAAAGCATTCAAACCTTAAATGGACTGCTCACCTCAAAAATACATAATTTCGAATTTTCCTCTTACCTGTAGTGCTGTTTATCCATCTAGATTGTTTTGGTGGGAGTTGCTGAGTTTTGGAGGTATTGGCCATAGAGATGTCTGCATGGTTTTGAATACAATGGGACTAAATGCGTCTCAGCTTTTTAGTGCTCAAATCACCCAAAAAAAATACAACTCAACAACAATGTCTCTTTCCAGAACCCATATATATACAAGCGCCATATATTGCAGACATTTCTACGGCGGATGTGGATGTAGCCCCCTTGACGTCACCCATTGGTTGGTGGACTGACGTTTTGAAGCCTCGAGTTTGGCACCCAACACCACCCAAAAACAAGTTCACGGCTAGTTAGATGTACACAATGCAGTGGATAAGCATCGCCTTTATCGTGATTGTTGCTGTGGTAGCGACTTGTCAGTCACAAAGTAGCCACCCTGAAGCATACCCTGCTTTACAGTCAAGTTTAGTGATGTTCAGGTACCATGGAGCGCTGTGGCAGAAGAACACCAACCTCTGGTCTCAGCAGCTCACTCAGCTCCTGTTCATGCCAATGTCACACTGGAAGAGTTTTACCAGGTTTATCCACATACGGCCGGAACAACAACAGCAGCCTTTGTTAGGTGTGACTGGTTGGACAAGTCCACTGAGTGTTTAACGTCTCTGTGCTCTGCAGACACCCCATAGCTGCCATGTTAGAACCGGCTCCTGCTTGATGGTTACAGCATTAAATTTTTGTATTTTTTTTCAGAGAGCTGGTTCAGAATGGACTCCTCTTTGAGTGCAGCTCAAATCCGTGAGAAGTTCATTGACTTCTTCCGTCGCTATGAGCACAAGTACGTCCACTCGTCATCCACCATCCCACTGGATGACCCCACGCTGCTTTTCGCCAATGCTGGCATGAACCAGGTACACTATCCAAGCGTCTCCACGTCTTTCTCAAATAACTGTGCCTCTCTCCTTCAGGCTGGACATTTTACTCACTGATTTACAACGTTTTGACTCAGTGCTGAAATTGTAAGATTCTTGTAGAAAACCTTCAGTAAAACACAACTGACAAATTTGATTGTGTACTACTTCCTCTTAGTTCAAGCCCATCTTCCTCAACACCATCGATCCGTCCCACCCTATGGCCAGGCTGCATCGTGCTGCCAACACCCAAAAGTGTATCCGTGCAGGAGGCAAACACAATGACCTGGACGACGTGGGTAAAGATGTCTACCACCACACCTTCTTCGAGATGCTGGGGTCCTGGTCCTTCGGGGACTACTTTAAGGTATTATCATTGTCATCTCTAAATTTCCTGAAACCAGCTTTATTTAATGTGCAAGAATGGATTTGTTGGAATTTGTGAATTGATTTAGAATCATGTTAATCAGCGTTTGAGGTTGTTTTTCACCACACGTTGGCCTGCACCTATAAACTCTGGAGTTACTTTCTTGTTGTCCTCCCTGTTTCATCTCATTCTTCCCCAACTCTGCTCATTCTGCATCTTCCCCACTCCCTCTGCAGCACCTAGCCTGTAAGATGGCCTTGGAGCTGCTGACCCAGGAGTTTGGTATTTCCATAGACAGGCTGTATGTCACCTACTTCGGGGGTAATGCTGACGCAGGCCTGGAGCCTGACTTCGAGTGCAAACAGATCTGGATTGACCTAGGGTGAGTCTAGTTTGAGAATGAGATGCATTGGTGAACACGTCCGATGAAGGCATTTGCGTTGGGGCATCTTTGAGCAACTTTACATAATCACCGCCCACCGTGAATAAATCTTTATCCATTGCATTATCTCATGGGAGTAGCTGAAACCTCCTCTACAAACCAGTTACAGCTCTTTTTACCCATCTTGTGTTTTATCTCTGCATGAATGCTGAAAAACGGCTACTGTCTATCTGCCCCTATTCAAAGTAATTGCATTATGTTGTGTGATCATCCCCTGGGCAACTGTCTTCCCCCTCTCCCCCAATCACAACGAGCCACCACACGGCCTACAACAACAGCCTAGAAGATTCTTTCTCTCTCCGTCCAGTTCTCCAGCTCCCTCTTGTCTTCCCCCCCTTGGTGTTTCAACAGCACTGTTATCTACCATTTATTTATTTATTCGTTCAAAGCTTTCAGTTGGCATTTTTCCCACTTAGCATCTGACTTTCTATGATCCTTCCATATCTCTGTCTTTTTTTAATTTTTATTTTAAACACTGTTGTCTGAATCCTGATTCGATTGGATTGCCTTTGTTATGCTTGTTTCGCTATTCACTGCCTTCAACTTTGTCTCTATTTACATTAAAACACCTCGCTGGTCCTGCTAAAGCAGCTCCAACAAAGAGGGGCAAGTCTACAAAATATAAACATGCAAAGAGGTTTTCAGCTGATTGCTGTTTTCTGATTTCTAATCTTCTCTACACTTTTAGTTGTCTTTATTATATAAATGATCTGCCTTTTGTGACTTTCATTTAATTACATTTTAATAATAAGATAAGCCTTTATTGATCCACAGAGGGAAAATTCAGGTTCTGCAGCAGCACAAGGACAAAAATGAGTACAGATACATAGAGAAAATAATAAAATAAAATAAGAATAGAAGTTTTTAACTATAGAATAGCAATTTAACTAAAAGTTAGTGTCCATAATGGTGTGATTAGTAGCAGCAAAGTGAGCAAGGTGTAGCAAATGTAAACAGCCTACACCAGAATAATGTCACACTTTATTTTTACCTATTAGCAGCATTGACTTAATGAAATCCTCTCTCTCTGCTCGCTGTGTTTCTCTCAGGATGGAGGAGGCTCGCATCCTGCCAGGCAGCATGAAGGATAACTTCTGGGAGATGGGAGACACCGGTCCCTGCGGCCCCTGCAGTGAGATCCACTACGACCGCATCGGAGGGAGAGACGCCTCTCACCTGGTGAACATGGACGATCCCAACGTCCTGGAGATCTGGAACCTGGTGTTCATTCAGTTCAACAGGTAATAGTCTCTCTCTCTCACTCTCTCTTACAAGATCTTAAAGGGGACGGTATCAGTTTATCCGTGCAGACAGACTGTATAGGCCTGCACCTTTTTGTTTCTACTGATATGCGGACCAGATTATTATTTTGCAGAATAAACATAAATGAGTGGCTCAATCGTTTTCACATTGTTCACAGGTTTTCTGGGTAAACTGATGCAATTATTCACACAACAGCACTATTTAAAGTTGTTCTAAAATAAAAACAGAATTGGTTGTGATGCGGTGTGGCATAAATATGAAATCTTTCCGGTTAATTGCATTTTGTTTTTCACCTTCACACTAACACCTCAGGATTAGTGTTGGTTTGTCATCTATCGTTCCCTGCAGAGTTTGGAGCACTTTCACACTTGTAGTTTGGTCCATTTGGTCCGAACCAAGAAAAAGAATTACACATTGGTGTCTTTTAGTTCTAGTCAGTGTTCGCACTGGCTTTTTACAAACTAATCAAGAGCTGTAAGCGTGAAGGCAAATGGACTGACCGCTAACTCATTCATTGGACAGTTTTTGTGACTCATCCTGCGTCAGCAGCGCCACATGGACCCACGAGGGGAACTCCGTTCTGGTGATTGACAGCAAGTCATGCGGTGTTTTACTGTGTGGTCGCTCCGTTTCACTTATTCTTTTAATGAGGAAGCTAAAATAAAATCCCTGTTGTCACGTGTGGATATGCATGCGTTTCCATGGTTACTGAATAATGAGCATACATTTATATGTAGCTTGTATAGATTGTTATAAGATTGCGTCCTTGACTATTCCAGTGATCAGTAGATGAATTTCACAATAGTTTTGCTTTTGAATTCATGCTTTCGGACAAGGCTTGTAAACGAGTTCAGTGGGTTGTATAAAGAACGTTCAAATGATCACATGCTTTGTGCGGGCAACACACCTAAACGTACAATGTGCAATGCAGCTACTGAAATCAAATGCACACACCCTCTCTACACCTCTGTACAGATCATTCTATTGTTTGTCTCTTCCAAAGAAATTAACAGTTGTTTACATGTTGTTTACAAGTGATCTGATTTTATAAATGTCCATCTCAGCGCTAGACCTAATTCATGTCAGGGGATTAAGGTAAATACATGTTGGTTTCTGATGAAGAAATTGGTTTATGTGTACACCCCTCAATCTGGTTGCTTATGTCTAAAATAATCCAAAGTTTGACATGAAGTGAACAAAACTTCATGATCCTCCTGAAAAGTAGAACTACTAAATAAGTCCACAATAACAGTAGGCTATTTTGTAAAATTCAAGCAAATGCAGGCAGAAAAACCGGTGTGCTCTCCCACTACAAGACTGCCTCTTCAAACCTGCATACAATCGTTTACTTTTCAGTTAATCAGTGTTTGTAACTATTGTTTCCCGCTCCACCCTGCTTTAGAGAGTCGGAGACGGAGCTGAAGCCGCTACCTAAGAAGAGCATCGACACAGGGATGGGTCTGGAGCGGCTGGTGTCCGTACTGCAGAACAAGATGTCCAACTATGACACCGACCTCTTCATCCCGTACTTTGAAGCCATCCGTAAGGTACTGAAATGCCCCAGTTTTGTGCAGCTGCATGGAAGTGTAAACGTGATAGGGAAATCCCACCTGTCCACTAATGCAAATTTAAGATGGAACACTTTTAGTGCAGAATTTCACAGGTCTAATGAGGTCACACACACATTTATTTGCTTTAGCGCCCGAAAGCAGCTGATTTCCTCCATGCTGGAAGTCAGTCAGTCAGTCATTTTCTGCCGCTTGTTCCCGTTCGGGGTCGTGGGTGACTGGAGCCTATCCCAGTGACTTTGGGCCTTAGGCGGGGTACACCCTGGACAGTGGCCAACTCGTCGCAGGGCTCACTTATAGACAGACAAACATTCACTCTCACATTCATCCACTAGGGGCAATTTGGAGTCATCAGTTAACCTAAACATGCACGTGGACGGTGGGAGGAAGCCGGACGCTGGAAGTCAGTAACTGCAAATGTAACCTTCAACATCAAAGTTTTTGGCGGAAATCTGGTTTTGCCCAGGAATCAGATGAGTAGATTTGATGTTCATTTTGGCTAATCTGTCATTTCTGCCCATTAGATGGTAACATTTATTTAGTTGTAATTTTTATTCAGCATTCATGTACTAGTGGAGAAGTTGAACACCCAGCCCTCCAAGTCAGCTGCTAAACCTCAAACATCTGCGGTTTTATCACACGGTTCAAGGGACAAGCAGAGCGCATTACAGCTGTTTGTAGACTTGAAATGCTATATTGATGAAAGCAATATTCATACTGGACCTGTGTGGCAGTAGTGTGCCCCTAATCTCAGCCTGAGGTGATGTAAGAAACATAGTAATCTAATAAAGCGATTGCTAACCCAAATATTCGACTATTCGGTAATTAATTCGTTGAGTAGGTATTCGA
The DNA here is from genome assembly GCA_011952105.1 of Coreoperca whiteheadi. Lineage (NCBI taxonomy): Eukaryota > Metazoa > Chordata > Actinopteri > Centrarchiformes > Sinipercidae > Coreoperca > Coreoperca whiteheadi. The sequence continues at coordinate 23,767,696 of CM022474.1, forward strand.
TTTTCAATTTGGGATACGGATATTCGCAGACCCCTGTCTCTTAGGCTACCGCTCACACACACACACACACACACACAGTGGCTGTCTCTCTCGCTGTATCATACAGGGACAGACACATACATATGTTACAGCTCTGTTGACTTTCTTTGTCAGCACTATGTTTTTAAAAAGTCACCCAAAAACCACAACTCGTACAACTTTGTATTTTTTCACCCGCAACTCTGTTTTCGCAAGAGCAAGTGAGCCTCGTGTGGAGGAGGCTTGTTGTGAATGATGTCGACCTATCGAAAATATTGAAAACCAACGTGGTACCATATGACATCAGCACCAACCAAGTGTGTTCACTGTTGCTTTAACTGGTCCGTGCTTGTGAAATATCCACCATGTCGGTCTCCCTCGCTGCAGAGCATGTGTGGTTGTCAGTATACCTGACAGGGGCCAAGCGAGGGAAGATTGTTCACTGGTTAATCGATCGCGGATGGCGAAAATCAAAAGCCATACATAATAATAAATATATCCAAATATTTGTGTTTAGGAGGAAAAGAAACACAAAAATAGGATTAGAAATGTGTGAGGCTGATCTTTAGTATATTTATCATCACAATGTCCAATAAGCTACCATCGATGACAGTCCACCTGAATTGGACACACCTCCCACTGACCTGAGTCAGTTGTAACACATTAACACCATGTGCTGTGATTGAGAGTTAATGAAAACTAGTTAGCAAGCGAGCAGGGATGTCAAAATACAGTAGATTGTTTGAAGTAATGGATGCACGGTGGAAATTTCTGCCACTTTAAGTGGTTGTATGAATGCACACGTCTGACCAAAACTACTTGGAAGAATGAGACCAGGCCTAAACAAAACCAATTCCAGGATCAACCAAACATTGTAACAATGTCTACTTTTGTATAAATAATACTGTTAAATAGCATCCAGTTGAACACATTTCTGAACGTGGCGGGTGGTGTCGATGAAGGACTGTGGGTGCTCATCAGGACAAAAAGGGTTGGGAACCACTGATCTAATACGCAGTTCAAACATAATTTGTGTTTGTTTCAGGGTACAGGTGCTCGAGCTTATACCGGTAAAGTAGGTGCAGAGGATGCTGACGGTATTGACATGGCCTACCGCGTGCTGGCTGACCACGCCCGCACCATCACCATCGCCCTGTCAGACGGCGGCCGGCCTGACAACACAGGAAGAGGGTGAGACATGAACATTTCAGGGCAAAAATAAAAGAGGGAATTACAAAACTAAATAATACCAGAGACGTCGACACTGTCTGTAGTAAGTGGGGCACAGCATACTGTAATTTGTGTGTGTACTGTTTTGAGTTTGAGGATTTGAAAATGTCATACATGCTTGACAAACCAGTGCAGTAGTCCTTGAGGTGCTTTATATATTTCCAAAATTGTACTTTGGTAACTTGTGTTTCACTACTGAAAACTCACCATCGACTTATTAGTACAACACATGTTAATACCGCAAAATCACACAAGATTTCAGACAGCGAGGCTATAAACGCAATGTTCTGCAGTTTTTGTAAATATATTTTATTTGATCGTGACCGCTCATAGATAGGCAGGAGAGAGAGAGAGGGGATAATGGGCAGCCTTAATGCTACGTGCTCTACCAGGTGAGCTACCTGCCAGTTCACTTTTAATGCCTCATTGCAATGTTTTGTTGTTTCCATGTTTAGCTACGTGTTGAGGAGGATCCTGCGTCGCGCAGTCCGTTATTCCCACGAGAAGCTGGGAGCTCAGAGAGGCTTTTTTGCCTCTCTGGTGGATGTGGTGGTCGATTCCCTGGTGAGATTTACTTGTCTTGTTTTTATTCCAGTGTAGCCACGGTCCTTAAAAAGTGTTAACAGGCATTTCAATTCGATTTTTAAAATCTAAATCACATCAATGCACAAGTTATAACATTACAGAATTGTACCATCTGTCTCTCTTTTTAGCACAGAGCCTCAAAGCTGTTTGCTTTTATTTCTATTAAGTGCTTTCTATTAAGCTTTAGGTTAGTTGAGATGATCAACGATTCATGAGGCATGGTGATATTGTAGCGGAAACACTCAAGTGTTCTAGTTTGATAAATCAGTGTATGACGTAAGTATTTTAAGCATATGTAGTCTGGTGCCTCAGTCTAAGAGAGGTGACATAAAGTCCAACCAATTACTAAAAAGTGAAATTAGTCATTCATGTTTAGAAGTTAGTTGTTGTAATGTACAGTGGTGTAGTTGTAGCAGCATGTACCATCCGGTCACCTGGATTTGGAGAAGGATTAACAGATTTATTTAGCAAGCACAGCTACATAATCAAAAACATTTTTATGTACAGCCCACTTTAGAAAGGATAACGCCACTGATGATTTTCTAATGCTGAATGTTTAAAACCAGCGTATTTTCTAGGGTGATTTTTCAAATGATGTCATGATTAATGCCGAAATAACAGGATTAAAAAGTGATGTGTGCTGTTTAAAGCTTAGTCTTGGAATAGGACTATTTTTGTTAACTTTGGTCTTTAGGTCTTTTGGTCTCAGGTTTATTTGGACTCTTGACTTGGACTCGTCCGTGTTCAGTCTTAGACTGCGGTGGTTTTGTTAAAGCCTTGTCTGTATTTATGTGCACAAGGGCTGGGCAATGTAATATTGTATTGCATATTGCTTTATCATTTTATACATTTCTGTTGTCCAAATTAAGTATTTCAAGCAAACTGTAATCAGAAGCTACCAAAAATGATTCGTTTTAGACATGCGAAGGGTTTTGTTTGCTGTAATACATGACAGTGGAACACTGTTCATTGGATGAAACATTTTGATTATTATATTTTTTTATCATTTTAAATGTGCTTTTGCATATGTTTGTTATAAGCAGAGACATACGATATTAATATGGATATTTTTGCAACACTCATGATTGAAACAACCAGTTCTAATGTGCATATGTTCTGCTGGGGAAAAGGTATTAACATCTTCTTTGTTGACGTCTTAAAAAAAATCTTAAAATGCATTACATTTTTCTCATTTATTCACTGTAAAAAGGTTCACATTGGAGCTTTCTATCACTATTTAACGCAAAAGTCCAGGTCATGAATAATGCTATAAATGGTGACAACCGTTTTTTTTTTTTTCTTTTACCATCTCCTCTCTACTTTTCCTCTTTTATCTCTTCTCCCATCTCATCGCTCTGCTTCCCCCTCTCTCGCCCCATACCTTCCATCCCCATCTTCTTTCACTCCCATTACCCAGGGTGATGCGTTCCCGGAGTTGAAGAAAGACCCAGAAGTAGTGAAGGACATCATTAATGAGGAGGAGGAGCAGTTCCTCAAAACCCTCAGCAGGGGGCGCCGCATCCTCGATAGGAAGATCATGAGTCTGGGAGACAGCAAGACCATCCCGGGTGAGACACACTTAACGAGAAGCGTCCCATGCTAATGTATTTTAGTGGAAAGAGCTTGGATTTATTTGAAGAAACTGCTTCAAAACATCACCTGTAACCGATATCGTTTTAACAAGTTCAGTGCACCATTTTTGTTTCTATTCTTCTTCATTCATCGTCTTTCTTTGATCCTTTCTCTACCTCATATTTCTCGTCACCGACGCCCACGTCACTTTCTCTCTTCGCTCTTGTGTCTATCACTCCTTCCCTCCCTCCGTCCATTGGACTGTTATTTTTCCTTTTAATCCAATCACAATGTGCTTGTTGGCATTAGGGATCGGTCTCTCTTCTGTCATTCATCCATCTGTCTGACAGATTGTTGTCTATCGCAGACATTTGTGCACTCAGCCAAAATGAGACGCTACTGCCGCTAACGCCAAATTACACGTCTAACAGACGGTTTCCTTGCATTTGCATTGTTGGAAAAAGCGACAGGCACTCGAACCTTTTTGCTTTTCACATCTAACTTCTCGCTTATTGAGCGAAACGATGACTGCATCATTTCCTGTTTGACTCCAGGAGCCTCTGCGCGTTGTTGCTTCAGACAGACACTTCTCCTGCATATCAAGCAGCTTTTTTCTCTCTCTGCCTGCTCATCCAGGTGACACAGCATGGCTGTTGTATGACACATACGGCTTCCCTCTGGACCTGACCTCCCTCATCGCAGAGGAGAAAGGCATGGTGGTGGACATGGCTGCCTTCGAGGAGGAGAAGAAGGCAGCACAGGTGAGGAGATGGAGGAAACCTGATGTTCACTGATTGTTTGTTTGAATTTGGACTTGACTGTTCTGTGAGGGGAAACTCCACTGAACAGTGTTTCATGTCCACTCCCGTGAGTACACTATTTTGCCTTGTGTCAGCGTTCTCCAGTATTGCACTGTAAGTCAGAATCAGGAGCCATGCACCTGCTGTTTAAATAGACCCTCAATTACTTTACAGCCCTGTGCTAATCCCTTTTTGTAAGTTTGATTTTGCAGAAAGATCGATTTATTTTCTAGTATACTGCAGCCTCAGACTCCCTGTCCAACACACCACAGTGAACCAATGCCTGTATACATACTGGCACTGTAGCTCTGCTCCCTGCCAGATGGGGGAGTTTATATTTCCTCCTCATCGTGTCATGTACAATATTTTCTTTCCACCGATAGTTCCCACATGAAACTGCTCACAGCAAGGTCTGTGGATTAACTTGAGTAACCGGGTCATGATTTCGGGAAAGAGACGTTGCTGTTGAGTTCTTCAAATGTCTTTTTTTGTTTGTTGGCACTTTGCGCACCACAAGCTGAGTGCCGTATGGTCCCGTCACATTCAAAAAATGCAGACATCTCTACAGTTGATATTGCCAAAACTCGGCAACTCACACCAAAAAAATCTAGATGGATAAATAGCACTACAGGTAAGAGGAGAAACACGTCTCTTAGATTTTGCGGTGAACTGTCCCTTTTAAGCATTGTAGATTTTGTGTTTAGAACTAAATAAAAACCCAAGTTTGTGTGTGTTTGTAGTTAAAGTCCCAGGGTAAGGGCGCAGGAGACGAGGACCACATCATGTTGGACATCTACGCCATTGAAGAGCTGAGAAACCGAAACATAGCCGCCACAGATGACTCGCCCAAATACAAATACACCTCGGACGATAATGGCAAATACGGTTAGCGATTTGAATCGTCGCAGACAGACAGGTTCAGCTTCAGCAGCTGTATTTTCAGGACATTCATGCACTAACCCTCATCCTGTTTGCGTGGCTAGAGTTTCAGCAGGCCTCAGCCACAGTGCTGGCCCTGCGCCGTGACCGCGCCTTCTGCGATGAAGTGGCCACGGGTCAGCAGTGCGGTGTGCTGCTGGACCAGACGTCCTTCTACGCCGAGCAGGGGGGACAGACATTTGACGAGGGCTACATGCTTCGAGAGGACGACAGCACAGGGGATGTAAGTGCAACTAAATGAAAGAAATTCAATTTTATTTATATAACCCATTATCAAAAATCACAATTTTGCCTCAAAGGGCTTTACAATCTGTAACATACGACACCCTCCTTAGACCCTCGAAGACTATGATAAAAACAGAACGTGGATGCTTGTGCTTCTCAGTTGTTTGTGATGGGCTCGACTGATGCTGTTGGGGAGTGTTTTGTAAAAAAACAAAAAGGAGGTCTGAGGTATTAAAAAGCCTTTATCAGGGTAATTTTATTTTCACAGCTGGTTTGTTGCTTTTTTCCCAAATCTACATAGTGGTAAAAACAAAAATAAAATGTACTTAATTGGGGGAAATGACAATTGCACTCTCACTTAGTTGGTGTTTAAGATGTGTTTAGATAGCGCTGGGGGGTCTGGTAGCTGGAGAAAATAATGCCTGCAAGCTGTTAAGCGACAAAGGCTGTCAATGGAAATGTCACAATTTTGACAGGTGAATAGATGAAGGATGACAAATACTTCTCATCTCTGTGATGTGAAGGTGTTTTCATGCCATTCAGGTTCTCACTCATGAGAACACCATCTGTCTAAAAAAATCCACTCAAATGTCAGTACTTTGTTTCTTTTTTATGTCTTGATAATATTTTCCTCATTTTTGCTGAGGATGTGAAGACTTGCTAAATATGTTCACTTCTGTATCCGACTCCATTTCTGCCTTCCTTTCTTTCTCGCAGCGGATGGAGTTCTCCGTGAAGAATACGCAGGTTCGGGGAGGTTACATTCTCCACGTGGGGACAGTCTATGGCACGCTGAAGGTTGGAGACCACGTGACCTTACGTGTAGATGAGGTGAGAACATATGCGGGATTTGAAAAGGCTGTTTACTTTAGAATCAAGTGGACACACATGATATTGTTCATGAAAATAAGTTTTAGGAGACATTTTCAGGTCTGTTTCTGAGCTCTGTCCGTTTTTATTGGGTCGAAGCTGTGGCAAACATCTGCTCATATTCTCTCTTCCAGGCTCGCCGTAGGTCCATCATGAGCAACCACACCGCCACACACATCTTAAACTTTGCCCTGCGGGAGGTTTTGGGGGAGGCAGACCAGAGGGGCTCCCTGGTCGCCCCCGACCGCCTGCGCTTTGACTTCACTGCTAAAGGTGCTCTGAGCACAGGGGAGGTCCGGCGGACTGAGGAGATCGCTTGTGGCTTGATAAGAGACGCTAAGGTCAGAGGGGGGACAGGGAATCGTCCCACAACATATAGTTTCATTTTGACCGAAACGGCAAGAAAATGTTAAAATACACAAATCTTTTATTTTGATGTAGGTGACGATTCTAGCTCAACTGCTTAAATGAACCTAACATCATTATGAATTTTAACTCCATGTAAACCATCAGTTGACAGTGCTTTCTCTCCGACACTCTGCTCTCCCCAGGCAGTGTACGCCATGGAAGCCCCACTAGCAAAAGCCAAGGCCATTCAGGGTCTGCGTGCCGTGTTCGATGAGACCTACCCCGACCCCGTCCGCGTCGTGTCTATTGGTATCCCCGTCGAGGACCTGCTGAAGGACCCCGACAGTGCTGCTGGTTCTCTCACCTCCATTGAGTTTTGTGGTGGAACGTGAGTGTGATGCTTTATAAATTATTTTATTTTACCTGTGACAGAGGATGCAAACCAGGCTGGCACATATAGTCAGCATCTTAGTCCACTTAACTACACTATGTTAGTACTAGTTAGTTTACAACAACCAGTATTTTCCAGGTTTAAGAATGTAGCATTTGTAATCCCAAATGTCAGCTGTGACGAGTTGTTTGTTTTTAGAAAAGAGAGCCTCGCTGCCGTTCGCACGCTGCACATATGTTCACAAACGTGGGCACAACCAAGGGAAATAAAAACACACGAGTGAAATGTATACTTCCTGTTTTCAGACATAACGGCCAGTTATGCTATTCTGGCTATTTCAATACTGCTCTGCGTTACAAGCCAAACGTAGTAACATATTTGGTCACAATTGAATACAAGATGAGAATCTGACTTTTTGGACTTTATTAATATCTTATAAATTATTATTATGCCATTAAATTATTCAATTTCCGTGTTTTTTTTTTTGCGTGTGTGTGTTAACTCTAGAAGACGCCCGTCGCACTCACCGCACTTAGAGAAACGGTCAACTACGCAGCTAAAACAAGAGAGCTATGAAGAAACGCTAGCTGGCCGCCAGCAACTAAATTCTATCATGATGGAGAAAAAAACGTAGCAAGACATCAGGTGCTAGAGCTAACGCAACTAGCTTAGCCGAGAAGCAGTAACTGCTATGTTCGTTTTTTGACTGTTTTCTAACTGTAAATTATTTTATTATGTTTATCTCAAAATAAATAGTAGTAGTACATGGACAAACACATTCAAACCCTTTTAACAATGCAAGTAGTCCAAATAATGTTTGTCTTCTTCAACAAACCAGTTAAAATGGTCATTTTCCCTTCCAAAGGCTTAGTGTAGTATCAGCATTTCTTTGGCAAATACTTTTTTTGGGTAACACAATTTCATGTGTTTCACTTTTGTATTAAGTGAAATTACTTTTTCACACGTTTCACTGTTCCATTATTACAACCTTTCTGTTACAGAGTTTGCCGAACAGCCTTTTTTTCCCCTCAGCTTCGGTAGCTTCTGTAGTTGCCTGTAGAGCAGCACACGTCCTCATGTCTGTTGTACTGTGCTGCCGTCCTGATTCAGCCTCCCAGCTTCTGGACCCGCACGCTCCGTAACTGCGTGTCATCACACATAAGCAGAGTGTTCGTTGAACGGGTTTCTGTAAAGTTTCACAAACGAGTAAAGTAGCAGAACAAAAAGTGCACGGCAGGATGGAAAATTTAAACCTGTTAGCACGTTTTGTTACCCGAGCCTCCCGCTTTGGATTGAAGTGTGTGTTCACCATTTCATCTGAAGCGTTGCTGGTAATTACTGAGGACGTTCCGACTGGAGTCAAGTGTGCAAGAGAACCCGCGTCAGCATGGAGAAGTAGAGTTGTCTCTGAATAAATGTCTGCATCTGCACAAAGCCACCAGATTTCAGAAGTGACGGACCTGCCCAGTGGCGGTGTGTAAAGTGGAAACCGTTAATTAAATTTGTGGGTCTTTACGGTGAGACAGCCGTGTCCCCGTGCAGACGAGGAATGGAACATTTTGTGCTCAATCCAGCAATTAGACATGCTCCGCTGACTTTTACAGCTTCTGCTCCTGGCTGTAAAATTCACCTGAATGCCGAGACGTCCCCGCTCTTACACAGAATATAGCAAGGCTCTTCATTTCTTTTGATTACTGCTGGAGTCCAGATATTTCCACGCTGTATTTTAAGTGTATAGGTGTTGAAAACGACCCTGCACGTGTATAGAGTTGGTTCTGATTTAAGCACCGGAGGAAACATTGGCGAGAAGCCCACCAACTCACGCACGCAGCTTCAGCTTTTAAAATATTCTGCTTTTAAAACAACGTCAAGGACAACCGCAGTTTACGAATCTGCAAAGTATTTCTTGTTCCCCTGCTGCTGTTTTGTAATGTTTTCTCTCCCGCTCGTGTTCCTCCTCCTCCTCACCGCTCTCCCTCTCAGCTGCCTCCCACAGTTGTTTAACGCTGTTGGTGTCTGTTATCTGCAGCCATCTGCAGAACTCGGGTCACGCCGCGCCGTTTGTCATCGTCTCAGAGGAGGCCATCGCTAAGGGCATCCGCCGCATTGTTGCTGTGACAGGAACAGAGGCCCAGAAGGTCAGGACACTCACACACTCACACACACACACACACTCATGTACTTGCTTCCAGCATTATGCTCATATTCGCACATCCACCCACACTCGCATAGAAAAGAGTTTAGCCAACACTTTAAAGAAAGTAGATGTAGTATTCCTGCAGTTCACGTCACGTAAAATGAAATGCTTACTCGTTGTGGAGTGTTGATGGTCAAACAGTCACAATGACTTTCTTGCCACCCGTGACGGAGAAACCTAACTAATTAAATGAAAATGTGTCTCAGACCGAGGGACTAAGTCTTATTTGGGTCCCTGGTGATGAAACTTTAATGAAGCTTGTTTTTGACTTGTGGTGAACTTGGAGCTAGAAAGGATCATTTAGCATTTTCCCCCTCTCTCCAGGCCCCGAAGACAAATGAATCTTTACTATTTTTAGACAACAATTGCTGCTTGATCCTCCTCTCTCTTTTCCCCTCTTGTCTTGGCTCCACTGCTTGGCTTCTTTTTCTGTCTTTCTTCATCTCTTCCTCTCCTTCTTGCTCTTTGCCCGTGTCTCGCTCCTGCCAACTGCTCGTGGCCGTGTCTCCCATTCATCAGGCCCAGAGGAAAGCCGATTCCCTGCACCAGTCTTTGTCCGCACTGGGAGACAAGGTGAAGCAGCAGATCGCCCCGAACAAGGAAATTCAGAAAGAGATCGGCGACATGACGGAGGTAAATGGCATTTCTGTGCTACAAAGGCTCCAGAATGCCCCAACAGGGCAACTCAACTCTGTGCTGTGGTATCAACATGTCCGCCTTCTCTTGCAGTCGATTGGCACAGCAGTCATCTCCCAGTGGCGGAAGGACGAGATGAGGGACACCCTAAAGGGCCTGAAGAAGACCATGGACGACCTGGACCGCACCTATAAGGCTGACATCCAGAAGAGAGTCCTGGAAAAGACCAACGAGGTGATTGAAAGCTGCCCCAACAAACCGCTGCTCATCATGGAGATGGAGACCGGAGCGTCAGCTAAGGTGAGCGTCAACACAGGATTTTTAACCACCTCCCAAATTAAATGTATTGAAAAAGGACTGAAATGATGTAACTGTACGTACAAAGCCATTTCTACCCGTTTTGATTTGATCTGAATTGACATATTGGCCCAAAAGAAAACTATCTCCCAATAAAAGAAGAGGGAATCTATAATCCCCAAGCCTTCATCAGTATCCTCTACAAAAATAAATGAAAAGTGCAAACAGCAATAAAATTCAGTTTATCTCTGCAGTGTTGCACATGTTCTCAGGCAGTCTCATAGCTTATCTCATTGTGTTATTGCCGCGGGACCAAATCAGCTCTGACCTTGAGACATCAATAGTGCTGATTAGGAGACGTTTTTTTTCTTTCTTCCCTCCCTCCCTGTTTCTACTCTTCCACTCCTTCTCTGCTCCTTTTTTTTCCCCTCCTTCACTTCTCTCCATCCGCCTCTCTCAGGCACTGAACGAGTCGCTGAAGCTGCTGAAGTCGCACTCTCCCCAGACCGCTGCCATGCTCTTCACTGTAGACCCCGACGCCGGCAAGATCACCTGCCTGTGTCAAGTCCCACAGGTAACACTAACACACTCACCCTCAGTTAAACCGTGTTCTGGGAGCCTTTCAGTACCTTTAACAGATCTGACCCCCCCCTTCCCACCTCACCCTCAGGACGTGGCCAATCGTGGTCTGAAGGCCAGCGAATGGGTTCAGGAGTTGTGCCCCCTGCTGGATGGCAAAGGAGGCGGCAAGGACATGTCGGCCCAGGCCACGGGCAGGAACACCCAGTGTCTGCAGGAGGCGCTACAGATGGCCAACGAGTTTGCACGTCTCAAACTGGGAGAGAACTAAGAAGAGAGAGGGGTCTGTGTGGGAGGAGGAGGAGGAGATGAGAATGCAAACATGGTATGTTGGGGAGTAAGGTGGTGGTTGAGGAGTTCACTTTCACAGGGTTAGAAATCACCAAACCTCCTGCTTTCCTTCCTCCATTTCCTCTCTTCTTTTCTTCTCCCTTTGGGTCGGAAAACATTAGAAAATAAACCAACCACCTGGGTTTCCCACTCCCGCCACGTTGACAGATGACCACTGACGCTCTGCCAGCAGTAAATGAGCCACTCACACATTTACTGGGTGTACGATGTTCTGACTTGCTCCGGTAAAATTCATCTCTGTGGAAATTGCTTGAATATATAAGACGATCCTCTTGTGCAGATCAAGTGAAAGATGACGGCAGATGATTTGAGACATTTTTTTAGCGTTTCCACTTCATTGTTGCTTGTTGCATGCTTGTACAGAGGAAAACAAGAGGGGAGTACTTTTGATTGATTTCAGCCTCCTAAAAGTACTGTACAGCTCAGATACAGCGACAAAAACTGCAGTTTCCACCTCAGACTCGTGGTCTGAGCGTGAAGCTGGCTCTTGATCAACTTCCATCCTGCCTCTGTGTTTGTTTGATCTCACTGTAGCCCTGCATATTTAAATACAACCCCCAAAGCACTTTGTCTTCCCTGCTTGTTCAGGGCTGCATTGAACTCCAACGATCTAAACCTTTTGGCTTCCTGTACCACTTAAGCTCAGCCTGGAAAAGAAAAGTGAAAAGTCAGCCCAGCTCTTAAATGATTTAGGTACAGTATACACAGTATGTCCTTAGTTGGCTGAGGGCTTTCGAGCTGATCTCTGAGCAGTGGCTCCGTCCATCTGTGGGAGCGAAAGCCTGAGTTCTCTCCTGTGATTCGTTGGACTTGAGTTGTACACGCAGTAGCTGTATCATAGTCGTGCTTTTCAAATAACAAGCCATTATCTGCTGTGTAATAAGTCAGTGGGTTTAATTTAGTAAATTAATAATTCACTAACTATAGAAAATGATCATGAAGGTGTCTAATAATTAATCTGTGTAACTTCATTTCGCTGACATTTAATATCAATTGAATGTTGAAAATGTCTTTAATCATTGTAGCTGTTCCATGTCAGAGAAATGTCACGTTATGAGAATAAATGCGACTGGTAAATGCCAAGTGTCTACCTTGTTCTTTTCAAATGCGTGATATATTTGCTGTGGTGATTAATTTTAGGGAGGCAGGAACAGACTCTGTTTACTTTGAACAAATATTGGCTTGGTTCAGATCGGATCAATTACACTGCAAGGTTAGCCTGAGATCATTAGATGTGGACCACTGAACAAACAAGGTTGAGGTATAAATTCATTCATCGTTTATTAACACTGTTGGTTTATAGAGAGGGAGCGTTGTGTACCTTGTTCAGGCCTGATGTTGCCCCACCACAGTAGCAGTATTGATAAATTATTCTTAACCCGCAATAAAAAATTTTGGCCACTTGAGGGCAACGGAAATGAGCTGTAAACACAACACTGACCTATCACCTTTTAAGTTACATTGAACTGGGTAGCAAACGGGTGCCTATTGACATGTCCTGCAGTGAGTCCAGTATTCAGTAGTTTGTCAGCCATTTGGTGCTGGGCAGGAAGCGTATGGGGGGTTTTTGGAGCTTTTTTTGCTAATAACGACGCTGGTGAGAGCGGTGAGAGTGAACCAAAACGGTACAAGTTGTTGACCGTAACCCCCAAATACAGAGCAGAAAGATGCTAGAATGCTCAGTAGAGCTTTATAGCATTTTGTCTGGATTCCAGACCAAATCATTTCAGTAGCTCAGTGTAAATCAAAGCCATAACTTCACAAACCCAACATCGGACATCAGACCCAACAACCTCATGTTTCATGAAGCTTTTATTTGTACAATAGCATAAGATACAAAGAGTCAGATCACGTATCATACAGATGTTTCAATGTAGTAAATACACATGTACTACCTTTTCCAACAGGTAGTCCTACTGAATGAGACATTAAAGCCGGGGACTAGAAGACGACAGATCCAGACAGCAGGAAACCACCCACGTGGACTGATTTCATCCATCCAAACTGAGACCCTGAACTTTAAAATCCCGGACTACTCTTTTTCCTATAGTGACTGTTTCATACGAGCCACCTGTAAGTTTGCTGTTAGGGCAGCTATATTCTCTAAGCAGCCTTTAATCCTACTTGATAAGTCCAGTATGTTGTTGAGGTGATTGCGGAGTACTCGCACAATAGCTGACGGCGGCATGAGTGTTAGCGTTACAATCCACAGAGACAGTCTGATATGTGCAGCCTGCAGCTCAGTGACTGCTGCTATAGAGCTGTTTCTGTTCACTGCAGACCGGTGAACTGATGAGGGAAGAGCTGCCTGAGGCTGTCCTCACCTCTGCCTCAAACACCACAGTGAGCGCGCTGGCAACAGTCGCGGGCGATGTCACGATGCCAACAGCCTGGACCGGCAGTGTTTTGATCAGGACGTATTTGTTCCTCAAAGCTCTTCCTCTAACAGTCAGTGAAATTTCTGTCCCTGCAGCAGAAAGCTATTCTCCATTCCCTCAGAACGATTTCTGAGCTGCAGCCACCTTTACCATAGCAACTGTTGGTGCTATTGAAGTATTTTTCAAGCCAGGAGAGCTGTGATTTCCTTTTCCCTGGCACAGATTCTCGTGTGTTACAGCTGCCTAGATTGTTCGCCGCCTGCCAGACAACCACAAATTGATCTGATTTTGTGGTAACTCCAGCTCAGTAATGAGGTACTGATGAGTATTCTACAGTATATAGCCATATGTTTAACACACGGACATGTGAGCATGAGTGATCTATCATCTTATCTTACCCTTAGCAACAAAGTGTGTATTTCCCAAATTGCCCAACCATTTCTTTTAAAAGTAGATGCATGTAAGAGAAGCTGTACAGATATTCTCCCTCAAAACATGTCGGGTCCACTTTCTCCGAGCTGAACAGGTGTGCTTTCAGGCTACGTTCATTTCCACGCGCATTCTGTTTAATTATGCCCCCCCCCCCCATAAAAAAAAAAAAGATTTAATAACCTTTAATGTGCCTCTTTTTCTATCAAGAAAAAATTGTGGTAAACTGCTTTGAGCAGTCGCACAAGGCTCGATAACACATTTTCAGGCAATCAGTAATTGGGTGTTTGTGGCTTTCCTGAAATGTGCCCCAGCACATATTGTGTGAGACAAAACAGTGTAAACATAGTCCTGGATGAGAGAGGAACCTGGATTCTACCGACAGCAAAGTAGAACAAAAATGACTTTAGTGTCGGGATGTTTTGGGCCTGGAATTTAAAAAAAATAACTGCGAAAGAGAATTCCGTCCAGTTTAAGTGAGTGAAACCAGTCAGCTTCATTCGACTTGTTTCTGTCACCGTTATCAGAGGACTGAAAACTCCATTCTGCTGCTCCCTGGACCTCCGTCACCGATTTTGAAAAAAGTCACAATGAACGACCACGTTTCCCAAAACGCTCTTAACCGACGTGGCTCTACATTTCTTGATGGCCGTTCCTGACACATCCACGGCACAGACCTCCACCTGAAAACTGGTGCTTCTTCAATTTATTTTAAGAATCAACTCCAGACGGAAAAAAAAAAAGAAATCTGTGTATTTAGTCAGCGACAGGAGAAAAGACCTACTTTAGGTTATAAATGCTGCAGGGTAGGCACTCAGATCTGTGCCATGTAGTGTAGGTGTGGGGGAAAACACTCTTGACTCTAATTTAGACTAGCACAGCAGAGAGGGATCGCCCTGCTTCCCCCACTATCTGATCACAATGTTCTGGTCTACAACTGTGAGAAATTGAGTAAGCTGATAACAGTTTCCATGCTGGAACAGCCTTGTTTGGGGGCACAGTGGACTATTACGACTTTTCTACCCACTGCAGGCTGCAAGAATGTGATAGGAATGTGTTATTCTCCTGCCAGAGAGCCCAGAAATATTCTCCTGAAAGCCGTGTTATCTCCGAAACAATTTACACATTCATTTTGAAGTTGGAGGGAGCATCTTGGGAAACAAACCTCAATAACACAGCAGCTGACGGCTCCCAGGAAAACACTGACCCACGAAAGCAACGATACACTGAGACGTCTGAACCTTTAGGCGCTTTGTCATCGTCACCATCTGATATTCTGCGGTCGCTGGGTAGTTCAAAACAGATACAGAAAGATAGGACAGGTACCCGCAACTCTGTGGGCTGGAATGCAGCTGATGGCCGGCTCTGTCTGCAATCTTTAATGCCATTGTTCTCTACGTTTTCTAGAAAAGAGGAAATGCCTCAAAAGTGTACGTTATATGTTCAAACGAGTAGCAAATGGCCTAATATGAATTCACAGCGCGTCACACTGCATCACCAGTTCGCATACGGCTAAAGGAGAGGAAAACAATGTCAGTGTACAAAGCAGTTGTAAAAGGCAGAGTGTGTTTTCGTGAATGTGTGTATACACGGCTCAGAAGGCACAGCTCGCAGCCAGAAGTGTGTGTGTGTGTGTGTGTGTATGTGTGTGTGTCAGCGTGTGTGTGGTGTGCGTGCGTGACTAAAAAGATGCAAAGCTAGCAGGTGTGTGTTGCCGATGGAGCAGCTGTAGGCGAGAGACGTCGAGCAGCAGGACAAGGCACGAAAGAATCAGTGTGTGTGTGTGTGTGTGTGTGTGTGTGACAGAGAGAGGGGAACGCCACACTGACTCTTAAAATGAGCCCAGCTCAACACGTCCTATAAAACCGGTCCTGTGCAAAGTAGGATAAAAAACACTGAAAGCAGATAAAGTACAATGGTAATACATGAGAGTCACATGTGGTTACACAATATCATTCAGATAATATAATAATACACCAACGGAACTGATAACAGCATAGGATGCACAGTTCTTATGACACCCAGACCCTCCTCTCTTTGTGTGTGTTTTTACGACCTCGAACCTCTCAGCAAGAGCAATGGTTAAACTACATGTAAAAAATAAAACACTTAATAAGAATGAGCCTCATTATGTCATGTGGTCAAATCCCTTAGCGTTTAACAACAGACTCAGAGATGTGCTCTGTTCTCGCACATGCCCAGGTGTTATTTCACATGAAAGAAGTACAGCTGCCGCTCACGGTTCCTACACAGCCTTTCTGACCATTTTGGATTTTTTTTTAGCCAACCGTATAGCACATCATGAGTCACTAAAACAATACAACTCTAAGCTGTACTGGTATAGTTTTCTCATAGTTTTAAAGGAGCGTCAAAGGCCCTGAAAACAACTTTTTTTGTACGCAAAACACAATTTTCTGACAAAGTTACAACAGTTTTGATTATTTCAATTAAGAGATTTCTGTCATTTTGCTTTGTTTTTGTCTCTGCTCTTTGTACTGGTTTGAAGTGGGCGGGGCTCGGTTGGAAAAACGGTGATGTCACATATTTCCATGCACTAATCAAACTTTTTCAATATCGGAATCAAAATCTGACAACATTTGGTGGGTTGTTCGCTTGTGCTACCAGGCCACTGAGTTTTTTCAATATTTTAAAGTCCTGCATTGCTAGCAGTCTTCTCCTTCCCTGCCTTCCTTGGTGCATGTCTGCGTTTCTTAGCACGTTACCGCCCCCCTGTAGATCAGTGGAATAATGTGCAACCATAGGCAGGATATGAGTATTGCGTGAATGCGAGTACCATAGATCGTATATAAAAATGGACGTCTCCACTTCCTCCCACTGTACAAATGTGAAGCCACAAAATCCCGGATACGGGAGCTGCAATCTTGAGCTTATGACGTCCTAAACAGAACTTCCTCAACTGACAGAAACCCTTTTGGGGAAAATGTATTTGGCTTGTACTTTGATTTTTTTAGTTTGGCCCATGTCCCATCTGCTACCATGAAGGGGGCGGGGCTATGACCTATACTGCGGCCAGCCACCAGGGGGCGATCCAGATGTGTTGGCTTCACTTTTAGGGAGCTGTCATGTCGTCCATCTTTATATACAGTCTATGGAGAACTAATAACTTTTAACTTTGAATGTTGCTTATTCAGGAGTTAATATATAATATTATTGACAAATACTTAAAAATTTAATCCAGGTTTTCAGCGGCTTTAAGTAATCTGACTTGTATTTCACATTCTATCACTTAAAGTAGCCTGTAATTGACATAAATACTGATTTGTTCCTAAACAGAGTACAGTCTTGAAAGTGAGTTTTAAAAGCCAGAGCTCTCAGCACATGTTGAGTTAATAATACTGATTAATCATTCAAACCCATGCACACCTACATTAGTTTGGCTGTAAAGGGGCAGTAAAAATATCACCTTGAAAGACTTGTTCAGTCACTACTTCTCCATATTTTCCAGACCTGCATAGGAATCCTGAGTACTCTGCCTTATCAGCCACCAGCTGCTTCTTGATAAACATATCTTTGGATGGATTTACAGCCTCAGCTCAAACCAAATACTTTTATTTTCCTTCCTCTCTGTGGCACACATTTTCGGTTTTCCACTGATGTTTCTGTTTTCCGATACTGTCTAGCAGCACTTCCATGACTGATGTTTGTCTGGAGGCTATAAATGTGTAAATGGGTATTATTTGATGATACCAAATCACGATAAAAAACGTTAATGTGCCACCTGGGTGGAAAAGAAGATCTAATCTGAGCCAATAGTATAACTCCTGCCAAAGCGTAAACTCAGAGCTAAACAGTACATAAAACTAACAAATGATTTCTGCAGTCTGCAGGGGGATATGCCATCATCATGAAAATCAGAACGAGAAGTGCAGTTTATGGGGTACGGAGGTGAAGTCTAAGGCGTCTGGTGGCTCCACCCCTTCCAGACACAGCTGAAATTTTAATTGGCTGAGCAGGGACCAGGGCTAGTGGTTAATGAAGCTGAGCTGCTGACAGGTTTAAAGAATTCCCCGATCAAGTGGGGTTTTCTTTCACCCTGTCATACGGACCTTAATCTGGGGCGAAATGCTCCTGACAGTCTCTAACTCCACTGGGAAACAGGAGTCAGGTTGGAGTTTTAGGTCTGTGAAAGGGAAAAGAAGCAGAGCGAGGTCCCTTTTTGTCTCAGTCCTTTCAAAATTCTCCGTGGTGAGCCCAGTACAGTTTGTGTAATTGGTCCTGCACACAAACAGTGAATGAACGTTTTCCTTTCATCCTTAAAAACACTGGAGCAAATTATGTGTTTCTCATGCTGGCTTTGTCAGACTGGGTCTTCATGCCCCAGCTCTCCAGTCCTCCTCTCCCAAATTAGACCCTGACAGACCGCATGGGGATTCAACTCTGGTCCAGAAACCAGCATGCCTCCATCTAAACATGAAATCCCAGGAGATGGACTTTTGGCCTGATTAGAGTCTCCTGCAGTCAAACCAACACTCTCCCCATGTCTGGATGTGAATAAAGACTGTATCAGGGCCTGTGGTCGCCGTGGTGTTTAAAACCAGGCTAGCTGGCTCTACAGAAGCTGAAGCTTATGCTAGCGCTGCAGTGATCTTTCTGAGACAAAAGTCTCGATGGTGTTTCGTTGAGTCAAGGTGTTATACGATCACCTATCGTCGCATAACCGACCGTTTTACAACCCATCGCAGTCAGACAAGCTACTCGTAACACTGCCTTGTGAGGCAGAACTTTTACAACGGGGAGTTATGACAGTGGAAAGTGGCATGTGAGGGTTTTGCCTCTTATAGGATCCGAGAAGAACAAGTCTTTCTCCAGGAAGTCATGACCCAGTCATCCAGTCTCAAAATGTCTGTGTCCGTAGTGTCAATCTCGTCTGCAGGCCTACAGTACAGTGTTTGTCAGCATCCACAGCTTAGAAGGCAAAGAAGTTTATACACACTTTGTTACTGTTTCTGTCGCCTTTTCAGTACTTAGCATACTTCATTTTTGTTTGAGGATTAGAAACTCATTGAGAAGTGGGACATTTGCGTGGGAGATCGTTCCCTCTCCGGCTCTCTCAGTGCTGTACACGGTCGAAGTCAGTATTTGTTGTGATTGGTTGAGTTTTCCTGCTGTCCAGCCCTCACTTGTTTTTCACTCCTGTACTGTAGTTGCCCTTGGAAAGAGGTGCGTGTTCTTGTCTTTCAATCGTTGCATTGGCCGTTGACAACAACTAAGAGCCAATTACTTTATTGTCAAATTTAAGGCTCTACTCCCACTTTTAGGTGAGTCCTAAGTGAACAGAACTACATTTGGATCTACATGTTCCCTGTTTCTCGACTGGTGGCTAACCTCCCAAATATGAGAAGAAGTGAATGGAATAACATTTTTAGGACCATTCCTGTCCATTTCGTCTCGCCTTCTGTAAGCGTTTACTTCTACTGGGAATCATAATTGGTGCAGGTAAATGAAAGCGAGTATATCAAACACATTGTAGGCAGCTTCTATAACGTCTGTCGTTGGACCAGCATTGGAAAATTAGATACACGGGGTGATGTTGTTGGTTATTTCCCAGGGAATACAGTGATTTTGCCAGCCTTGGCCAGCCGTTCGATGATCTGGGCTTCGTAGTCAGCGTCGTGGACGCCGGTCTTCCTGAACTCTCCGGAGTAGCGGTTCTGCTCCCAGTAGTGGTGCCAGTTTCCCCGGCTGTCCGCCCCGAAACCAAACACATTCACCTAGATGAGAGTCGAAGAGCAAGTGTTGGAAAGCAAGTGTGTGATTACAAATTTGTATTTCTTCAGGATGAATATGATGTAAGTATAGTTTCAGCATGATGCAAGAATTTACAGTATGTGGTTATGTGAAAGCCGAGAGAGAAAGCGAAAGAAACTGACCTCATCACAGACATGCAGGGCAAAGAACAGCACTAGCATGCCGGTAGAGGGGTAACGCCCATGGTGCCTGGTCCAACGGTCGTGGATGTATTTGAAGAATGCTGGGTTGAAGATCTGGACCTGGGTGGTGGACAGAGACACAGAGAAAGGAAAATATATGTATATAATAAGTATTTTAAACGAAGAATCAAACCCAAACTCCTCCGTGGAAAGTGGGAGGAGGAGATTTTTCTAGAGGAAAACACTTTTGTTTTCAGCATTGTCCCACAGTCTCACATTCAGATACCAAAAAATGTGGATTTTTAATGTAAGGTTAAATCCACGTTCTTCTAAATTCAGATTTAAAGCTTTCACTCAGATGATTTAAACAGTAATACAGGAAAGATAACCTCGTGCAAATCATAGCCTCTGCATATTCAAAAGGTCCAACTGAACAAGAAAAGATTTTGCCAAGTTAAATTTTAATTCTCCCTGAGGTTTTGATTGCTCTGAAAGATTAAAAGCACTGTTAACCAATGAATAATAATTACAAATTTATCATCTACCTCCAGGTGATGTTCAGTCCCAACAAACAGGGCTTTAGGCTGCTTAGAGCTCTGCAGTGGAGGAGTAAATCTTATAAATCTATATTTCTGGGCCGGCTCCAAAGACACTTTAAAAACTGCGTCTCTGACCAGGCGAAGATATTCACAAAGTCTTCACATGGCGGGGATTAGTTTGAGTTTATTTATTTTCAGGGATTAAAGAGCAAGCAGAAGATTACTTAAAACAAAGGGAAGGTTTAATAATCTAACTGTAATCCTTCATCAACAATGGGGAGGGGATGATATAATTGCAGCAAAGCTGGGTCACACCGTGTGTGCATGTGTGGCTGCATATGTGTATGTGTTGGCTTATTACCGTGAGTGTTTGTGAATGGCCAAAAGTAAATGCAATGAATGTTGAAAATACACACCTTGTCTTTATCTACACGGAGAAACTGCTTCACTGGAGCGTAGGTGCTGAGAGAGAGAGAGAGAGAGAGATTGATTAAACACATTCAATCAGCACTTTATGTGATTGCTGCAGCTATGAATTCTGGATGATTGACAGCTGAGAGATTGTTCCAGTCCAGCAACTCTCAGGCTTCTCACAACAACTCTACTGTGGGTGTGGGTGTGTGTTTGTCTAAAATAAACTATACCTGTGTGTCTACGTGCCTTAAAGTCAAACGGTGGATGCCAACATTTCAGTGTTCCTATGCTGTGTGTACTATATGACCAGAATTCATTTTATGATTGTGTGCACTCACCGATGTGTTAACCCATGCTTATGCATTTCTGTGTGTGTGTGTGTGTGTGTGTGTCTCTTCTTACAATCGAATCTGGCCTGTGGACAGAGCACTGGTGATCCAGACAAGATCCAGTGTTTTGAAGGGAACCAGGACGAAGCTGACGTTCGCTGCCAGGTTCTTGGCGCTCTCCGGGTACATGAAGTGGTGAGTGGTGTGGCTGCCGGCGTCTTCTTCGTAGCCAACCGTGGGGGCCAGGTTTATCCTAATTAGTAGCAGTACACACGGACCAACATTAGCATTCAAAGGTAAGTCCAATATTTTCTCTCCTTTTAGCCCTTTTTTTGGTCTCCTCCTACTCCTGAGGGACAAATCTGGTGGGTAAATACTCTACTGTGTTGACCAGCTCCCTGTCTGCTGCTTGGTGCTGGACAGGTAGGATAAAGTAGGTTTATCAGAGGCCTTTAACTGAAAACTGAGAGCGGTGAGAATGAACCAGAACAGTAAAGTTACAGGCTCTAAAACCAAAACAATGAGCTGAAAGCTAAAATGCTCCACAGAGCAGAGGGGAATTGCAGAGTAGGGTGATAATTCTCTGTGGCTGGTCACTACAAGAAATACCTTTCACACTAGACATAGTCATTTGAGTCACCGTTAATATGAAACTATTGGTTAGAGAGTGAGCTTTAAAGATGTCGTTCGGGTTGCCAGATGTGGTCAGCTTTATGTTAAAGCCCAAAAAGATGAACTGTTGCTTTATAAGTAATGATTCTGGGATAATGTTAAATGAAAAAAACTTAATGTAACACTGACTCTGCACTGTCAGTTATACAGCAATCGCTATCTAAAATGTGCTAACGTTCGCTAACATTAGCCACCATTAACTTGAGGTTTGCCTCAAAACTTTAGCAAGTCTGATGACTAGGACGTTCCTAGGATGTTATTATATAATATAATAAGTCTATTTTGTCCAGTGTAACCTTCAGTCAGACAGTAACTGAACCGCTCAGCTCTGTCTGTGTACTTCTGACTTTTTGCTGTATTTACAGTAGATGTGACTCACTGTCTGATGGAGTGAGCTGTTTATATAAACAGGAAAAAAAGGCCACTGAGTGTGCGACCCATATGTCAGTGAAAAAACAGATGTTTGTTCAGATAGGAGGGAGCGAAAAGGCAGACAGACAGGAGGTGGGTGGTGGTGGTGCTGGTGGTGGTGGTGGGGAGTGGGACTGCAGTGAGCCAAGCTGATTTTTAAAACAAAACAGAATGAAACCACAGCAATGAGAAAGTGTAACATGAGATGGAAGTTGGAGGCTGCCCACAAAGGTCTACTGAGAGTGCAACGCTAATGGATGCTAATACCTTTAGCACACGGAATCACAAAATATTAGTCATTCCCATAGAGGCTTTCATGCCACAAGCACTTGGCCACAACACACACTCGATGCAGTACACAACATATAGCTGTGTGTTCATGCTAACTGACAACAATCGGGCTCTATGATTCATCGCTGGTGCACGAAAACGGCCGAGGGAATAACTTGAGACAAAAGGATTTATGTGCCTCTCCGCATGGGTGTGTATGTGAGAGACACAATCTATATGCGTCAGCCTCTTAGGACATAAAACTCTCTGTGGTGACCTCACACGAGTCAGGAGACCGCTCTGTCAACCAATAGTAGAGCTAAATAGAGGACAGCATTAAACACTGAGATTAAATATAGTATCATAAACACTCATCTGCTGTCTGCTTCTTTATATGTACGTCTCCCTTTTGCACACACACAGTCTTGCATGATCGAGGTTTCATGGCGGTTTCAGTCGTCATCTTGGCCTGGATCGCCATATCTTTCAGCCTTGCTCTATCTACCCTGCATCCCCTCTCTGGTCTCTATTACTTTGCCCATCTATCTATTGCATCCATCCCTCTCACCTCATGATGTAGTTGTGCCCGTCGATGGTCTCCCCATATCCGGCCCCGCGGAGGTTTCCGGAGTTCCCCACCACGGCGCAGCGCAGACAGCGTCCTGGATCCCACGAGCCATACGGCGACCTTCCGGGAATCACCTGCGATAGACAAGTCGTGATCGAATCACGCTTTCTTGATTCAAGCTACACAGGAAATGAAATAGGACACTAGCACTATTAATAGCAAGAGACATTCAATAACCTAACCTGCAGCTTAGACCTGACTGTAAAACACACATACATCCTGCTTTCAATACTAGGGTGAATTCTTCATGAGACCCTCCATGAAAAATGCATGAGCCCCTTCTACCTTAGGGAGCTGAACTGAGATATCTAAACATACAGCCTTATGTGAATGCGCTGTGCATTGAGAGTCATTATGAAGAAAACGATAAACAGATACATTAAAAAGGAATGAGCCGGATCACTGATAAACCTAATGCCTAATAAACACAATCGATCCCCCTTAGCCTTTGCCCAAGAGTGTGAAGTAATGACTTGGCTGATTAAAAATGGTAATGGAAAGATGAATTAGTAATATAAAATACCTGGAACAACCTCAGCAGCACCTGCTGGATGCTGTGGGGTTTAAACTGGGGCTGTAACATCTAGTGAGAAAGAGAGTGAGAAAGTATGGTTAGGATGTGTAGTTTCTCCTCTGCAGACAAATTGGATGTGACAACAGACTTTATATTTAGTTGCTGTCTGGGTGCCCATGTGCACGTGTATGCACGCACTTACCAGCATTCATGTGGAAATATGCAGGTTCGTTTGCCTGAGTGTGCGTGTGCATGTGTATCTGTGTGTGTGTGTGTGTGTGTGCGTGTTTAGGTAACAGCCATGTGTCAGACTGACAGGATGCAGTCAGACTGGACGAACTGTGGTCAGAGGAGCAGAGGCATTGCTGTCCATATGTCCAAAACAAAACAAAACAAAGCAGATGGCAGTGGAAGAAAGGATCAATAATGTCAAAAAGAAAGCAAGAAGTGTGGGATGGTCAGAACACCTTGTAAACTTCTCACTCCCACCAAGTGTTTTGGCTTTTTTTCAGACTATTTGGGTCTGGTTGTCCACACATAAACTGTTTATTACACTTAAACAGAAAGTGAGCTAAGTTTCTTTGTGTCTTTCCAGGCAACTTTTCTTCTACACTGTCCGTCACCAACAACAGCGAGATATGTCTAAAGCAACTACAGTTCTACTGAGAGGGATAAACAAAAGTGACAGCAGAGACGACAACAAGCCTCTCCTGTCTGGCTGAGTCAAAAACGACCAGAATAAATAGAGGGTGGATAAAAAAAAGTAAAAGTTATGTGTTGAATGTGAAGAGGGAGGGAGCAGAAAGAAGCAGGGGAGTTGAAAGAACAGAAGATGTAAATTGAGCTGAAAGAAAGACACCATAAATCAATAACAACATAAATGCGAAGCTATTAGTTTTCTGTGCAAGTACATTTTTATACAGGATTTCCTCTTCGTCTGCTTTGAAATTGGCCTTAATGCATGCACTCTTGAATTTCTTGTTTGAAAGCATTAAATACCATAAAAATGTCTCAGCTTGAATAGAATAGAATCCATTAAAATGTTCATAAGCCAGGTACAAAAAAAAGTGGATATTAAAGCAAATACAGAAAAAGTTTCTCCGAGTTGTGTAAGGAAATAAATAAACCGTCCAAATTGTGACTTACTGTATGGTGCTTTAGGAAACTAAAATCTTTCTAAGTGGTAAGCCAAAAATAAGTAAATAAATGACCACGAAAACATAAACTTAATTTGATAAAAGAAAATGTTGACTTGATATTATCATTATTTCACAATAAAATATTGATATAATGTTTCATTTTTGAGGGGAATTTAGTTTTTTGAGCAATATATTAATGAGACAATGGTAATAGAAAGTTATTAATGGTCAATGTTGCAGCAGCTTTGGAAACCTGACACTACTCATTCTTAGATGTAAAGCACCTCATGAAAGTGGCTACCAACTCACCCACAAACTCACTCATTGACATTTACCAGTCTGGCGCCACCTAAAGAAAAGGAAAGTTACAGCAGCAGCAGTTTAGACCTGCACAGGTGACATGTCGATGTCCCCTCCCACAAGTAAAAAAGTTGCTCCAATTTGAACAGAACCTGCAGCCAATATGTGCTACAGCTTCAGGTTGTTTTTTTGAACTTCTTAAAGCTGCTGTTTTGTGTGTTTGTTTTACATATAAAACTCTTGTACCACCTAAAATAACCAGCTGAAAATAAACTTGGAACATTATGGAGTCACATTTTCCTCCAGTGGATATAAAATACGTTTTCAGAAATATAATTCAGCTGTCTGGAGAAATAGTCACTTGTCTTGAGCTAACTACCTTTACTTTGTCCAGTCGTTTGGTTTCTGACCAAATACCTGCTGAACTAATGATGATTCCCATCAGCCTCAGCTGTACTTGGTGTTTGGTGCTATGTAGCTAATATTAACATGCTAACACACTAAACTAAGATGATGAACATGGCAAATATACCTGCTAAAGATCAGTATGTTAGCATTGTCACTGTGAGCATGTTAGCATTCTGACATTAGCATTTAGCTCGAAACACCGCTGTGTCTCAGTACGGCCTCTCTAGCATGGCTGTAGAACTTTTATAGCTATGTATTTTGTGTAATTGTTTTTTGGATTTGAAATAATTTAGGGAATTTTATACTAAAAAGACTGCAACTCTAGCAAGGCATCTTTTGATGCAAAACCTATTTCAGAGTTTATATGGGTACCTGTTGTTTTATGACAAACTTAAAAAAACGGTGGACCTGTCCTTTAAGATCAGTGCTTTCTGAGGCAGATACCAGTCCCTTTAGATTGCTCATGTTCTTAGAAGCATGAAATATTGTGAAGCCACATGTTCATTGTCAAGAGTAAAGATATATTTTTCTGCTTTGTCTATTCATTTAAATGTTAACTGTGCCCCCCCTTATTTGGATCATGGTTTTGAACTGCCTCTTTATGGGATGTAAAAGCAATGATGACACATAATAGCAGCAGCTGACAAATAGAAACGGTCTGATTTCCCCCAAAGAAAATCTTACAATTTTAGCATTTGCCAAATCACGCTGGCAAATGTGCGTTCATACGTGTAAAGAGAAAGTGAGCACCTGCACACACATGAAACAATCCCCCAAAACAAAAATGCACACACACAAAAGTCCCATCGGGATATTTGGCAGCCGCTCCATCTTTTCCTTTCTGTCTTTCTCCCTCTCTCCCAAACAGCAATCTTCATTGTCGCTCTCCTTTGTCACCACTTCCTTTTCACCCACCATTGGCCTTAATTCGCCTTTTCCAAAAGAGAGATCCCATTCGCTTACAATTTCATTCACACAACCTCTCCAGCAGTCTCCTTGCCCTCATGTCTAATTCCTTCTCTATAATTTCCCTTGCTTTGTTTCTCCTCCTCCTCTTGTCTTTATCTCTTTGTCGCTCTGGGACGCCTGCGCACCACACAGCTCTACATTTTTCTTTTACTCCCCTTCACTCTCTCTGACTTTGTTTCTCATGCTGTTACCTCACTGCATTTTTCTCCTCCCCTCTCAAAGTTTCCATCCTCCTTGATCCTTCCATCCTTTTGCCTTCTTCTGCCCCTGACTCCCTGCATGATGCCAGAGCCAGCTTGGCACGCTTGCACGGCTGTTGTTCGGGGGCTACTAATTTTTGGCAGATGTTTTTGGCAGCCATGCCAAATGCGGTCTTGCTTCCTTCCTTTCAGATGCCCTCTGACTCCCAAAGTTCAGGCATCCTGGCACCTACTGTCAAGTAAATGCAAATAGCGTTTTTCACTTAAACTAATATTTCACATCGGCAGATCATTGTTACTTCCAGGAGCCACTGCACCTGCTGCTCTCAAGTTCAAACTTTGCCGAGTGTTAACACGTCGCGAAATTAAAAAAGGTTGCACCACACAAACAATTTCTTGCATAGACATTAGGTGTAACTAAATATTTACCCCCAGTAACTGCCAGGTATAACTGCTGCATAGCTAACTGAATCACAGCAAAACTAACATTTACTATTTGAACCGGTTAGACTGAAACTTAATTGGAGGTAGTAGGGTCAACAACTGATAAAAATGCTTTCTAAAATCAGGCAAATTGAAATTACATTTCGCAAAAATAACGCAATAGACCTCCAAGTAGAAAACATAATGCCAGTACCTTTAGCCTAAATGACCAAATAACATTGTATAGGTTAACGTTAGCATAATCTGGTATTTCTCTCTCATTCTAAACTACATGAATACTACTACACAACTAACTGTCATTTTTTTGGAGATTATGTTAGGACTCGTGGTGCTAGAGTGACCTCCTGTATGCATAGCTGATTGATTTTGATTGAACTGTTTGATTTTGCTGAATAACATCCTACTATTTAGTATTTAGTAAGTATTTACCAGCTAATGCACTTCTTAAGTTTTAACAGTGGAACTCAATTTAGCGAATGACTAGTTTGAAACTATAGCTAGTGGTCGCTAAGAAATTAGGAAGGATTTTTTGCACAAACAAATCCTGGACTCTGATGTCAGCCGTCTTTGGTAGACAATGTCCAAGCCTAAATTCAAGCACCTTGTTAGTTTCAGCTCTTAATATAATACGAATTGCAAACATCCTAAATTATTCATTGAAAATCACCTAGAGTGATTTTTTCGAAATGTTTCTTTCATTTTATGCTTGAATCCTTCCTCTCCTGAGGCAGGAGTGCACAATAACACATTAGGTTTGACTGAAGAGCGTGTAATCCAATCATGCATACAAACAATCCTTTTTGTTTTCCTTCCATCCTAACGTTGGTTGATTGGACTCGGGATTAAAACTAAGTCAAGTGATGCAAAAAAAAGAAATAAATAAAAAAGACGAAACAGAGAGGTTGTTTCACCATTTGGTTACATCAACTCTCCATATTTAACCACTTCCCTCAGAAGAGAAAAAAGCGAGTAATTGGCTGGGGAGCACTTACACAGATATTTCTCACTGTGCATCAGTGATGTCTGCCTGCCTCCTAAACTCTTTACCAGGAAACAACATCCTTTGTCTTAACTACAGGCCTTTCTAGATTTCTCTTAATGTTCTTTCACAAATGCCGGTTCTTCCAGCAGTGTTGTGCATTTTTCCAAGACCAAGACATTCCAGATTTTCCCCACCGAATTCCCAGTTGAAAACCACGTCAGATTTCTCTTTGAATTTCCACTTTCCACACTAGTGTGCGCACACGTTGTCAAAATCCTTGGGTCAAACTCATAAAAACTTTGGAGTGACATAATGCGCTCGTGGCCAGCATTTGTTTGGAGGAACAGAAAAGGAAGTCTGAAATCTGGTCGAGATTTCAGGAGTTGTGTACAGTATATTTGCGAGCAAGGCGGAATGTAAGTGCCAGACTACTTCATGCAACTGATGTTCTCTCCGATACAGAATAATAGAAAGACATATCTGACATGAAAACACAAGGTTAAAAACAGACAAACACTGATCTAATTGGTCTACAGAGACTGGTATGTTTATCCTGCTTGGTATGGCCCTGTACCTTTCTTCTCCTTGTTCCTGTTTCATTGTTTTCTTCCACATGTGCTATATTCTTCCTTTCATCCCTTCTCCCTTTCTAACGTCTTTCCTCCCTATTTCTCTAGTTTATTTGCAAATCTGGTTCGTCGCTCACTCCCGTCTTTTGTAACTTCACCACTCCCATTTTGCTACCATTCCTCTTTCCCCTTTCTTTGCTTTGTTCTATATGTGACCTACCCTATTCCTTCCCTATCCAGTCCCCCTCTCTCTGTCTTTTCTTCCTCTCATTTATTTCTCCTTCTGTCTCTCTCTCCTTGTTCATCACCTCCCTGTTGCAGTGTGACCTAATGACTTGGCAGCTGTTGGCCTGTGTGTGCAGTTTTCTGCCGTTTCAGAGCTGGACTGAGGCTGCAGCTCTGAAATAGGTACAGTAGACCAGCCACTGAAGGACATCATACAATAACCATAACACAGGAGATAATACTAGAAAAACACACACACACACACACACACACACACACACTGAGACGGGGTGTTCATGCAAGGATTCTTTAATTAAGTGCGTCCCTTCTCTTTCTTGCCGTCTCTCGGAGGACATATTAATTTCAGTTTTTCAGACATGACTCAGTAGTGGATATTAAAAGCCGAGTGACCAACCATGTAATGTTCCACCGTGACATATGACTGGCAGGGACACATGAGGAGCATGTACTACGTGTAAGAGGAGATTGGTTGGCTCAACGGTGAGGGAGGATGAGGAGGATGGAGAGAGAGCTGCGATTATGATGTATCACTCCCCCTATGTTGGTTGCCTAATAAATTTATATCTCCCATGTAACTGACTGCCCCCCTCTGTGCCATACACACACAGCATGTGTGGGATGCTGCTGCATGCACTGTTAAATTTTGCCAACATTTGTTTTTGTTGAAGTTTTGATGTTTTCAGAATACCGATAATATGGTGTACAATCCAGTCTTATTTGTGTTTTTAATGAGTATCAACAAAAGGAGGGATATTAAATCGGAAACACTATATGTCATCTATGCTAATGTGTTGCGATGTGTCCTATAATAATGTTTAGTTTCATTCCAAAAAAGAGAAATTAAACCACAAAAATAGTATTTAATAGTAAGTTAAAGCGGCAATCTCAAAGATTTTCATTTAAATAAATGTCTGTTATATTAAGTCCCTATCTATGGCCAAAGAGTTAACACAATGGTGACTGAGCCTATGGCTGATGAAATGAAAGCCCTTATATTTGCAGTATTACGAAAATGCTGTATTAAGTTACTGCTATTAATGCAAACCCAACATGTCCTTCTGCTGCAGCTTCACATTAAAAGCATTTAACTGGCGAAACACAAGTTGACTTTTATCGATTGCACAACATTTCACCTAATAACTCCACATATCATTTCCATATTTGCGTTTTCTCTTGGTTTGTGTGTTTTGTTTTTTGTTTTTGTTTTGGAGTTTGCTGTGTGTGTGGTATTTATGTATTTATGAACCTGCACAAAGTTTTATACTGAGTCAGGCCCGATTGATCTTAATCCTTTCCTGCTTAAAAATATAAATAAATAAAAAATTAAATTCTGAAGTAGTCACAGGAAATGCAATGTGTTTGTGAGTAAGCTTAGGATTGACCTGTGTCTACAAAATGGCCATTTTCTGCATTTTTTTTTACAGCGGATCAGCTTGAAATATTGAAAGGGAGTAATGGAACAAGAGGCAGCAACCACAGTGAGCTGCAGGCGACAGGCTGCACACCTCCAACTCCTCAGCAAGGTAACCATCTCCTTTCACTGTGCCCTGCTGTTCGCAGACTCATGCCGTGTGCAGCATAAAATCACGTCACGGTTGCTCACAGAATGATGGAAAAAGCCCAATTATTGCCTGACTTCTTTATTAAAACGACAATAGTTTGTTTTGCTGCCCCCAGAATCGCACATACTGTAGGCCTACCACCACTAACTACAGGTATAAATCAACCAGGACTGAAATCTTAAGGATTGCCACTTACTGTTATTTTTTTACAAACATAAATGTATGTCATCAGAATAATTTGATGCCATAATCATATAAAACATTCTACACATAGTGACTTTAAGTGACTTAAAAGTCCACAGTTGACAGAATATGCAGTAGACACATACACTTTAGTGTAACTGTATAACTATAACTGTAACTATATTAGACATAGTGAGTGACAAACTTAATATAATGTTTTACTAAACACGGACATGAACTGTTTGGTTCCATTATGCTATACTGTATGTGCTTGTGATGTTGGTGACTACAGACATATATTGCCATCGTCACATTTAAGGAATAATTTGACATGTTGCAGGAATGTACTTTTTTCACTTTCTTTCTGAGAGTTAGATGATCAAATGAGAGAAGATCAACATGACTCTCGTGTTTGAATGTTAAGTATGTGGTCACTGTGGTCACTGCGCCCTGGAGCCAGGCGTAAGTTGGCATTTAGCTTAGTATAAAGACTGGAAGTAGAGAGAGAGAGCTAGCATTGCTCTAACAAAAGTTCAAATATCAGCTTACCAGCATTTCTAAAGCTCACTAATTAACATGTTGTATCTTATTTATTTAATCTGTACAAAAATCTAAGGGCAAAAACAACAAGGTGTGGTCACTGCGCCCACCTAAGTAAGTCTGTCACAAGTGGCAAATTGTCCATTTTCCCACTTTTGTATGGATTAAAAAAACTAGATATAAGGTGTTATAATTTATACTAATTGTGTCACAACTCTAACATGTAAAGTGAAATCATATTGTTACTTACCACCCACCAGTAGTAGACATCAGACGGCAGCTGGATGTTGTCTCTGGTCCAAACAGGTGAGATATCTGGGTCGTAGTTCTCATCGAACCAATCAGAAACGCCGGGGTCTCCGACACAGCGCGGGCAGGCACATGTCCTCTGCTGTGGAGTATCAGGTGGTGACACCCTGTGTGCGCCCACGTAGCTAGGCACTAGCTTCACCCGCCTTGACTCCTCCCACCCAGGCGGCTCCAGGTAATTGAAGCTGATGCCGCCACGGAGCGAGACGGAGAAGAAGAGCGAGGTGAGAAAGACGAGAACCAGCGAGCCAAGGAGAACCCAGACTCTGCGGGAGCATCTCACCCTGACTCCTTTCTCCGCCCCAACTCCTCCCCCACTACTACCTCCACATCCTGCCGCCCCGGCCGTCCCTCCGCTCAGCCAGGGCCTGAGCTCGTAGAGTCTGGGAGCTCCCCTGGATGGACCCCCGCCCCAGGACCCCCAGCCCCAGCGCCTGTCCCGTTGCAGGGTGGAGGACGGGATGCGGCCCCCCCACGGCCATGCCCCCACCCCTAGGCCTGCCACTGTCCCCAGCCCACCACCACCACCACCTCCTCCGCCGCCGCCGCTGCCGCCGCCGCTGCCTCCACGCAACAACCACCAAGGCCTGGTCAGTGTGATTGGGATGACCCCCTGACTACCACTTTGGACCACACGATCCCCCACTATATCAGACTAGTGAAAACACACACTCACACACACACACACTGATGGAAGACAATGTGTCAGAGTCAATTTGTCTCACAGTCAAGCTGTGCACTCAGCAATGTTCCTACGCTTTCTCTCTGTCTCCCGCTGGATTCCCTCCCTCTCTCTCTTCCACAGCTATGTGCTCGTCTCACACACAGAAATGTCTCGACACACAACCACACAGACTGGAGTCGCAGCTGAATTACACAAAGCTGTAAAAAGACTGCTTCGGTAGTCCTTTGCTTTCGATGAGAGGTGAACTCTCCCTCAGCTTCAACCACAGTCTCTGCGTTTTCCACCTTTATATCCTTTTTTTCATGCCCCCTTTACTTTCTAACTTCCCCTTCTCTGGCTGCCCACTGTCTTTGCGTCCACCTCTCTCGCTTCTCCCTCGTCTCCCTCTTTTTTGGGATTAACTGCAATGTCCATCTTCAGTGCATTCCAGTGTGGATGGATGCAGCAGGTCCTTTGCGTTTTCTCTGCCATCTGTGTGAATGTTGAGCTTGGCTCCAGCGCTCTGCTTTCTTTCTTTTTCTGTCTCTCTCGTTGCACTGAAGCGATGTAGCCAAAGAGAGCTGGCAGACTAGCTGAGTGCAGCGGAGAGAGGGAGGGAAGAAGGGAGGAGGAGGAGGAGAGGGAGGAGGAGCGGTAGAATGGAGGAAGTCTGGCCTGAAGGGTGTTCCATCACGTCTCTAGCCATCCTAGACCAAAAAAATACCTATTTTCTTCGTCTCTTTTCCCCTTCTCTGCTTGGTTCCTCTATTATCTGCCGTTCTCAGTATTCTCTCTTCTGTTTTGTTACGCCTCTTTTTGCCTTTCTCTCGAGGTTCATCGCGTGTAGTCTCTCTCCATCTCAAGGTCTCTCTTTTCCTCCCATTCAGTTCATTGTCTGTGTCTGCCAATTTCACTGAGGCTCTGGGAGCTACTCGGTGAAAAGCAGTTGTGTCAAGTTTAAAGCACTCCTCTCTTGCCGTCCTTCTCCAATCTTTCCTCAGACACAAAGTTTAAAAAGTTTTAATTCTTTGTGGTGAATGATGAAATCTTAATGAAATTAAAAA
Organism: Coreoperca whiteheadi; assembly: GCA_011952105.1. NCBI lineage: Eukaryota > Metazoa > Chordata > Actinopteri > Centrarchiformes > Sinipercidae > Coreoperca > Coreoperca whiteheadi. The sequence continues at coordinate 23,800,788 of CM022474.1, forward strand.
AGATTCAACACACTAAGAGAGTAGCAGAAGATTTCATGACGCTGTTCCCATGAGAGTACAGCATTCGCCACTATCACCTTCTCGATGTCAGTTCTGCAGTCGAGTACCCACACTTCACAAAAAAGTCCAACAACTGATCAAGATGTCCTTTCACTGCTCCACGCTGTGCCCATAAAGATGAAAAAACACGAAGATGAAAGTAAAAATAACTTTGGGAGAAGTAATCAAAGCATCACAAGCGGATTGTCCGATGTTCTTCCAATGCAAAGATTTTTATGATGATGGTTCATCCAGGGACGAAGCTGCACCAAAGAAAGGCGAAAGTGGTGGATGGTGTAATGCGCAGAGGGTGCGATGGAAAAAAAGACAAAACCAATCAGCCCCAAATCTCATCTTCTCTCCAGCTGGGCGTTGAGAGGACAACGCGAGGAAGGGTGGGGGCAGCGTCTGTACTGTAGCCCTGAGTATTTGTGTGTGTGTGTGTGTGTGCACGTCTTTGTTCCTGTGATTTAATGTGTGTATGGTGTTAAGCTAGGGTTGCACATCATCTGCCAGTTGCGCTAATTTAATTGTGTTCTACAGCTGTGCCGCTGTGTGTGTGTTTGTTTGTGCACGCCCTATTGGCTGGCAGCGTCCGCTTCATGAAGCTGATGAGCTTGAGGTGGCTGCTGCTTAGCTCTAATCTGCCAAACTGTAATCCGAGGGTAGGACCCCTACAGTGCCCACTTTATGCCAGCTGTCTGCCCTGCTCATGTTCATCTGATGCCCCATAAACACCTGCTAAACTCACCTGTACACACACACTGATACAAGTTACATTGTTCTGCTGCTATAACAACTAGTTTTGATGTGTGCGTTTCTGTGTAACCCGGGAACCCTAAGACACAAAAAAGGGTGCAGTTTTTTACTTCATGATCCAATGTCTGTGTGTGTGTGTGTGGTTCAGGGATTTCTGTTCCGTGGAAAACCTGTAGAGACAAAGAGAGAAAGAGAGAAAAGACAGAATGTCATCTACTGCCATTAGCCTCATTGACCATATTGACATCTATAATCCTCCTCTCCTTTTTCACTTTGATCCTCGTCCCCACTTTTCAATTCTCATTTCCTCTTCTCTCCCCTCGGTCAAACCCAGCTCACCTCAAAATGTTTCTCTTTTTTTTGTTTTTATTTGTCTCCAGGAGCCCTTTCTTTTTACACATTTCTCCTTCTTTCCGTCCCCTTACTGCTCTTGCTCAGTTTGTGTTGCCGGCTGTCTATCACAAGGGATGTTTCTGTGTCTGTTGATTGGTACTGAATAAATTGCAAAATGTCACTATGCTGAATTGGAAATGTTGAAGTAGACTGACAGGATACAGATTGAAAGAGTCGGGTCAGAATAATAAGCAGAGAATTACTGTAGATATCCCATACAAACTCCTCTCAGATCAGATGATAATGCATCCATGGGAGATATTGGCTAAAACCACAAAAAATTTCAGTCAGGTGGCAAAAGTTAATTTTTCAATGTAGTATTTATTAACACTATGGATGTGAGGAGCTTAGCTGAAGCTGATCGGATTTCTGACTTGTTGTGTCCTGCTTATTAAGCGCCGATGCCGGGCTGTTTTGATGCATGTCTGGAAAGTAATGGAGCACAATAGAAAGGGTTTTCTGCTGCTGAACTTTGCACGTTGGTTGAAAAAAAAACATTTCTGTAACTAAAAGTGTGTATTCATCCCGTAAGAAGGCAGTATGTGAGGATATATGACTTAACCCGCCAACTGTCATCAGCTCAACAAAGAGGTCAGTGATTGAATAAGATGTGAAAAGTCAAACTTTTAGACTCCTTTGACTAGACTATTGCTGTGAACAGATAAAAATAATATAACAGTATGACAAGTATTACGGGCTGATTAAACCACTGCACACTGGACTCAACCTGGTATAAGCTGTTTTTAAGGTCCAGTGTGTAGGATTTAGTGGCAGCTAGCAGTGAAATTGCAGATTGCAAATATTTGAATACTACTCGCCTCACCCTCCCCTTCTAAGCATGTAGGAGAAACTACGGTGGCCGCGTAACTCGTGAAAAATGTGATTTATATGTATATAAATAACTGTATATATATTATTTTATTTTATTTTATTTGATAGGTTACCCTATTTTGATATGAATTTAATTGTCTGTTATGTTGTATGTGTGTAGCATGAAGGGACTACAAACGTTAATTTCATTAACAACCTTGTGTTGTAAAATGATAAATAAATTACCTTGTATCTTGAATGTCCTGCTTCTTGTCCCCTCCTCCTATGAGGATGTGAGAACTAATTGCGTTATGAAGACAGCCTGCCTGTCTTTCTCGCTACCAACCTAACCACCCAGTAATGAATGATTATTTTCCACTACTCTTTTTGATGCATCACCATGGCAGCCAGCAAGCGATGCAGGGTTGTTACGGTAACACAAACCAAGTACACAACCTTGACCCGTCTAATCTATCCAAGAGAACTGGGACAGACTTTGCTTTCTTCCAGTTTGCATGTTTCTTTCTTTTTATGATCCATTTCTATATTTGCTGTATACATGAGGCCTTCCATGACAGAGAGCTGCACACATTTACACCTGGAGCCACAGTCCTGGTGGTTTTTAATAACTGTCCTCTGTGTGTAGAAGTGCAGTTACAAACAACAGGCAGATGCACACAAACATGCATGTAAACATACATGCATGACAGAGCTTGTGACGTTACCACAGCTGGATAACAAGCTGCAGTTTTACAATATTAACTTAAGCTGGTTGGTTTGCCCACCAGTTCCACATTGTTCATTTTTCAGATTCTGTATAGTGGCTCGTTAGCATTACTTCTATTAGTCATTGAAGCCAAGGGATACAATTTATTTGAGGGTGAGCTCGCCTCTGCCCCTTTGGTTTTAATAAGAAATGCTCCCAATGAGAGCAGTCTTTATTGAATTAATTTTTTTATGTTTAAGAAAGCGAAGGACAAATGCAGATAATTGTTGAATATGGCAGCTGTTATTTGGGAACAGCTGTAAGTATTTTCCACTGTATTTCCCACCGTTATCCATAATGTCCTTTGGAGTCCACACAGCTGTCAATGAGATCTTCTGTTTAATGATTTATCGCATCAGGTTTTCACTGAACAAATGCTTGTCTCTACACTGCGATCACAGCTCATTGCTATGCAACTAACAGTAATCTACAGTATATTGCACTGATGCTGTAGCTCAAATCTAACCTGATTTTCATCAGCCCAGAGACATCAACTGTCTAGGTGTTAATACATTTATACACCTTGGGAGCAGCTTTCAGTATGTGAACTTGGCTTCTGTGCTGTGTATTCTGTCCAGTTTTTGTACACTGCTCTACCTTCTGAATGGTAACATTTCTCTTGCATTGATTTCAGTCCAACTTCAACAGGAGCTCACCACTTTAAACTGTCAATCACCTCCCCCTCGTTCCGTACCGTCCTCCCTCTCCATTTTCTGCTTTAGGCGTACCTATTGTCCTGTTATATTCCTGGAAGTTTGATGCCGTCACATTTTTAACAGCTAGCAATTATCACCCAATACCCTCCTGCCAGCCTCCTTTCTATAACAATGGCTCTTAACAGGTGCTGGAAAATTTCAATCTTTTCTCTCGCTCTGCCTCCTGTTGAGTGCTGTTGTTTATGGGGCCCTCAGTCTACTCCGTCTCACCCCCTCTCTTCATTCTGTAGGTGAGGGTGTCTTATGATTGAACAAAACAATGACTAACGCAAGTACACATCTATCCCCATGCAAGCGGCTTTCAGGAACTCGTTGGTCCAAAGCCCAGGCCACTTGCTCCATAGTGTACGTATATGTCAGACAGTTCTGGCTCTCCTATCAGCCGTTATGCTCCACATTTCTGTGTACTGCTGCAGAAGAGTGAGTACCAGCATTATTATTGACACTGAAAACCTGCCCTGGAAAACCGACAGTTCTGCTCCAGCTCTGCAATCTATGAAACAATGATAAATAAGTTCAAGAGGGTTTTTTTGTTATCCAGTTACTAACATAATAAAAATCATTTCAAAGAGGGGTGTAGCACCGACCAATTGTAATATTAATGTAGAATATGTCCTACATCATTTAAAAGGACAAGTCTGGCAATATTCTATAGTTTTCTGAACGTCAACAAATCCGAAGAAAAGACCAAAACAAACATGAATTCATCCTACTAACACATATTGCCTGTGTTGCCAAAACATGATGTAGATTATGTCTCTGTCCCAAAGAGATTCATCGTTGTTCAACAAGACAAAGGCAAAGTTCAGACCGACTTTAGCCCTGCATGACAAAACACAGCCCTCTCATTCATTTGAATGAGGCCAGTCCGGCAGGGGCAATGCAGGGGCCGCCAGCAGAAAAATGCAGGGTCGTCCGGCAGAAAGTTGAACCAGGCTCAGCTTTTGCTGCAACGTCATCCGACAAGGCGCTGCGCCGGCCAACAAAATACATGCAAGTACACATTCCTTTTAGATTAGTTTGTAACGTGAATGGCATATTTACCTTGTGATCAACGCTCAAAAGATTAAATAGTCGCTGCTGTGATAACGTCATAAAATCCTGTCTGAGTATTATAAAATGGTTGAGCATTGTTTTAACATCTGAGAAGCGTTCAAATTCACAGATCTGTTACTCAAATTGGCCTTCCTGGAATGCATTTCATGTCTCACAGGTACCTGAAGCAACACACCACCACCAATGCCCCTTGCATTGTTAGAACAGAGGGCTGATTTTGGCCTGAACGCACGCTTCGGGTCTATAGCCACACTAGTGCCTCCGTAAGGCTGTACTTAGGCTAAATGCTAACATCAGCTCCTACATTTAATAATTAGAATTAAAAGTACAGCTGTGGCTGATGGGAATGTCATTAGTTTTGCTGCTAATTTTTATAAACTGACATTTTGAGCAAATTAAACATTTGACTTGACATTAGCACAAGATGAGAGTTATTACAATTCATGCTGGGGGGGGCCTGAATGTAGCAAATTTTATGGCAATCCATCAAATGGTGGCGCTACAGGAAAAGTCAGGGGCTTACCAAAGTCATTAGGATTCATCCTCTGGGAACCATACATGTCCATCAAAAAGTTGTTGATATATTTCAGTGCCAACATTGTTGACCATACAGTATGTATTTCATTTTAATATGGACCCCTGAGATTGGAGTTGTTTCCTTGGGGATCCCAATAAACAATATAGCCATTTAAAAAAAAAGGAAAATATATATGTATGAGCCAAAGATTTAAGTCTTCAGTAGAAATAAACCTAATCCACTCATCTCTTATTCCGCCCTTTTTAAACTCTCCCCCGTGGATATGCAAAAGTATACTAAAAGGTACTGTATATACTTTTGGAATGAATGTGGTATGTGAGGCTGTAAACCCACAAAAACAACCAGCAAAATCAAGTTAAGTACTGGCTGAGCCAGACAGGAGCCAACGACCGTAAGCTTTAGGCAACAAAATGTACCCAAAGTCATGCCAATAAAGTGAGCTGCTGACTCTTTAAGGAAGGAAACTGAGTGTGAGTGATTGTGTATCTACTGTACTGTAAGTTATCCGTGTAATGGACAGGTGTTTCCACTCAGTGCATTCTGGGATAGGCTCCATTCCTCCATGACACTGAATGGGTATAACCAGCAACAGAAAATCACTGAATCTATCATCTAGTATTAGCTGCAGAAACTAATTAATAGCCCCCTGAATAGCTGAAAAACAAATAAAGAAATGACAGGCTTATACAAACAGCGCTGACATGACCTTGACTAAGTCACTCTGGTTCCTGTTGACTAGAGATGTGTGACCAACTAGCTGCTTCAGCCAGCCTGTATGTCTGTATCTATGGGATTCCCCTTCCAGGTTTAATTACCATATTTCATTACTTTAATTACTCGCCTTAACTGTTGCTGTCACTAAGCACGTTCTTGCCAGCCTGCCATTAACCTGCCTGGATGAGTTAAATCTTGTTCTCAGTCGAGCCGCTTCTTATTTTTCTCCATCTCCTGTCTCCTTTTCTCTCATTAGCACAGTTTAAAATAAAGCGTCAGCAAAATTCTGCAGTAGAAACATCTGTTATTAGCAGCCGTTACCGTGGTACCGACCATTGTCAATTACGCTACAATGATGCTGACATTAGAGGTGCATAGCGGCCAGTGGGACACATCCCCCACCACAAACACCGTCTCCATCTCTCCCTCTCTGGCGTCCATCCTCGCAATAGAAAAATCTGTTAATAGCAGTTGATCTCATTGATTTGAAAAAAAGAAGGTTCATACAGGTTTTAATACATTTCCATCCCTTTTCTCTCCTGCTTTCTTCCAGTTTTTTTTCTTAACCTTGTCTCATTTGTCATTGTTTTTCCCCGTTCCCCTCCATCGACCCTCTCTCTCTTTCCATTTCAATCACCGCTGCAGATGGCGCAACAGTAAAATGCAGCCATTTTGGTTGTTACAGTGCAACGCTTCACTGCAATTTCATACACCAGAGGCCAGCAGCACTGGCGTCAACATATATTATAGATGTAGGTTTCAATGGACACTAGTTACAATACCGTGATCCATATTTTTGTTATGCAATCCTCTCTTCTTCACCCTGCCTGGTGCATAGTCTACAGTCTCCCTCTGCCACCACTGTCTTGCTTTTTGTTCCCTGTTACCTACACATTTTGTCAGTTTGAACTTTACCTGTTCTCTCTACCTGTCCATCATTACTGTAGCTAAAATCAGTAACCGTGCAAGGACGATGCCATGGCTGTTGCTGTCCAATGCTTTTGTCATGTAACACCCCCTTCAAGTCTGTTTAACCATTACGGTGCACACAGAGGCCCTGCAGCTTCAACAAGCTAAGCTAGGAAAAATACTTCTGCACTGAAAATTTAAAACAAAACAAAAAGATTCAAATGTACTAAGCAAAAACTTGTTTTTAAGAGTATCTCAGTCTCCAGCACTACAGGTTCATTGCCTTTAACCATTTAACAAAAGCATGTACTTTCACACACAAACACTTGAGCTTGGTCTTGTATAAATACTATTTTTCTTTGGTAAATCTGGTCTTCTGTATGTTTGTTAATGAACTGTCATATCTATCCCTTTAATGTCATCTGTATTTTTGTAAGAGCCCACCGGAAATTGGCATAGCAAAATTCTTTCACGTCTTTGCAAAGCATTTGGTTCTAACAACTTGGTGACTCAGGGCAGGGCTATGTGGGTAACTCCTGCAGCTGGCAAGCTAACCGGGAAGACGCTAGCCAACCGGGAACATGCTGACTCTAGTCAATCTCTGTTTTTTCTCGTTTACTCCCCCCCCTGGCATTTTGTTTTCCAGACTGAACATAATTTAATTCAATAAAGAGTTAGTAACAAGTTCACCGTGGTTGAACAGGACGCAAAAACATCCACGAATCGCAGCATTTCCATTGGAATGAATTGATTTTGCTGCAAAATTAAGTTTTAAATGCTGCTGTGACATGGCCTTTAGTCTTTATATTTTCTGAAATGACTGTTTTGCAGCCGTTCATTAGTGAACATTTGCATAAACCATCATTTATGCAACACGAAGATAGATAAAATGCATAATGCATTACAAAATAAAAAATGCAAACATACCAGAGAAAAAGAAAATGTTTTGTGACACATAAAGACTAATTACAACATGGAGATGTTTGACCTCCGCTAAGATCATCCCACTTCACTTCTTTTTAAAGTTTGATGGGGTTGTGGGGGTATTTCAAGTGGGAGGTGCACAGCTGATATCCTCTGAGCTGTACTCAGTCACAATCACTGCCTTTAATACCCAAGAAGTTGGCAAAGTCTGAAAACATGACTACATTTGAGTCTTGGCTAGACCTTTCTGGATTTGTCTTAAAGAAAACCACTAAAAGAAACACCTTCAGCAACAACTTGGATCTTTTGTCTCTGCTTCGATGTCTCTGCAACACAGGGAGAAAGTCATGACCAGCCATGAGCGGCACAGTGAAGAGAGGAAATGAAATATCGCAAAGATGAGAAAATAATCCCAGTCACAGTCAAAGAGCAGCCAATTTGGAAAGACGATAATGGGCTATTTATCACCGAATGCAAGTGTCTCCATTTTTATAAACTGCAAGCAGAAAAGCCTCGCTCTGCAACTGGGCTGTAGCCATGGAAACCCACTATCTGTATCCTATGGAAAGAGATTATTCTTTCATCCCTGCCTTCAGTTAATTGTGTCATATAACCACTGTGATTACACACAATTACTGTAAAAATCTAGTCCATCAAATTTAATTGGCAAAAACAGCTTCATTATAAACTTTCACATTTCACGTTGTATTTTGTAGATATGATATTTTCATTAAAGACCGATGATTTCTTCTGACTTAATAATTATTATTCAAGAATGATGACATTCTTCAGTGTATTTCCTTAGACTCCGATGAAGTGACATGTCTGAAATCCACTCCATCCCTTACCAGCGATTGATTGCTCATACCTGCTGCAAGGAAACAGTTGGATCACTGTCCCAAAAATCTGTCTTGAAAAATCTCCTGGAATCTCAGCGTGTAATTTTACCACGATACTTGGGACACAATGTGCAATGCTTTAAAATAAAGGAACGCTTACATGTTGTTTTTGACTGTAGCTGCAATTTATGATTTTCAGGACCTGGAAGGACCAGGGAAGAACAGAAAAACCGGTGGTGCTCATTTAGCAAACACGTCAGTCACAGCCAAAATATGACAAAGCCTATCTTGGTCTCGAGTTTACTCGTGGGAGAGATTTGTCTTTGAGTCTACAAACTCTGGCAGTTTAACTTGAATTTAACTTTGACCTTTTTTTCATTTTTAATATAGTGGTTGGGGTCTTTATTTATTTTTTATTGGGGGGGAGGGGGGGGTGTCCCCTCTCTCTCTTTCCCCATGCCTTTGCAGTCTCTCTCCACCTGTCACTTATAATAAAGCAGAAATGCCAAAAAAGAAAAAGAAAATGACTCATCGTTTCAGCTGCATCTTTACAGGCAGTTTGTTTTGTGGTGAGGACAATTTTCCTAATTAGGCAAAAAGTAAGCTGAGTATTCCTTTTATTGCACTCAGTGGAGTAATAAAGTGGCTTTCAACAACTGAAAACAGTAACAAAAGTCATAAACAATTGTATCGAAATATAAAAACAAAAACTGATTTGTGTTGTAAAACATACTTAAACCAGCTATTAAAACCAAACCCTAAACCTGATTTTAAGATGTTAATATTTTATACCTTCCCAACACCTATGCAAGCTAATAACAAAGGTCTTTATCAAATGGCAACAACAAATACAAATACAATTGTACATTAAAAAGGTGAAAAAATTAAAAACAGAATTTTAAATAAATAACAATGGCAATTCAAGTAAGATAAGAAGGGAGGCACTGTAGGTCTTTAACGTTCTGCTTGAAGTGTGAACTGTGTTTTGTGCCTTAATACCAAAAAGAGAGATGAGTGCAGGTTTTACATTTAGCATGGGGTACATTTAAAGGGAAAGCTGAAGTGAAAAATCGCAGGCAGGCGGACATCTTTGAAGGAGCTAATCCATTAAAATCTTTACAGATAATTCAAAGAGCAGTCAAATAAATTATAGCAGACACAAGAAGTCAGTATAAGTCAAATAGGATGGGTGTTATGTGGTCTCTCATTTTTGTCATTGCCAGGATCCTGGTAGCAGCATTTTGAATAATTCGAAGCACTGCGATTGCTGAGTGCAATGTCTTCCTTTAGTACTGTCAGCATGACTATAATTAGAAGGGCCTGGGTCCTATGGCAGAAGATTACTTCAGAATGAATTCTCCTGACCTAAAAAAATGAACACTGTAGTACTGTAAGACTGGATGCCCAATCCTTAGGCAACAATGGGAGTTTTGTAAATGTCACATGTTATATTTGTCATACACACCTTCATGAAGGTCAGAATGTTCAGTTTTAGTTGAAAGTCAGAGAGGTGTTGATTCAATTTGATGTAATGCTAAATTGACCAGAAACCCCTTGAACCCTGATTATCCTCTTAAAGTAGCTTTTAGATCCCCTGCCCCAGTGTCATGGTTTGACACTATGACAATATATTTCTGTCTGCCCTTTACTGAGGCTGCTCAAAGTGATGCTAACTCTAAGTGAAATATTGAAACATTAGACACTATTTTTATGGCTACACCACTACATTAGATTTAATGGTTTACATAAATATTCTGGATGTCCTTTGCATTCCCTGAAATACATCTTGACACATCCTGAATCTTTTGAAACAACTTGGCAGTGATGTTGATAGAGTTTTCAATGTAGTGAGTGCCTGGGACCCACGGCATCAGTTAAGACGTTATATTTAATTTGTACAAAAAAGAAGTGTAAAAATAACTGAGTGGTTCCCAGGGAAATGAAGTGGGCCCCCAATACAATTGTAGGGCTAAACTCGTGTTTGATGTTATATGGTTCTAATTATGGTTATATTCATGTATGTTTTTTCTTTGTTGCCATTTAAACATTTTCTTTTCGCTGATTATTCGGGGGGAGCAAGATCTGGTCTTGCGCGAAATATATGCGCAGACGGTAAAAAAAAAAAAGGCGACCGCTGGGTTTTTTATTTATTTATTTTTATTTCATTGTCCAGCCTCCAGATCGGTGGGTGGCGGTAATACACCCGAAAGCGTTTTGCCAACCGTCAATAAAAACAAGAGAAGAAGACGAATGGCGGCCGCTGGCCAGTGACAACAAGGTTTGCTTGGTTTGTTTGGTTTGTTTCTGTGGCTTGGCGGTAAAGCATCTTCCACATGAGTGAATACTGCATCGATCTTGACAGCGGCCACGTGAGTTTATTTACCAATACCAAGTTGTTAGCCTTGATTGTTGAAATGAAATCTGTACTGATTGGTAATGAAATGATTGGTCTTGTTGCAGTGAAAGTAAGCATGTCGCCGTGATTGTGCACGGGATCTCGTCTGCAGACAGTAGAAAATGGTGAACGGTGGATTTTTTATTTTTATTTTTTACAACGACCTTTCTTTTGTTTATTTCTATGGTTACAACACAGATTTATTGTTCACAATGTAGTATTATCAGGGGAAAATTGCGTGCACCCCGGATGTGTTCGATAGCGCGTGTACTGCGTCCTTTTGCATTTGAATGCGTCCTGACGCGGACCTACCAACATCACTGACTGGGGGAAACTTTATAATTAGACTTTATTATACCGATTGGTGGGGTTGCTTAGCTCGGGTTTTTAGAAGTTAACAAACTAGTTGGAAATCTTTTTTGCAGCACCAACGGTAGTTTTCCCAGAAGTCTGACAAAGAGTCACAGAGATAATCAGGCCAGATGGGAATTTGCATATTCAGGAACAATGTAAAAGGTTCATAGAAGCAGCATGCTCCCAGCACAGGTAATGAAAGCATTGTGAGGACATACAGTAACGACACTGTCAGTGACATTTTCTAACAAGGGCCAAGGGGACAGTCAATATGGTTCATTAGAGTAAATTTAGTTCTATAAGGGCCGGTTCACACACAAAGGTCCGCTCCCTGAAAGGAACCAATGCAAGGATACTACATTGTTTCAATCTTCGAACTGGTCCGGTTTGTTGTTCACAAAAGGCAAAACAAAGCAATGTGGTGGAAATGTCATGGGATTGTTGGTCATACATTCTGCGGGTCAAAATACCACAAACCCCTCCAAACTTCTACCTGGATATCGCACATCATGGAGCGCCGCCAGGTTCTGTTCATGCTGATCAAGAGTGCATAGCAGCAGACTTTAGAGAACCACGCATATGAACGCCTCGTGAGAACGTGGGTATTAAATAATTTAATAATGCAAGCATTTCGAGGAGGACGCTTTGCCTTCAGACGGTATTATCAATTTATAGCTGACCTCCTGACCCCCTACGACTCTAAATGCAACCTGAGATCCTCTGGTAGGTCATTCCTGGCCGTTCCTCGCTCAAACCTTAAAACTAAAGGTGACCAGGCCTTTTCTGTCAGCGCCCCCCAGTTGGGGAATGACCTGCTGGAGGAGATCAGGGAAGCTAACACATTGTCTTCTTTCAAGTCATTTTTTAAAAACATGTTATTTTAGACATGCTTTTTATTGATTTTACTGTTTGTTTTATTATCTTCTGTTGTATTTTATCATAGGATTTTAATAACTGTTTGCTTTTTGTCTATGTATCATGCTTTTGTAATTATTTTTTAAATGCTATATAAATAAAGGTATTATTATTAATATTACCACAGAAAACGGCTGGTTCTGATGAGATCCTACCACGACTTGTTTGCATTTGCACTGGACTAGTGAGGTAAGTGGGTCACAATTGCAAGCATCACAGTTTTGGCATTTTTGTAGCAAACACGCCACTAGTTCAGCAGTCCCCAAAACAAGAAAATGACACATACAATGGTAAAGTTTCTGTGATTGGTTTGAATGGTGTTCACAGCAGAAGTGAACTGCTCCAGAGTTCATTTGACAGCAGTCTGAGACCACACCTTCGAGGTGGGCAAGAGAGCGGTTAATTGGTCTGCCCCAGAGTTCAAGTCTGGCGTTCACAAGGGCCCAAACGAACCGCACCAAGGCTCCAGGGTTTGTTTCAACCGGACTAAAAGACTGGTGTGAACCCGCCCTAAGATTAAAGTCAACAGCTAAAATAGTGCTGCCCTTTAAAACAGTTGGCATTAATTACTGTCATTATGTGACTGACAGGTTTCAGGAGCCTCCATTAAAAGATGCATCTGCTTGTATATGGGAGAGACAAATTCTAACATGAAACAAATGGCAGCAAATAATAGCAGTCTAATCTGTTCATATGTCAATGGATGTCAGGTCTGGGACTGAAAAAATCATCTTGCAGATAAAATACTCGTATAGTTCCAAAAATATTACAAGTGACAGATTTAAATGGGCAAGTCAAAAAGAAATCCCCCCAGGAAATTAATTCCAACCTATTTTGAATCAAGTCATTGAAATGCATTGTATTCTGCCAAGCTGCACATGAGAGTATTGTCAGTGGTGAGATAAGAACTAAGAATCTTTGTTTTCAGCAAGTTTGGGGTTTAATCAGCAGTCAAACAGAGGGAAGGGGGGCAGATTGAATGCTGTGTGTGTGTGTGTGTGTGTGTGGGGGGGGGGCTCTGAGAGGCCAAGAGAGAAACCGTATGAAACAAAGACAGAGAGAGACAGAGGAAAACTGGTCCATCCAATAGCTCCCCAGTGGCCAATTAAACGCACCAGACATCTTTCGGCTGGAGGAATTCAAATGAGTAGGCTAATGTGTGACTGTTTGTGTGTATGCGTCTCTAATGTTGTATGTTTGTGTGTCATATAAGCGTGCTTTATCCATAATTTTGCCAGAGTGAGACAGGATGGGAAAGTAATGCGTAAATGTGTGATCTAACTGTTGAAGAGACTGGGAGTCATGATGAACACTGTGCTGCTACGAGGTGCCAAAGAGGTCACAAATATAGTTTTTCTAGATCAACTCCTGAGCCAAACCATGAACTGTTGAGCAGCTTTGAAGGGATATTTTGGGGATTTTTTTTAAATGGGGCTGCACACTGTAAGATACTTTCTCTGGACCAGGACAGACAGAAAAAGGTAGCAACTACCTGGTGAACATTGTGGAGCATTTCGCAGCTAAAGGAATTAGTCTTGGTGGAGACCGAAACATTGGGTATATAATCGTATGTCAAATGGCTGGAAGCTTGACTCCAAATGAAGGCTAATGCTGATAACGTGTCTGCTGGATGCGAAAACAGGCAACCGCTTGCTAGCACATTCGTCACATAAACTTTAAAGATGATAATATGTCAATGGCTGTGTCCAAAATCACTCTCTCATTCACTCCCCACTCTACCGTAGACACTCGATTACTCTATAATGAGCAGTAAACGGAGATTTTGGACACATATTTGTGTAATCGTCATTTTCTCTCCTCATCAGAAAAGCGCAGAGTTAATCGACTGCTCATTTTCGCATCTAGAAAATGAGGAGCATTGCATCGTGGGACTATTAGCAGAAAGTAGTGTGCATGCCATGGATGCCACTTTTTTCGTTCCACTGTGGAATTTTTGAGGGCACCATGAAGTGAAGACATTTTCACACTCAGAATTCGGAGCCATGCACTAAATGACCAAACTCACGTGCTTTTTATGCACTTGGAACAATGTTATCAGGCAGGAAATCTGTGGTAGAGAGACTAATTGTGGCTGCCCGTCTGAAGCCTATTAATACAGCCACAAATGCACATTCAAACTCAAAGACTGAAAAACAGAAGCGATGAGCTCACTAAGCTTTAATTTAGGCCACCACAATGCCTCATGCTGACTAGGAGATGTTTCGTCTGAGGCCGCATCCCATTTATCGAACATAAATCACACCTTGATGCCAGAAACAGTGGGCACACTGTAAGATAAGTTATCCCCACAGGATAGCACATTACAATACGCACTTTGTTTGCAGGCAGGGGTGTTCAGTCAAAAAACATGACTGTTTTGCTTCAGGCCTGATCTCACTCTAATTTTACAACACATAGGCCTATAACCCACACACTGCACCAGTGGGATTTCACTGGCTGACCCAGCCGTGATGAGGCCCTGCTGAATTCACAGTGTGTCAGATGAACCTGACCATCTCAAACCTGACTTGAGACAGTCCTCTCTGTGAACGGACACCAGGCTTGAGCGCACTGTGGTGCTTTGATTTTTGTGTGTGTGTGTGTGTGGTTTCACAGGATAAATCACAATCTATTAATAAAGTAAAGGACATCAAGGGAACATTTACAACTATGGCAGCCTTCTCCTGACCTGTGCGGCACGTGGCACTGTGTCCCGTATCCCACAGCACCTGCATGCCTCTTGCAACTTTTATCTAAATTGAACTAGGTCTAAATATGAACTGCTGATTAAAGAACAGTCATATGGTAAAATATTCGTGCTTTAGAGGTCACAAAAAGTATTGCTTTAAAATGATTTGCTGTTGGGGTGTTTATAAATGGTTGCATTATGAGTCATTCAGTTTGCCTCATCAATGGTAACGAAACACAACAACAAATTCACCTAATGAGAACCGAACCAGCCACTAATGGTCTTTATTTTTCAGTTCATGAGTTTCTATTGCTCAGATAATATTATGCAGTTGGGTTACACTATTATTAAAATAATAATGAGTGAGGGGCTAAAAGAAACAGAGCTAATGGGGCGTCTCTACACAGGAAAGAAAACAGAGCGGGCAATGTTTAAAAGGTCTAAACACCGTACTTTCATCATCTATCTCTTTCTGTTTGACTTTTACGTGTATGCTAACATCGCGTGAAAATATAGATTTAACACCCCATTTTGAAGGTGAAGGCTGGTGAAAAGCCTTTCAAACATCCAGGCTAAAACCAGAGCCCTCTTTGCAAAGGGTTGCTAGATGTTGATGTCATAGCAGGACTACTTAAGACTGGCATTTCAACAGTACTCAAATAAAGACAAAGAGTAGAAATGAAAACTAGATTTCATTAGTCAACTCAAATTGAGACTTTCCCTTTTGAAACAATGCTCACTACAACCAACACAAGGAAATGCCAGAGGAAACAGTAATTACCTTACTGAAAGAAAACCGAGAACCTAACACAATACACTACACTAAGGACTAGACAAACATGATTAAGGTACTCAGGCCGGCAAATGATCACTTTAAAAAAACAAAATAAAAAAAAGGGCACAACTACAGGTGAATATCAAGAAATTTCACACAAAACTAGCGAGCGTAAATTGAATAGCCCTGCAGGAGCTGGAAATCCAGCATTAATCAGTACGTTTAAAAGGTAATCTGCAGTTCTCGTGTAAACAAACAAAAGTTCTCTTTACATTTACGTCCATGTTTGCTAGCCAGCAGTCTTCTTTGTTGTCGATGTTGCCGCATTGCCAAACTTACACTACTACGCACATTACTGCCATCAATTGTTCAAAAAGCGGAGGAGGCGCCGAGCAACGCTGCTAAAGCGCGAGGTCAGAAGGTTGTTGTCCATTTTCTGACAGCAGCATTCTGCCCTGCAACCTTACTTCAACTTTTGGCCTGAAGCAGAGTTCGCCAGCTAACTGGGTAACGAAAGCCTGTGTGCTCTCATTGTAAAGCAACCCCAACCCCTGAACGGTGGGAGTGCAAGGCAGAACCGGGTAATGAAACAAATTGAAGGGAAGCAGAGAAATGTGGCAGAGGGTTCAGATACGGCCAAATTAATGGAAAATCCTGTTACTTGTTAATTACTTTTCATGCGATAACAGTTATGCATTTTAATTCATTCATGAAACAATACTGATCTACCAAGTCCTTAAAAGCCTACTGAAATACTAAATTAGATTCTTGCATTCCTTTAATACTTAAAAACGTCTATCTCTATATATTTTACTGTACCGCCCCTGCATCCTCCGTTTACCTTATTATCCCACACTTTGCCTTCTCTCGTCACCAGTGATCAATAATTATCCTTCACTCTATCTTAAAAGTTTCCATGTAACTGTAATTTGTATGGCTGCCTCTCCTCCTCTTTCTCATCCTCATCCTCCGCTTAGTATTTGTCCTTTGATTTTTTTTTTTTTTTTTTTTTACCCTTCCCTTCTCCCTCGCAGTGCTTCTTTACTGTCTTTAATATGATAGCACAGATATATACTTGACCACTGAGTCATTACTTTGAGGTAAAAGGACATGGCTTTCTCTCTTCAGTTGTTCGCTCAACTTTCTTTTTTTTTGGATTTATGAGTCGTTACACCCTGTATCTGAATTAGATCGCATCGCATTTGTCCAATCACTGGAAAAAATTGGTGCACTCAAAGAGCACTTATAATATGTCTTTCCTGACAGCTGAATAAAAGGTAGCGCTGAAGTGGCCTATCACCAAAAACAATCACCTCTTTCTCCCGCTTTCATCTCCCTGCTCGATCTTTCCTCCTCACTTCCCTTTCTTCATCCACCTTTTATCATCTCCCCCTACCGTGCACACTTTCACCCCTTTCGGTCTAAAAAATGGGAGCATTGTATGGAAATTCTATGTCATGTCATGCATCAGATGATTTTAAGATGGGTTATTTTTGTAGAGCATGCCCCCCCCCCATAGTTCCAGGATGAATACATGCTAGCTAGCATCTCGTGCCTCTCTCCGTCACTTTCACGTCTGTCATGTGTCTGTGGATCTCAATTATTAGTTTTAAGTCACATTTTATCACATTTGCACCCTACTCTCACACGTCTTACGCCAACACTTTCGCTCACACACACAGTCACACGCTCTCTTGTTATATCTGACATACTGATTTACATTTAAGTCGCGATTACTCCCTGGATCTAAATACCTCCACCTCTTCTCTCTCTCCTTCACTTTGTTTAAAACCCTGCTGTCAACAGGCAGGTTTTTCCTCACACTCCTTACGCGCTGCCTTTTAAATCTTTGCTCCATGCTGTAATTTTCCCAGTAATTTGCATTTAGGTGAGCACTGCGTGACCTTTGTGCACCTTACGACAAGACTGATGGTTGCTATTCCTTTCAAACTGACCTGTTCACGGCTTTCACGACTCGTTCTACGTTGGCAGAAACTGTATTTCACTGTGAGCATGAAATCCCAGTTGGTGATACTATGTGATTGTTAAGCATTTGGGACATTTAGTGCTTAACATCCCTCAAGTCCAACAGCAATTACTGTTGACAAATTTCAGATGGAAGAACTTTTTTTGACTATTTAGAAAATGTGAACAGCACTTGCTGTGTTCTGGGTGAGATTGTGTACCATCTGAACCTTGAAAAGTTGCAGAAAAGGCTTCAGTCACCTAAACCAGTGATTCCCAACCAGGGGTACTTGTACCCCAAGGGGTACCCCTGCAGTTACCAGGGGGTACGCGGAAAAATTGTGGAGCTCAGCTAATTTGAAAGAAAATAGAAATTGTGACTTGATGATATATATCCACATTTGTGTTTAGGAGAAAAATCAACACACAAGTAAGATTACCAATTAGTGTGATGCTGATCTTTATAGTTATTGTCATAATAACATACCAACTATGCTATAAGAGACTGTAAAACAACTAGTTTCTGTCACTCCAAACAGAACTAGTACAAATGCAAACTTGGCCCAAACTAAAAAAAAATACCATTGAACAATATCATAAAGCCATCCCATCTATCAAAGGGTATGATCAAGGGGTACTTAGGCCCGTCGGATAGGGTTGTGGGGGTACTTCAGACGAAAAAGGTAGGGAACCACTGACCTAAACAAGTAACCGGAACTATAGAGGCCAGTTGCCGGTCGCGTGACCCCTGCCGGCATGTGTAGCCGGGCTAGCATTACCGCTAGCAGGCTAGTCTGCTCATTTTAAAAGTATGTATATATGAAACACAGCTGATTAACAAGCTTTGCTACGTTTTCCCTTTGCTGGAAAGAGTTTAGCAAATGTTCCAAGGACAGTTGTTTTTTGTGCTTCTTCACTGATTACCTTCTTCTGCAGTACAAATAGCTATTTCTACATCTAGGAGACAGATGTAGCCTTGCTAGTTTACTCAGTCATAGGTGGTGCAAGAAACAAGACTGCCAAAGTACACAGATGGCATGTCTGCATTTGTACGGTGCTCCTTCATTTTTAGCCCCATAAAAAGCATGAACCAACCACTTGTCTCTCTTCCCTCTCGTCTCCCTGCCAGCACTGCTAGTGTCTCTGGGCTTTTCCTTCACTCCCCCCTCCCTTCCCTTTCTTTCCATTAGTCTTCAGTCCTGAAAGAGGCGAGAGGAATACAAAAGGGAAGACGAGGAGGAGAGTCCTTCGTCCTGAGGCCCAGTGCCAGCTGCTACTGCTGCAGAGACTATCCATCCAAACACAGGCGGGCAGGCATGGCACTGCTTTGGAATTCAGCCCTGATGCAAACTCCGCGGGTAAGCCTGCCTCGATAAACCCCTGGGCTCTCTGGGTGCTACGTGGCACTCTGCCCTGATAGTGATAAGAGAAGTTACCCTAGTCTACACTCTATAAACAATGTTACCATTACAAGCATGACCATCCCTTATCTGCCATGTACACAGATGCAAAGAAACGTTCTCATCTTTCCTTCCTCATTACTGTGTACAGTAGACGTAATAACACACACACCCCAACAACAAATATCACACATTTAACGACACATTACCACAAGGCATGTAGACTATAAATATATATATAAATATATATATATGATGAATGCAAAAATACACAAGAGATACTGAAAAGATAATGGAAGTCATCAAACTGTTCTGACCCAACGAGTTAGAGCCGCACTACATTCAACAATAGTTTGAGACCCATCCAATATCTTCACCTATGCTTAACTCCTACTGTGTTAGCTTTGAATGCAATTAGTGCCCAATTAAAAGTTCCAGTGTTTAACATGTAGGAGGAGCTATTGGCAGAAATGGAATATAATATTTATAAGTATGTTTTCATTAGTGTTTAACCACCTGAAAATAAGAATCGTTAAGTTTTCGTTATCTTAGAATAAGCCTTTTATATCTACATAGGGAGCTGGTCCCCCACTACGGAGGACGCAATGTTGCACCACCATGTTTCTACAGAACGAACAAACCAAACACTGGCTCTAGATTGGTCCGTTAGTGTTTTTCGCAGGTTTCGCGGCCACCGTTGTTTCTCCAACTTGTTTGGAAGGGGAGGGTGATGCGAGCGGTATTCAAATGTTTGCAAACTGTAATTTCACCACTAGATGCCACTAAATCCAACACACTGGACCTTTTAATTATTGCATTTGCATCCGTTCGATGGCCCCAAGATAATCATATTTTTAATCCTGTGTACCGGTCAAGCTCCAAAAGCTGGTTCCTACAATTCCCATGACCCAACTCGATAGAGTTACATTCCTGCCTGGTATATTCACACGTCTTTCAAACTACATGCCCTCAGTTTGTAACACAGGTGTTCTGTTAGAATTTTGTAGTCTCCAAACCCAAGCTGCAAATTGATTACTGATTACATCATAAGGGGTATCAGGGTTGGAATGGCCTTTTAACATGTCTGAGTATGGACAACTATGTCCACCCAAATATTTTCTGGTTATAGTTACTGTCGAACTAGCCTTGTAATAAAAGTAGGTGTTAAAATATGTTTGTTATTATATTGGGAAGCCTGAGTAACTCTTTTCCCTCTACTACATCAACAAGATAAACTTGAGTCAGCGGCACAGCTGTCGTTTGTGTCACATTATCACAATGCATATACACCACCCACATAAGCAAAACTGTGTGCATAAATGTGTGAGACAAAATGGCAAATCTTGTCCAAACAACAATGAAATGGTGCGTATCTTCATTTAAAACGGACCAAAGACATTCAAGTTACATGTATGAACTTCCATGAGTTGTCTATAATTAAGCAGCTTTCCTATCAGCCACAACTTAACAGCTGCAGCCGTTAACAGCCAACTGCTCTATCAGATCAATCTAGTAAAGATCAATCTATAAAGTAGATATGAGAAGAGAAAAGCAGCTTTAGATTAACAGCTGTAATTACTAAGAATAAGCCAGGAGCGGTGTCAGCTAGTGAGAGAATATATTTTAACATAAGTTGAGGGAGTGTGTGGATGTTCAGACTGAACAATGGACAGTTTTCAAAGGCCAGTCTCAACGGAGGAGGGCTTACATAGCAACTTGTGCACTTCAGGCAAATTGCAGTAATATACACTGAGGCATGTCTGACATTATTCAGTAATAGCTTAATCAAAGAAAAAAAAACACCATTATACCCCAACAGGCAAAAACGTTTCTATTATCAATTGTGTTTAGATTAACAATTAGGAATAAAAGGAACTCACATTTAGTGCACAATAGGGGTTTATGGAAGCCATACGCCCTAATTGCTATAATAAAATCAGATACTTTGCAATCAGCATTGGATACTACTGGATAATAAAGTGCTGATCTCATTTGCCTCAAACCTTTTGTGAACAGAAAAAAGTATTCAAATTTGCCAATCAGAATTCAAACTTTGTCAATGTTGCCATGACAAGAAGTAATCCTTAAAACATTTGTCAACTTTCATAGTTTTGATGTCTACGCTTACCTGACTTTCAAAACCATTTCTTTCAGAGGAGGGGGAATCTGGTTGAAGCAATGTTGCAACCATTCAAACGTGGAAAAGTTACAACAGTTGCACTGGTCACAGAGTGTTAGGAGAGTTGTTACCATTGGTTACGAGGAAAGGGAACACACGTGAACTAGAGGGGGTATAACTAAATCCAACCTGTCTCAATTCACATAAAACGTGGTTGAAATCGGTACAGCTTTCATGTCATGCATGCTCCCGCAACCACAGTCAACTAAAGAGTACATCTTATATTCAAGTCAGGTGGCGGTTCAGAGCGAGCGGAGTCTCTCTGGTTTTAGGGGGAAGTCGATTAACTAGGCCTTGGCCCTACACATTTCTTGAAAAGAGAACAGGAGGGATCCCTTTGCTCTTCCTCACTCTCTCCCTTGGGTGCTCTTTCTTGCTCCACTGAGACATGAGAGGGCGAGAAGAGACAAAGAGATGAGAAGGTTTCTGGAAGACAGATGAGATGAAGTGAACATTTGACAGACAGCAGCCCTGGGAACTGCTCCTGTCTGTGTTGACGTACACCAGGGAGACAGACGGAAAGAAAAGAAACTCACTTTTTCTAAACTTGAGGAACACAGCCAGCAGCGTATTCTTTACGAGTTGGATTGACTGAGAAACACTGTAGAGGAAGGCATGAAAATCAGTGATAGGTGCGTTTCTGGTGACGTGTTCATAAGTGATCTCGTCATAGGACTCAGATCAGAGTGTTTCATGGTACCAGTAATGATGGCGTCTGTAAATCTGCTACCAAAATAGCAACAGACTGGGGCATTTTCAGAGCTCTAAATCTGATCCTCAGTGAAGTGAAAGAGTTGTGATGGCTGTCTGTACGTGTGCTCTCAGGTGAGGACAGGACATTTAAAGAAGGTTCCATAGTCCGGAGAGAACAAAGCCCTCAGATGACCAATAAGCTGATATGATGGATGGCTCTGTCTAACTTCCTGCCACCCATCTGGAACAACAGGGAGGCTATAATAGGTGTGACATACAGACACACATGGACTGGGCTGAGCTTGTAGACAGGCACACACACATAAACTGGAAAAAAAAAGGGACATGCTACTACTGTGTGTTGTGATATCATGTAGGATGGGCTACTGGTGAAATGATGTGCAAATAATTTGACTGATTCATTCATTCATATCGACACACACACACACACACACACAATACTTAGAAAGATATTTAAAGGCCAAAGTTCCCTTTTCACAAATATGTAACATTTCCAAGGAAGTCATATTGGACAGACAGAGTAGTCCTTGTCACACTTTCTCAAACTAATGCCAGGATAGCTTTCTTATACGACTGCAGTGACATATTGCAAGTACCTGACTGATATTGCATTGTATTACATGAAATAGCTGGATTCTTTTCAGAACATTGTTGCACAATTGGTAGTTGCTCTTGCTCAGGGGCTACTTGGGGGAATCTAAGACTGTCACTACAAGTGACTCAAACCGCTACCTGCAGACAGTCCTGATCATGCTGACAAGTGGCATTTTCCTCTTCCTACGATGCCACACCAGCAGATCCAACTACACACAGATATGATCAGACAGAGGGGAAAAAAACAGCACATGAACAAATGCCATTATGAATTTGTGGCAGCAATGAAAAGTCAACCATGTTCTTAATTAACACCCTACCCATGGCATCCCTACTGGAAAACATTGAATATACTCAGTGGCCACTTTATTAGGTACACTGGTAAAATCTAATGCAATCCAATTTAAGAGCTCAGCCATGAATTCTACCATTACAAAGATAATAGTTTTGACTGACCCTGTCTGAGAGGTGTTAATTTAACAATACATTTGTTATTGAGGTTGTAGTTTGCGGTGGTGTTGAACTGGACTGCATTATATTGAGAGGTGTTTCTAATGTTTTGCCCACCCCAATTTCAAACATGAGGGGGGAAGAATATTATAAAGTTTTAATAAAAACTGGTCATTATAATCTCCGTAATGGTAGGATACGTGACAGAGTTGTTGTACTGGATTACATTAGATTGTATAGGTGTACCTAATAAAGTGTTCAGGGAGTTTACGTCCACACAACAAGTAGAATTTAAGTCCCTGTAACTGTCATACATACATTAAAGTTAGAAACCCATAAGATTTTCATTATTTTAAAGCTGGAGTGCGGAACATTTGTCTCCCCCTTCTGGCAGTGAGAGTAATTACACAAACACTGTGACGTGTGCTTATGATGTATGCGTAGATGTATGTGAGCTCGCCCCAGGCTCGTGTTCAGAAATAGTTACAGAAATACAGAGACATAAGATAATAATCCATTATTTACGGAGAGTAAATGTAATAGCTACATAGCCTACTCCAAATATTTTACCAACCTGTCCAAGAGCAGTAACGTGACGTATCGGTGTCTGCCCTCAGACTCTTCTCTCAGCGCTCTCCAATGAGGAGAAGCTAAAGCTACGCCGATGGTCATGTGTGTTTGTCTTTGCCGTTGATTGCTTTCGTTTTTCTTAGGTTTTACTCCTAGTTGCTGTCGCCTACTCCGTCGCTACGGTTGCTCCAGAGCCATGTAGAGCGAGAGTTATGTCATCTCTTGGCTCATGGGGTTCATAGGCTTGACTGCATTCAATACAACGTTGCCAAAGCATATTAACTAGGGCTGGGTATCGTTTAAAAAATTATGATACCAGTAACCTTAAAGTGATCCGATACCAATGTAGGACTTAATTGGATACCTATCATGTGAATGGAAGCATTCAGTTTGCGTAAAATGCCACCACGTCTCCCCATCCAAATAATTTTTACAGTTATACATTTGGAAAGTGCTCTGTTACAGACCAGCCTTGTTTATCAGTGCCATTGAGTAATGGGAAACGACATTAATTCTGACGAACCATGAGTTAACAGTTTGAGTCAAGCATAGAGGCTGTATTATATAGATCTATATTGACGATGTGCTTTATTGTCATTATGTGTAGCTCTGGTTGTCTGTTTTTCTTCGAATCCAGGTATCGTTTGAAGTTTCTAAACTACTTTGTACTGGGTTATTTCAGTCGATATCAAGGTCAGTCTTTATGTGGACGACGTGTTGTTATTTATACAGGGCCCACAATCATCTCATCATCAAGGTAGACGGCTTTTAACGTGCCCTGCTGCTATGTGCTAAAACTACTTGCGGCATAAGCCCAGCACAATGGAATTATTGATTTTATTAAAGAATGTGACACGATGAATCTGTCAGCCCATGGAGTTGCACTTCCTCATCTGCATTTCTGACCGAGTAGCTGTTGAAGGCATGTTTGTATCCCCTCAATGGTCAATACATGTGTCATTTCAAAAAGCAATCTGGGACTAAGAGTAAATATACTAAACGCACTTGCCATTGTCACCAGGAACCACAGTTGTTGCGATTATATTAATGATTATAACAATAATGTAATGCTGTAATGGTCAAAACTCTCCTACCTATTGGGATAAAGCCCAAATGCTGAGTTATTCCAAATTACATTTAAAAAACAGCATTTTGCCTTTTCAGCTACCTGGTGTTTTGTTTGTCTATTTCGATCTATGAACGCCCTGTTTTTTATTGGAAGCAAGACCATCTGTCTTATACCCCTTATACCCAGCCTGTCTGTCACCAAAGCTCTCCTTTCAGTAGAGGCAACATCAGTTTGACACCTCGATGCTGTGTGTCTACTTACTTATTCAGCGAATGTTGCTTGTGAGTGTGCTGTGCAATTGAGCTATCTCCTGTTGTGAGTAATGCATGTGGAGAGTGACAGAGAGAGTGGGATGGAGAGAAAGTAACCTTTTTGAAACGGCTGTCTCAATTAGATGACCTGTGCGTTAACCCAGTTTGAAATCCCTCTGGACCAGAAGTGACGAGGACTGCATCAGACAGGAAAGATACAGAGGAGATGATAGAAGAGAGGAGAAAAGTGAAGAGGTGAGAAGAAAAAAAGGATAACCCAGTTAGGTTTGTGTGGCTCTATTAAAACTCTGCTCCCTAGGTATCAGATTAACCTAGTTGAAGCTTTTCCTGCTGAGTTAATTAGACAGACTGGAAAGGGCTTCCCGCCACTGCAGGTTTCTAACGATACGATGAACATCAACCGCTCCAGCCTCACAATTGGGTGTGCGAGCAGGACGGTGATCTATAATTATTCAGCTGTGTTCGAATTACAAAGAACCCTCTGCAGTGCAAAGCACATGACTGCCCGGATATCTAATCTGGTGTTTGGGCATTGATTTCGTCAAGCGGGAATCGCTGGAATGCTCATTGAGTTTTGCTGAGGGCGTCAATTTTGTTTGGTCTTGGGGGGGGGGGGGGCAGCTGTAAACTGACTGAATTTTAATGGTATTTATTGGTGCATTTGTTCCACTTGCTTTCCTTGACACCATCATGAAATGCATCTGGGGGTAACCTTTTCAGATAAAAAGCATAGAGAGAGAGAGACAGAGGACGGAAGAAGCAGACAGCCAAGGAAACGACTTGGTCGGTTCTGTGGAGTATTGTGTAATTGAACTGTACTAGAAAACTACAGAACTATAAACCTGGTCACAACCAGCAGCACGCTGGATAGCTCAGAGCCCCCCCCCTTCAATAAAACTCTTTATTGAATGAAATGTACAGTTCTGAGAATAAATGCCGGGGGGGAGTAAACTGCACAGTAGAAAGAAAACAGAAAGAAGCTCAGGGTGCTTTGGTGACTGACTTGCTCTAGCATGGCCCTGGCTGGTAAGCGATTAGCAGTTGGCTTGCCAGCTACAGTAGTTCACCAATTAGCCCTGCCAGAAGACATTTTTGTCAGGAAATGTATTTGCTCAAGTTTTATTTGCTAGATAATTCTATTCAAGAGCTCGGCAAAAGCGCATACTTAAAACAGAATTTTGCATGACACAATGAGTTTGTTTGAATAACCACAAAACGTTATTCATTCGGTTACAATGTTGACATTGATTTGATTTAAATGGTGTTTTCCTCTTCCTGCCCCGTGAGCACAAAATGGTAAAACGTTTCCCTGTCATCCATCGTGGTTTTGTGTGCTTTTATCAGCAGTAACTAAAGCCATTGATTAGAACAGAGTGGAAATAAATGGACTGACACTGCCTGTGTTATCTAATCTGATGGTTTGAGTGGCTGTGTGATTTCTATTGGAGAAATAATTAGAGATAAACAACAATACCAGATGACCATCAATGATGTGGCAAACATACGAAGATTACCACAAACAAAGTTAGACTGAATTGATTTCCAGTCATTTATATAAGTAACAGTACAGTACACTGCAAAGTACAAGGGTTTTACACTAAGTGGTTTTTAGTATTGATTCAAATACTGGTGTGAATAAAGGAGTTAAATGTGTGTGAGAAAGTTAAGCAGTTTATAGTGATAGGATAAATAGTGTGTGTGTGTGTGTGTGTGAGAGAGAGAGGGAATGAAATACAGTTACTGTAAGTAGTTTAAAATGATAGGATTATGTGCATGTGTTTGTCTTTGTGTGTGTTCATGTGTGCATGTGTGGATAAAAGAAAATACTTTTTTATTTCCACCATACGCTCCGCATCATGTCGCGCACTGTTCATTATTTTTCCCGTGCTACTGCATGTGGCTTCACAAGCTGGAGGGGTTTCACATTATACAAACCACAATGTGAAATCAGCCTGGTGCCTTTTGGTATCACAAGTCTTTCATGAAGGCCCATAAACTTAACTTCCCTGGAGGCCTTTTACCTCAAGGCAGTGTTTAAACAGGGATGCACATCATACAATTTCTTTAGCTCATTAAGCACTCAATTTGCTGTCACAGCCAAATTTGCACACACACACACACACACACAGTGTGAAAGCTTTCAAGAAAACGTTTGGAAGTTTAAAATCTGTTCCTGATTTTTAAACTCCTAACCGTGATTGTAAATGGCTGTGCATAGCATGAACAGAATTCCTTTCTTTTGGATGACCAACCACAGAATTTCACCACAGGACCAAATTTCACCGAACCTTAATCACACATCTCCCGCTGCATTTAGAACTGGCTTGTAACAGTTTTTTTATTTTAGGATGCCTTGTTGGCAAGGGTACATACAGTTAGACGATCTGAGGGGGGACGAGGGGGGATGCTATCCCCCGTTGTTAGCAAAATGAACTAAATCTGTCCTCCTTGTTAACCTGCTCAAAAGATGCTCTGTGCTTTGTCTCTCAGTGGCGCTTCATATTGCCGCTTTTAATAATCGCCACGGTTTCAGAACATATGAGACATACTGGTTTTGCACTGCATTTGGGAAGATTGGACATATAAGAGTCTGTCCGTTCTTGTCTACTTTTCTATTTTTAGAGCACGCCATGTAAAATTATTTTTGTGTGTGTACCTCACTCACTGACCAGACTTGCTAAACCTCAGCGTCGTAAAGGCTAGAAAAGCAGCGCCGATATAATATAGAAGCGCTCCGTCAAGATGTAATAATTCTCCACATTTTATCGACATTTTCTAGAGCAGACGGGGTGAGAGAGAGTGCGGCAGCAGCATGACTGAGGCCGGGTCAGAAATTAACAGAGCTTGGAGCAAAAGTGCCCTCGAATGCTCATTAACGGTTTTATTTTTTGCTGTTTTCACTTGTTACATTTCAAATGAAACAAATCTTTGTGCTGCAAACTCAGTGTTTATTTTACAGTATAACATAATAATTATACATTATTTCAGCGATCTTTAAGTGCCCATGGGCATTTAAAAGTTAACAAATCGTCTACTGAGTACACGCACCAACCAGAGTAAGAGTAGGACATAAACAGCAGCCATCTGCTGAACACTGGTAAACTTTTGGTAGCAGCTGGTCTGTTTGTATTCTCCAATAGCCTTATTAT
Source organism: Coreoperca whiteheadi (assembly GCA_011952105.1). NCBI lineage: Eukaryota > Metazoa > Chordata > Actinopteri > Centrarchiformes > Sinipercidae > Coreoperca > Coreoperca whiteheadi. The sequence continues at coordinate 23,828,741 of CM022474.1, forward strand.
GTCTTACCAGTATTCAATCTGCAATAAGAAGCCATCCCAGTAAAGTTAACACAATTATGAAAAAGTAATTTAAAAAAAAAAAAAAATTGAACACATATAGCACTAAACAGCAGCACCTACGCTGAATTAGCATCTCTCTGCATTCAAAGCAGAGCTGGGACTAATCCAAACTAACACTGCTAAAAATGATACATGTGTGAATCTACCAGCATCTGTGTTCAGAGGTGCAACACTTTATTTTTGTAGTTAACACATTAACAGTTAGTTTGCTGTGTACTGACTCTGTGGAATCTGCCGGGGTTGGGTGGTCACCGACCCTGAGAAGACTCACGGCATTCGACAGAAGGGATTTACATTTTAAATCTGCTCTCAGTGTTCTCTAAATGCAGGAGGAGTATATTAATGAGGAGTGTGTGTGTCTTTGTGTGTACACATGGTTTAAAGAATCCTATTAGCAACCTCTCGGCTCTGTCCTCAGTCTGTCACCCGTGGCAAGCGTGAGCTTTTCCCCTCTGTGTGTGTGTATTATACACATTTGCAGGTTGTATTTGATTTTTAATGTCAAAAAGTATGTTTATGTTGTTGATTAGATTGTCTACGTTCAGGCAGTGGTCAAATAATAAAAACTTACTTGCTAGCCTAGCAACTTTAAAGCTGATCATAAAAAAAACAGGCTCACTCTTTTGCACAAGATTGCTGCATTCGGAGTCTGATGTTGTGAACACGTGGTAAATATCTTGTCTTTTTTTTTTTTTTAAATATCACATCCCCAAAACAAGAGTAAACTGCCACACTAGCCGCTCTTTGAGGCGCTACTTAAGCACGACGGTGCTTTGAGCTAAATGCTAATGTCCGTATGCTAAAATGCTCACAATGTCCATGTGAAGTTGTATAACGTTTGCAATGTTAGTTTAGCGTGTTAGCATGCTAACATTTGCTAATTATCACCAAACACAAAGTGCAGCTGACGCTGATTAAAATGTAATTAGTTTTGCAGGGATTTGGTAAAAAACCAAAAGTACTGAAACAATTACTGTTCTGAACTGATGAAAAGTGAAGGGATTACCAAAGTTTTTACAATTCATCTTCTGGGCACCATGGATATCTGGGCCAAATATCATGGCAATCCATCCAGTAGTCTCATAGAGCGGCCAACCGACAGACTGAGAGCCACACCGCTAGCATGGCTAAAAACCTCAGCCTATGTTGGGGCCAATGTTCCTCATTTCAATTTCATTCGCTGCTGATAACTGTAAGATGAAAGCTAGTAGGTGGACCTTGAGTTGACATTTTCGAGTAGATAAACGTATATTCTGGTTCTACAGTCCGTGCACAATACTGTACCAGGGTTTACAGACACCACGGTCTGAAGCTCACGAAGTGGGTTTTGGCTCGTCGAGTTTACATTAAATCGCACTTTCTTTGCCGCTTCTTGGGAGTTTTTTGGTGTGACACGTGTATGTGCAGGCCCTTTTAAACTTTTATTGCCATTGATACATTAAAAGCATGGTTGCCTTGTAACAGCGGCGGTTCTACCTGCATGTTAGCTTTTCACAGATTGTTCTAACAGCATGAATCCGGTCTGAAGACAAATCGTGTGGTATGATTCATCAGTCACTTCAAAGTATGTACATTTTATTTCATGTATTAAACTACAGAGAAAATATTCTCATTTATTAAACATATTCTACATTTTTTTTTAAGTATTACTTTGTGATTAATCATGTCAAATACACGTGCTGTCATGTCAAATGACAGATGTTTGGTGCGGCTTTAAACACACGTGTTTAAAATGCAAAAATATAGTCCTCATATTGCACCTTTTGGGGTATTTCCTGGGGAGAAGACAACTATTTAAATTTTACATCTTTCATTAGTAGCTTCTTTTTTTTTGCATTATTATGCTCAAAACTTCCCATATACAGACTGCATGGGCACAAACTGCATTTGTGTTGTGCGTGTGAAAAATCTCAAAATGTTAAATATTAAACATACAGAATTATAAATGAGTCTACTTGGCACATCAGTTGTTTATCTAGTTTTTCAAATCTGTGTGCAGATATTTTTGCTGATTTATACAATTCTCCAAGCTGATGTATATCTTAACTGCGGAACCCGTGATAGCATCATAAGTGACTGTAGGCTTGGGAGGAGATTGAGTTGAACAGACGGACCGGTCACTTAGCTCCAAGCACTAATAAATAGTTGGGGAAAGTGGGGAAAAAACAAGTTTAGCATGGCTTCCCAGTTTCACTGCTGCAGAAGATTAGAAAGAAGAGAAGTTAGAGGTTGACGAAGTGTCCCAGGGCCACCAACGTTCCCCCTCAGGCAGAGGGGCAGATTTTAGGTTTCACGTCAAAATCTAAAATTTGGGGAGAGCAATGAATCCTGACAAACTGATGGGTCTTAGTGATTACACTATGACATGAATTGGATCTAGAAGCTGAGGACGGGGTTATGTTAGCCTATGCAAAAACAAATTGTCTATACAACCCTGTGCTTGTCTGCCACTCTGCACAACCGTAACACAGTGTTGAGATATTGAGGCTTGCTGTTGCCTGTGGTTTTTCTTGCATGGGTGACCGTCTGCTGACGTTTCTGTTTATTTTTAACAGTTAGATGATTATAAGCAGGAGGCCAGGTTAAAGGTTATGACACTTCTCTCCACGGATTGCTAAGCTAGTGTGAGAATGTCCCTGCTTACATTTAAGCCCCTGGGTTTTCTTAGAGGATGAAGTGTTGTTGTGCTCTTTTTAAAAATGTGTGTCCACATGGGATGAGTAGAGAGAAAAGTTGAGCGAGGCGTTAGCTGATATGCTGACATTTAATTTAACGTGTTCTTAAATTACCTCAGATAGTAAAGTACATTTAACAATAGGGCTGAAACAATTAGTCAGTTAATTCATTAAACAACAGAAGAATACATTGACAATCATTTCGATATTGGATGAATCATTTAAGTTATTTTTCTAAGAAAAACTGGCAAACATTTGCTGTTTCTCGCTTCTCTCTGTTCTATGTCACTCAAAACTGAATACCTTCGGGTTTTGTACAGCTTCTGAGACCAAACAAGAATTTTGAAGACTGCCACTGGCCTTTTTTTTTTTTTTAAGTTCCATGTTGGGTATTGGTCCAACTTCCCTGCACAACCAATCAGCATTGTTTTAAATACAGTAGGGGGTGATCGACACCAAAGATACTACGTCTCGTTTTGAAGATCGATTCTAGCGTCGATAAAGGATCGATGGCAAAAAAGGGATCAGTTTCCCTCTTGTGTTTCATCAAAGTGTAGAACTGTCTGTGCAAACAACGTTCGATTGCCGTGAACGCGTCTTTAGTGCGTGGACTCTTTGCTTCTCCTCAGCTGTTATCATGTCGTGTGCACTCGAACTGTGCAGTGTGCCGGCGACTAGTTTCATCCGACACATAATTGCAGTGATGGCTGAATGAAAGATGAGCATCGTTCGGGGCCATTTCACAGCTGTGAATGAAAACGTTGGCTAACGGCGATGTGTGCATCAAACCCGGGTCTTGAAGGTGGCAGGTAGAAATCCTGCCCCTCAGCTAAACTTACAATGATTGCTAACCTTTGGCAAATCATTTAGCGGTGGAAATGTATTCAGATTTAGCCTATTGACGATGCAGTCACCTCATAAATCATGACACACTGCTCTCCCCTACATGACCGTACATAAGCTGTTATTAATAGTAAAAAGTGTCAGTATTGATATCGGTGGCCCTCCATTACTTGGAATCAGATTAATCCCCAACCCCCCAGCATGGGCATGTGATTCTGGGGCCGTGTGCAACAACCTCTTTGTGAGCTATTTACCCAGAAACCCCCTCTCTGCCATGCAAAGTCATCCACGTGTATTTTGCAGAAGCTTGTTTCAGCATAATCCAAATCCAAATCATATGGGAAGATGTAATCTTATCAAACGGCCTGAACTGCATCTATTAGAAACTGCACTGGCATTAAAATGTTTGGGAGCCACTGATCTTATCTAGTGTCCATTCGCAACAAACATAATCAAAACACAGAGGAAAGAGATGAGGAGATAAGCTCCCCTTACAATCTTCACCTCGTTTATTGAGCAGGCAAAGCTGCCCCTCCATCTACTCCATCCTTCACGGCACTCGGGCTGCTGTTGTCTCTTAGCAACACCTCCAGGCAAATCGATGGAGGGGAAAAGAGAGGGACAGAGAGATGAATGAAGGCGTTGAGAGGACAAAGGGGAGGAGGAAGTGGGGAGAAGGGCAGATGGGTGTGAAGTGTATAAAGAAAAGGGGAAGACAGGGGGAGTGAAGTGGAAATGCAGGGAGGGAGGAGAGGTAGAGGTAAAAGTAAAGGGGGGAAAAGATTCTGGGAGAGAGGAGGAAAGGTGAATGGAGGTAGCAATAAACTAAGGAATGATGTCAAGGTCTGGCCAAGTCACTGCATTTAATGTCAGTTGGGACCAAAATGTCAAAACGACAAAATAGGCTACATTTTGAGGGACAGTGGCACGTTTTCTGCACACTGACTACATTTCCTTGAACATTTGTTACAAAGAGTTTGGTTCTAAAATATACAAACGGTTCGCTCCCTGAATAAGGTGATAAGCTCCGACTGCAAAGTAGATGTCAGGCAGCCCACCCCCGATAAAACAAAAACCTCCCTAAAAATAAGGCAGGCAAGGCAAATGTGGGACTCAAACAGGGCTCGGGAAAGGCAAGTGCCCGCAGTTTGCCCGCTACTTTGTGTTACCCAACTGATGCCCATGGGGGAAAGCGGACTGAAGAGGCGAACAGAGCCCGGCGGGTCAACAACAACAAAGCGTCTCCGGCCGGGCAGAGGGTGGCGCAAGGAGCCGATGGCCTCCGACACCAGCCGCAGACGCTGGAGGAGGAGGAGGAGAACGATGCCCGCCTCTTCATCATTGCCGCCACAATAGCAATGCTGAACCGAGCTCTGTTTGTTTGCCCCCCAAAACATCCGGTGTACAGAGAAACTGGCTGCATAGAAATTGCGTTTTGAAAGGCTCACCTTGCTGTGTGCCGCTTGTATTTCTGGCTGAAATCCCCCAAAATCTGCGTTGCTTTCACAACCGGTCCTGTTCACCCTCGCCGCCGCCGCCGCTGCCGCTTATTTCAGACATCTAGCGGCTCTCGTCCCTCACGGCACGCCGTCGCGTTGGCTGAACCGAAATGTGTGTGTGTGTGTGTGTGTGTGTGTGTGTGTGTGTGTGAGCCCCCCCCCCCCCAACTCTTTCTGGACGCAAAGCCAAAAGAGCAAAGGAATTTAAATGGACCTCGGATAACGACAACAAAAAAAAGATGTTAGCGGTTTCAACCTAGCTGTGCAAAAGCACCGGTGGGCCAGACGATGAAGAGGCTAAAGCCCCTAACCCGCTCGCTCAACGAGACCGAGTGACGAGGCGGTGTCCAACACAAGAAGGAGACCGTGGACCTCAACGGGGAGGCAGGGGGAGCAGGAGCAGCAGGAGGCGGCGTCGGTTGGCATCTTCCTGGGACGGTCCTCGCAGAGCCATGCGTCGAGACCCCGGTGGCCACCGCTGTCATGCTAACTAGCATACATCTGCAACTTCCTGCCGTACCTTTTCACAATAAAAATATCGTGCGTGCCTGTAACCTATACAGTTATGCCACTTTGGGAAATAAGAGGCTTTAACCGTGCAGAATGCCATCTTTTATTTTTTATAGGGTTTTTTTAGCCTATATTTAGTTAATTTTGCGGTGTAAACCGAAATATAAAAATATAGTTTATATCTAAACTAAATAAATACAAAGAAATTAAATACCACTCAAACATGTCAGTATGTGCATTCACATTTTCATAAATGACATACATACCTGTATACACGCATACAGTAGATACAAACATACATACATTTACATATACTTAAACATATATTTTATGTCCTGCTTCCCATAGATTCCTGTCTTCCAATATTATATACACTTCTTGTTTTTTTCACCTTAAATGTAATGTTTACAAAGTCCTATTTGTCCTATGTTCTGTTTTGTTGCAGAAACGCATCAATTCACTGATGCACTTCAAAGGTCCAGTCTATCTGATCACATAGTGATCAGCCCTTTCATATACAGTCTATGGATCACCCCCATCTCTCATTCTAAATCAAATTTTTGAATGAAAATGGTTCTTTTTTTTTTTTTGCCCAGCTGAATAATCCATTCATGAAATTAGTCAGGGGATACAATTCTGAAGTTACACAGACAAAAACACATTAATTAAAGAGATGGTGTAGGGAGCTGTTTACATTTTGCAAATCCATTTTGTTGTTGACATGCAGCCGGTAGCATTTGGTTTTCATCATGACTTTGCCGCTTTTACTTTGAAAGCAAAGTCACAGGTAGCCTCCTGATCAAGTTAACTCCCCAGCTTTACAGTAACAAGTGTGTGAATCCCTCAAAGATCATTTAGAAGATCTATTTGAAGTCCAAACAGGCTGAAAACTCACCTTTCAAAATTTGAACAGATTATAAATCATCCACATTCATTGTTTTCCTATCCTAGCCACTTAATAGGTCCATTAATTATGGGTTGCACCGTCTTGGCTGAAAAACTAACCACTGGCTGCTGAGCCAAACTAATCATGAAGATATGAACCCACTTGAACTCATTGTATTTTCAGGACAAAGTTCATCCATCTCTGGGCTGGGCCATGTTGTGGTAATTTTGTCGCCCCCTTCTCTGCATTCCACGCATGCAAAGCATTGTGGAATTTGTAGTTTTTACACATACGGTAGGTTAGTGCATTATGAGGGACTGGTTGGAAAGTTACAAACCTCTCAAGATGTGATCCAAAGACATCTTCACTCACAGCCCGTGCTGCAAAAAAGTGCGAAGTGAAAAATGTTCATGCTTTTCTCCAAATGAGAAGAAATAACCTGCTAACCAGAGAATGGGAGTGAGAAACAAGTTGTTCTTTCTTCATGTGGCACGTATGGCCAACTTCTTTCCTATAATCAAATCATTTTCTGGTTCACTCAGCACATTAAATGGACCATGGAACTGAGAATCCATCAGGGCTGATATTAGGTATTGTCAAAAAGACTGGTAGTCTTCTTAGAGTACATCCAAACTCAAGCAAGGCCAGCATAGCAATAAAAATTCAAAGAAGTGTTTCAATAGTCCACCCGACTGCTGTCCCTTTGTGTGTGTGTTTGTGTGAGAGAGAGAAAGAGCGCACACACACAAAGTTACATATACAGTTTTGATGTCATATGTCATATACTATATTTTATCTATGTTTTTATTATTGCTAATATTACTTGTTTTTTGTATTTGTTTTTATTCATGTTTTAAAAAAATGTAATCACTGGTTCGTGTACTGTCCAATTTGTGCTTGGATGCTTTGGTAATTGTTTTTCAAAACGTTCACGCCAATATAGCCTTTGAATTTATTTGAATTGAACTGTGAGAGAGAGAGAGAGAGAGAGAGAGAATGCACATTGACTGCTTACTTCCAGAAATCAGCATGAACTGTGGTTTTTTACCATCATGACTACCACACCACCCTGAGGACACCTGATGACTGGGGGAAAGAACTGCTGCTGTAGACAAACAGACAGACGGACACAAGTAAATCTCACTGAGTACTGACTCAGTGCATTTTAGCTCCCAAAATGTGTCATTCCAACACAATTTAAGAATAGAAATGCAAGAATTTACTGACACCTTCAACATTCAATTTTACCTTAAATCTCTTCTTATGGTATTTAATGAACAAACAATCCACACTATCACGCACAAACAAATGTTCAGTATCTTCTTGTTCCAACATGTCCATGAAGCTATAGTGATGCTAACACTGACTGAAATGATGTATTATGATTTTAAGGACCGAAACATTCCATAAAATGAAAGTATTTAGATTTGCGCTCAATTTGATCGCATGTTGACACATGTTATGACATAATTACAACTGAGTAGATTTCTGCAAGCTTCGTTTTTCTTTTTACTTGTGTTTAGCTGTGTAACATGAGTTTGTATAGATGGAGCCACTGGTGGACCTGTCAGACTTCAAGAGCATTATGTAGGCTATTCAATTAGCATATGATATTATATTACCATGTAGTTACTGACATAACCATAAGAGGTTAGAATGGCTCATTGTATTGCCAATAGACGAGGTACATAACATAAAGAAAAATAAACAATATTGAGGCAAAACAATTTGTAAGACATCGTTTTTAAACCCGACATACCCTCCACACTCGCCAGTGTTTCTCTGTATTGGTCTTGAGGTCTTTGTCGACATCTGCTGGAGAGTCGGCGCTACTACAGCCTGTCTCGGTTTTCTGTCAGGCACGTGTGTGGGCCACCTCACAATGACGGCGTTTTGGCTGACGAAGGACCCACCAACGGCGGCTCATCGTTGGCTTACCGCAGTTGCAGGGAGATTGTTTGTGTGAATGAAATCTTATCCGTCTGAAATCAGAATCATCTTAACGATCACGCTGGTAAATATTTCACTCTACGAATGTACAGCTTGTCAGTAATCGAATGGCTATTGTATGCATGTACAGTGTGCACGGTCTTCAGTAATGTAGCGAGGAAACAGGGGAGAGCGTCCGGCAAAAGTGGCGCTTTCTATGAACAGGCGCTCAGTCCGCTGAACGCAAGTTTAAATGAGCTGCAAAATCAAACCGTGTGCGTAGTTTTAAAAAGATAAGCAGCGTCGTGCTACCTTGGCTTTGCAACAGATGAGCCGAGTTAGCAAACAAAAGTAAATTATGGGCATTGAGATTTGCTTAGCATTAAGTTCGTCTTCTACTTGCTAAGCTAACGTTAGCGGTACCCGACGGCCATTGGCATGTAAACAGTAACGCCACAAGTCCAGTCTGGGTCCCGCAAGCGTGTTAACTCTCCACTAATTCCTAACGGCTTCGTTGCGAAGAGTTTATTAGGCTTTGCAAAGTAACGTTAGCTAATGTTACAGCAGTGCTACTTCCCCAACAGCGCGGTTTAGTGTGGACATCCCTGTTCAACGCACCGTCAAGCATGGACACATCTAAAAGACCGTTCACAGTAAATCTTACTGCTCATATATAACCCTCTTTCTTTGGTTTCCATGCTTTCTCTCGCAGTTTTGAGCTGGGCCAAGTGCTCTCTTTACAGCCCCTGAAGAACCTTGTGGGGAGGCCACAGAAAGGGAGCCATGTTTCTGTACAACATCACCCTGCAGCGAGCCACCGGCATCACTCATGCCATCCATGGAAACTTCTCGGGTGAGATTGCTGCCTGCTTTCTTTTCCAGTTTGGTTGTGTTATCGTTAGTCCGTCTTGCCATTTCCCCACCTCTTTTGTCAAACGCCCTCCCTCTCAGCACAGTTAGAGTAGGGGTATTCTGTATATGTGTCAAAAGTTAAAGTTGCTTTGGACGGAACCGTCTGCTAAATGAATGCGATGTAATACGTTGTGTAATGTAGGCCTGTCTGTTTGCATTTACCATAAAATGGTGCTTGGTAATTGGCCTTGCCAGCATTCTGTACTTGTTTTCTATGCCTGTCATTTCTGTCGTAGTTTGTCTTTTCCAAATGCATGTTTTTGTGTTTGTACGTCGGCTCTGTTTGTCAGATTCACATGCCTTGCATATTATGAGGGGATGGATTATGAGTTGTCATCGTGTGATTGATGGTTCTTCTCTAACCACAGTCAGTGAAGAGAATGCAGCGTCTCTGAGTAGAATACCAAAACAAATAGTATTGTTTTCTTGTGGGTTTTTATAATATCATGCAGCCATAATACCCTAAGTATGATTTGGAAAATGCAGAACTGCCGAAAATAATTTAGAAAATGATATACTCACCTTTGTCATGACTCTTTTGTTAGATGAAATGGTGATGATTTCGTTGTGAAATAAAATAATGTAGCAGTACATGCAGTAACACACATACTAACGATAATGGATTCCCAAAGCAGTTTTATTTTTGTAAAAGGGGAGCAGAGTTTGGAGAGAAATCCTGTTAATATGAGGATTTCAGTTTCTGGGTTTCAACCACAGTACATCTGAGAGAGAGATGCTATACAGCATTTCTATTGCAGCTGATAGCTGACACATGCTGAAAAGAGATGTTTGTGTCCTTGGTAGGAACCAAGATGCAGGAGATTGTCGTTTCCAGGGGAAAGATTTTGGAATTATTGCGGCCAGATGCCAACACAGGAAAGGTGCACACTCTGCTCACAGTGGAGGTGTTTGGCATTGTTAGGTCCCTGATGGCCTTCAGACTCACTGGAGGAACCAAAGGTATGTAGCCAAGGGTTCCTGCACATGCAGCTACAAACATGGGTTATATATAGTTAAAGACACCATTCATAAATATATTTTTCCCATAGATGATTTGATATTCATGATACAGACTGATGTACACTACAGCTCAAACGTTTGGAGTCACCTGTTCTGTTGATTTGTTTCTTCTTTCCTTCAATAGGGGCCATTTTAACATAGATAAAAAACAGTACAATTATACACCACATGTATTATATGAATGTATAATGTATTGTTATTATGTAGGAAGGGTTTTAGAATAATTAAATGATTAAACCATCCGTTTAGTCGATGTCCCCACAGTGTTGCATGACGGGGGAGAATACTGTTGGAACCATGTTTTCCCCCAAATACACTTCGATTTTTAATTTGTTTTCCCGACCAGAAAAGTGTAAGTGACCCCAGATCATTTTTGAACCGCAACTTGGCTCTAAATATTTTGGGAGCTGGGTTTTCTTTGGGCCCTCTACTCAGTGGTTAGATTGAACAGGTTTGAACTGTGATTTGTCGGTCCATAGTAGGTTCAGCTGCTATGCCGTTATCCAATTCAAATAGTCATAGTTGAAGTTTTAAGAAAAGCTTTGCTAAAGCACCATGCCTGTTAATTCCAGCTTGTTGTAGGCATTATTGTGCACTTGACACAGAAACAGGAACCTGATTTAAATCTGCAAAGATTATAATGCTAAGCTTCCAGTTTCTTTAACCGGTTACTGCTGATTTCTTAAATTCTGACTTTTCAGTTGTTAGTCTAGTACAGAGTTTCGTTCTCCATTTACAAAGCATTACTTTTTTTGCAAACCCTTCATGTAAAATAAAGTCCATTTGTAAAGAGGGCTTTCAGCAGTTTAAAAAAATGAAAGATTATTCCAAAATATAGAGTATTCCTCTCAGCCATCTGGCCGTACCGAATCAAGCTGTGGTGGCAGCCTACTCCAAACCTTTGAGTGGTAGTGGATGTGCGGAGTTAGCCTCTGGTTACACATTCTTCTACTGAAGGGGAAAGGTTCCCCTTGTCCTTGAGATCTGAGTTTGGGACAAACATGTTCAACCACAACTTTTATGACCTCACAAAAGTGATTTATAAATTAAGGGGGTAAAGCATCGTTCTCTCACTCAATGTACTAACTTTTTGTTGTTTTTAATTATGTTCATATGTGTTTGTAGACTACATTGTTGTCGGAAGTGACAGTGGTCGTATTGTCATCCTGGAATATCATCCATCAAAAAACATGTTTGAGAAGATCCACCAGGAAACGTTTGGGAAGAGCGGCTGCCGGCGCATTGTCCCCGGACAGTTCCTGGCCGTCGACCCAAAAGGCAGAGCTGTTATGATAGGTACGAAGTGACATCAAAGAGTAAAAACAGTTGGCCCAAAAAAGTAAATGTCAGTGTCTGCTCACAGTCACGACAGATGGAAGACAGATGCAGTTAGTATACCTCCTAGAACACACAGTATTTTACTGGAATCTTGTGTCTGACACCGTTTTCATACAGATTTTAGAAACAGGGTACTGTAGGTTTTGCACTTCAATACAGTACTGTAAAGAACAGTGTCAACACAAACATTTGAACTGAGCAAAGATATATAGTACTTATAAGTATTAATTACAGGTCTGTTGTATTGGGCTGCATTGCAGTGCACAGGGTTTCTGTTATTTATTTATGTTTTTACAAAAAGCTTTTTCCAGAATTCCTGAGAGTGATAGTGTATTTCTATATTATGTAGGACAGCCATGTATATTAAAACTATATTACCGTAAGTTCAATGAAATTAAGCATTTTGGATGCCTTTTGTCCTTTGCCGGTCTAGGAGCGATAGAGAAACAGAAGCTGGTTTACATTCTGAACAGAGATGCAGCTGCAAGACTGACCATCTCCTCTCCACTGGAGGCCCATAAAGCAAACACGCTGGTCTACCATGTAGTAGGAGTCGATGTCGGCTTTGAAAATCCCATGTTTGCCTGCCTCGAAATGGACTATGAGGTAAGATCATGAAAACTCAAGGTTCTGCCTTTAAGATAACTTGTGTTGTGGATGTGATGAGTTTGTCATGTCTCTTCTCTGACTATCACTGGAGAAAGATTTAAAATCTCTGATCTCAGCTCATAACTTCCAATATTCAAATCTATGTATTTGTAACAACTATTTTTGTGTATCCTGACACCATATTTGTTACTGTTTAATTAGTCTTAAAGTTGCTACTACTTCCATAGTGCCTGAGGCTACAATGTGCCTAACAATGGACTCATTTAGAAAACCTCTGATCCTCTATGTTGATATTTGCTCTTTCCAGGAAGCTGACAATGACCCGACAGGTGAAGCCGCCGCCAACACGCAACAGACGCTCACCTTTTACGAGCTGGACCTCGGCTTGAATCACGTGGTCCGCAAGTACAGTGAGGCTTTGGAAGAGCATGGAAATTTCCTCATCACTGGTAAGCATTTGGACACATGTGGTTGCACACAATGAAACTATAGGTGCATCAGTTATCACCTCCTTCAGCAGTTGTCAGGGATGAAAACTGTCATTTGGAGACTGTCAAAAGTGGAGCCAAGAAGAGGCTGTGTGAAAATACACTAAGCAGGGACAGTGGAAATGAAATTTTGCAGAAATATGTTTAGAATATGCAGCTTTTTAGGATTGGATTTGTTTTCAGAAGAACCTATACACAGGCATGGCTGTAACATAGCACATAGGCTTGTTAGATCACGAAGTGTTATCACCCATCAGAGTGTTGTAGATGTGATGAGTTTGTCATGTCTCTTCTCTGAGTAACACTGGAGAAAGATTTACCATCTCTGATCTCAGCACGAGTCTGCCAACACAGCAACACACATATTTAAGAGAAAGTTCAAGTAGTATAGGGAAACCTGGGATTTAAAAACCAAACCCATCCTGCTGTTTTGTGATGAAGTGTTTTTTTCAAGTTTCTGAAAGGGGAGCAAAGAGTTTGTATCCAGTGAACATATAATACAGAGGATATTCAACATTTGCAAATATTTTGCCCCACTCCCTGTAAATCCTCCCTGTATGAGAATGCTGCCCTCCCCGGCTACACAGTCATCTTGCTGCGCGTCACACCAGCCCATCCTGCTTTTGGAGTCCAGCCGTTTTCACTGTAGTCGCCTTTTGAAAAAGAAACACATCCCACTAAGTGCTCTTCTCTGTCTAGTTCCTGGTGGTTCAGATGGTCCCAGTGGAGTTCTGATCTGCTCCGAAAACTACATCACATATAAGAATTTTGGAGACCAGCCTGACATTCGCTGTCCCATCCCGCGACGCAGGGTGAGTCCTGAATAATGAAATGCATAATGACAATCGGAGCTTCATCCTTGTTTCGCACAGTAAACTCTACCACACGCTTCCTATGCTGGCTTTCTGAGTATCTTTAACTACGGCTTCCTACGAGCATGGCATCAAAATGTGACACTTCTCTAGACTGTAAGGATTGGAGCTATGTTTTAATGAGTAGGGATGTTGCAATCCAGTGCTATGATGTCAAATGGAAGGATGTTTTTTCCTGTTAATTTGGAAGCTGTTCAAGTCATCACATCCACTCCTTTTTTCTTTTTCTTTTTTTAAGTGCGTCTAATTTGTGCCACTTTTTGTCTCTGTATGCACATTTATTTTTATTCTCCTCCCTTTTCTTCATCTGCCACCTCCTACAGAATGACCTGGATGACCCCGAGCGAGGCATGATATTTGTCTGCTCAGCCACCCACAAGACCAAGTCCATGTTCTTCTTCCTGGCCCAGACTGAGCAGGGAGACATCTTTAAGGTTACCCTGGAAACAGATGAAGAAATGGTGAGCAAAGATGAAGGAAGGCTAAAATCAATTTAACATTTTCCCTAGGTGCTACATTCTTGTAATACCATCCACCTCTCATGTGAAAAGCGACACAATCAATCCGATAAAACGAGTCATTAATTCATTTTCTGTGGATTCATTCATCAGCTATGTTTTAGCACAAAAACGTATGTTTAAAAGGTGTCTGTGCTGTTTCTCAGGTCACAGAAATCAGGCTGAAATACTTTGACACGATCCCTGTGGCCACAGCCATGTGTGTCCTGAAGACTGGCTTCTTGTTTGTGTCTTCAGAGTTTGGAAACCAGTAAGTCATTTGTCAGCATCAAGTCTTCTTCTGCTGTCGTCAAGTTCATTTGTATTACCTTTGGAATACCGCTTACAACCTTTTTGTACTTTTCTTTCTCTGCTTGAACACCTTCAGATTGATGCAAAAATATCCTAAAAAGCTCATCTCGGGGCCGGAATTCCTGTCTATTTATCTTTTGCTCCATTTTTGTTGCTCTTTTTTTCCCCTCCCCTCTCAAACCTCACTTGCTCATGTTCTACTTTTTGTTTTCTTTAGTTACCTTTACCAGATCGCACACTTGGGTGACGATGACGAGGAGCCTGAGTTCTCCTCTGCAATGCCACTGGAAGAGGGAGATACCTTCTTCTTCCAACCCCGCCCCCTCAAGAACCTCGTGCTGGTGGACGAACAGGAGAATTTATCACCCATCATGTCCTGTCAGGTCAGTGTGTGTTTGTTTTTTTTGTGCATGTACTTGTGCCCATACAATTGGGCCTACCAAATATCCGATAACTATGTTGCTCTAAAAACCGTGTATCTCCTTGCTGGCTCATTGTCTACTTCTCTCCCTGTATTTGACAGATTGCTGATTTGGCCAATGAAGATACACCGCAGTTGTATGTCGCCTGTGGACGAGGCCCTCGGTCTACTCTGAGGGTCCTTAGACATGGACTGGAGGTACACAGTCTTAGCAAAATAACGTGCATGCAGACAAAGACAGGCACGCACGCACGCACACACACACTGCTGGCTGAAAATTGATGAGTTTGTTCATGTCTCTTCTCTGAATAAAAGCTGAAGAGTCTTTAGATCACTCTGATTTCAGAACAAAGACAGAATTTGGTGTCTGTATATCACGCTTCGTCACCAACAAAATCACTGCTGTTGCACTGGTTTTTTGCCTTTTCGGGTTCTGTATTAGGGTGGGCGATAAAATTTATATCACAGTATTTTTTTTTTTTGGATGTGCAGAGAAGAGACTTGATTATTGCAGAGTAGAACTGGATCAGCAGCTCCTGAGGCAGGTTGAACTTCCTGAGCTGGAACAGGAAGTTCATCCTCTGCTGGGCCTTTTTGATGACGGTGTTGATGTTGGACGCCCACTTTAGGTCCCCGGAGATTGTGGAACCCAGAAACCTGAAGGCTTCCACAGCAGACACTGTTGTTCAGAATGGTGATGGGGGGGGCGGGCAGTGCTGGGGGGCTCCTCCTGAAGCCCACTGTCATCTCCACAGTTTTGAGCGTGTTCAGCTCCAGGTCGTAAGGAACGCACCAGAGGCCCAGCTGTTCAACCTCCCGTCTGTACGCAGACACGTCACCGTGGATGAGGCCAATGACCATTGTGTCGTCTGCAATCTTCAGACAGTTTGAGGGGTCTTCTGATGTATAGAGGGAGAAGGGCAGTGGGGCGAGCACACACCCCTGGGGGGCGCCGGTTCTGGTTGTCCGGGTGCTGGAGTGATGTTCTCCAGCCTCACCTGCTGCCTCCAGTCTGTCAGGAAGTTTGTGGTCCACTGACAGGTGGGGGTTGGGACAGTGATCTGGTCTGGTATTCTGTCTCTGAAAGAGCTGACACACATCCTTTTCGCAGATCCTGAGTGCAGATGGGGGGGTCAGTGGTCAGGGGGTGTAGGTGGTTGATTTGGTGTCGAAGCGGGTGAGGAGTGTGAATGTGGGCTTATCAGACCTACAGTAAAACACGTTCGCACAGAACAGATAAACTCCGGCTCCGATACAACGGCTACCCAAAGCTTGAAGTCTAACTGAAGTGATTGCGTGTCACTCTCTAAGCACTGCTGAAACGGGGGTGACCTACACTCGGTACTGTGCCTGAACGCATCCTATGTAGACACAGAGGATTGAAGATCTGCTAACAGGCGACTTTCGCCATGCCTCCTCTGTAAGGAGCGTCACTTAACCAGTAGGTCAGAATGGTTCTGGTGCATTCTGTGTAGACAAACTGCATCTGCGTGTACATTAGGTAGTTAGTACTTGATTTATTTGCTTGTTCTTATTACAACAGAAAGGAAGGTAAATGTGAAATGATCACTATTCAGCTGTAGAATGATCCATAATCCTTATGTGGCTGTATCGTTGGGTGGATCGTGTACAGTCAAGTGGGTTTTGTGAAAAACTAGATCATATTCTGTATAATACATATATGTAACATAAACCATATTGTTGTCCTTGCATCATGCCCCTTACAGTGTCGTGATAAAATATGTGATATTTGATCAACATTAAATCGTCTTTGCCCCCTTTTTTGTCTTTTGTTCTTTCTGTACTTCCTTCTCTATCCGTCCCTATCAGGTATCCGAGATGGCTGTGTCTGAGCTGCCCGGTAACCCCAACGCTGTGTGGACAGTACGCAGACATGTGGAAGGTAATGAGTTTCCTGTTTCAGACACGTTTTTTAACAACCGCTCATAAACCAAATTTACAATGTCTACTTTACAGTCAAAGACAGATGCTAATAGAGACTGGTATTTCATTTCAGTGTCTACAAACCTTTCAACAACATCGTAAAACATGAATAAGTCAGACTTAGTTGTTATTGAGTGTTTAGTCTGTATATTTACCAGTAAAACAACATGGGATTGATAATAAATTGCGGTAATGTGTTTTTAATTTCATTGATTCGACCCATATGTTTACATTTCAATTACCTATTGAGGTAATCTGTTACTGATTTGAAAATGTTTGGTTTGTTTTTATTAAAAGGGCTATAAATAAAGTAGCCTATTTGCTCTTTCTGTGATTTTGCAGAGTCCCTACTTGAAGAGCATTTTACAATCAAATCTCTTTTGTTTAAGTCTAGCGTCTACGTTAGGTCGGGTTGGGTTGATCTCTGGTGTTGTCAGTCTGATGTACAAGCTTAAACCGACATTTGTCTTTTGTTTGTCTGTTCCTTTTTTTGTTAGACGAGTTTGATGCCTACATCATTGTATCTTTCGTAAACGCTACTCTGGTTCTGTCCATTGGGGAGACTGTAGAGGAAGTGACAGATTCTGGATTTCTGGGAACAACGCCTACTCTCTCCTGCTCACTGCTCGGCGAAGACGCCCTGGTGCAGGTGGGTGCAATGTGATGTCAGTGATGTTGTTAGGTACGCGTCCTGCGTCTCTGACGCATTAAAATCTGAAAGGACACAGAAAACTCACTATCGGTGCACGTTAACACTTTTACCTACAAATGAATAACTTACCACTCTGAAACGTCTTGTTCCAGTCTGAGTTGTGAAGCTGGTTCGGGTTGTTCTGCCTGTGTTTCCGTATCAGACACGGGCTCGAACATGTACAGCTGAACCGAAGCCATACACTTTCAGCTGAAGCGCCTTTGTTTTGGAAAACTACCTCGCTCGTCAGGACCCGCCCTACTCTGCTTCTGATTGGCTAGGAGTCCTTACCTAGGTGCTGCCGCATGTACAACTGCCAACAAAGATGGAATAGAAGTGAGATGCCTCACTCTGTAGCTAAAACTGAGCATTCAAGCCCAGGTGAAAAGAGGTGCTGCAGTATGAGGGGGGAAAAAAATGTTTTGTTTTTTTAAATTAAGCCATGTAAATCTATCCTGGTACAACCCCAAAATAAAATAATGAACCTGAAAATTAGCATAATATGGCCACTTTAAATGTCTGAGTGTAATACTGTTTCCCATGCTGTATCTGTGACAGTTAACTAAGGTATGCAGGATATTATGTTGGAATGAGAAAATAGTAAAAACAAAGTAGTAATAACAATTAAACTAACCTACTACTTACTTTCTTTCCACTTTATTTCTTCTGCTCTTTGCCTCCCTGCTTCTCCTTTCAGGTGTACCCAGACGGTATCCGCCACATCCGTGCAGACAAGCGTGTGAACGAGTGGAAGACTCCTGGCAAAAAAACCATTGTCCGCTGCGCTGTGAACCAGCGACAGGTTGTAATCGCACTCACTGGAGGGGAGCTGGTCTACTTTGAGATGGACCCGGTAAGAAAGTAGATGCTTTTGTGTGTATATTTGTGTGCACTTGCATATGCTCTATCTAGTTATTCAAATGAAATATTCCCGCAGGAACTGGGTCTATTATTGACTAAAAGTACACTAATTTTGCATTTGAGATACACATTCAGCATTTCATTTCTTATGCTCTATGGTCCTCATATTGAACAAGTCACAGATCTCAAAATATGGACAAATTGAATCTCGAAAGGATTTTAAGGTATATCGACTACAGCAAACCTCAAACAACATTTAGTGACAAACATGAAACACTCAATACTTGCTAAGGGGTGTTATTTGTATTTACTGCACAGAAAGTAACCAATTTAAATGTCACTAAAACTAATATTGAAGAGAAAAACTATAGAAATCTCGGGTACCGTAATAGCCGCAGGGAAGAACTGAGATGACTGAAAGTCTGTGTAGTAATAACGTTTTTCTCTTTGTCTGCTTCCTCCTCCCTTCTGTAGTCCGGCCAGCTGAATGAGTACACAGAGCGGAAGGAGATGTCTGCAGACGTGGTTTGTATGAGCCTGGCTAACGTTCCACCTGGTGAGCAACGCTCGCGATTCCTGGCCGTGGGACTGGTTGACAACACTGTCCGAATCATCTCCCTGGACCCTTCGGTATGAACAGAAACACTAGTTTGTAAATGAAATAAACCCTTCAGCACAGAGACAAACACTCAGCACCCTGACACATTCAAATGAAATGTTCGGTATGTTTGCCAAACCCAATATTAAGTGTTGGGGGAAAAATTCACTTATTGTCAGTTGAGTGGAGTACTGTTGTAATCCTACTATTGCCTCAGACTTACACGGCGGTGGTACGCCATCAGTCTTGTCCTGCATCCAAATAAACGTCATCATAACGAACCAACCTTGGTGTAACATGAAATTTGACTTCCCGCTTTCCCTGGTCTTAAGGATGACCAGCGAAGCAGCCTTTGCCCTTAAGATATTTGTTTTATTTATAGGTTCACTAGAGAGTCAAAATAGTATCTTTAAGCTAACCAGCCTGATGTATATTTACGTATTAACCAAAACAATTGACGAAACTCTAACCTGAGCTGATAACCGACAAGACTGATAAAGTTGAACAACCACACAAGGCCACAGCCCAACCAGGACACTAATAAAGTGGAGTCAGGCTTTGATAAGTTTACATGTGCCCGGTATTGTTCATTGACCTTTCTGTGGTAAAGTAGGTCTTTGTGTTTAAGAGTTTTTAGTGTTGGCCAGCTTTGGAGTGTTTGAAGCTGATAAATATTCTGAAGATGTGAGAGAAAAAAGGTATTTGTGTAAAATTACAGCATTACTTGAATGATAAAATATACTCATTTTTAAAAGTATGATACCATTTTGCTGTAAACCGTGGCTGGCAACAACATCCACCATCAGATTTAACAAGTTCTTTTAAAATGAGTCGGACCGAACAAAAATGATTTTACGGGGAAAACAAAGTTCCTGTGTGGCTATCGAGTTATTGAGAGAGGTCCCTGAGCCAGTGAGAAAAGCTATATGCCTGTTAATTGTGACAGTGATTTGCTTAATTTCTTTGTATTTTGAGAATTTGAGGTGTTAATATTTCAGTGAAAAAGTGGTGAATGAAAATGTTGAATGGAAGATCTTGTCATTATGTTATCGTCTATTTTATATTTATGATTCTTGAGCTGCAGTACTTGCGTTATAGTTCTTATATTTCTGTATATTGTTTTGCACCAAAATACCAAAGCAAATTTCTTGTATGTGTAAACCTACTTGACATTAAAGCTGATTCTGATTACAGACGGCTTCAGTAAATACCACTTTTTTATTACACCGTCTCTGCTTTTCCTCCTTAATCAGGTGTAATCAGTGCTGACATTAACTAATTATTTATTGTTCCCAAAGGCTCCAATCAGCCTTTAATTAATAACCAAAGCAAGTAAATGGTCGATTTGATCATACCACTAAATGTTTTAGGTTTAGGGGAAGAGGATCTCATTTGTCTACATTTGTGTTGATACCTATTACTGAGACTGTTTTGTATTTTGGCAACCTTCAGTATGTTGAAGTGGTGTTAACCCTCTGAATCTATCATGTTCAGGACTGCCTCCAGCCGTTGAGTATGCAGGCCCTTCCAGCCCAGCCAGAGAGTTTGTGTATTGTCGAGATGGGAGGGGTAGAGAAACAGGATGAACTTGGAGAAAAGGGAACCATCGGCTTCCTCTACCTCAACATAGGGCTTCAGGTATTCTTTCTCACTCACCAAACTGATTCCAGAAATGTTCCTTTACAATCCACACCCCTGTAGAAGCACACATAAATCATAGCTACAATATATGTTAGCATTGGCTCAGATTGATCTTGTGCTTAGTGGATCCAAGAGGAAAACTGAATATCACGTGTTTTGCATACTTCATGAATTAACAGTGAAGACACAACACAAACGCGCTTGGAGACATCAGTGTAGAAGCACATCTGTCTTGCTAGGTTGTCCATGAGGAACATTACGGCTCAATATCGTGATTTTTATTATAATAATATATATATCTCCAAGATAATTGTTCTAAGAATATTTGCAACATCCTATAATATCTAACCAGAAGTTGAACCAAACAATTACCCTCAACCCGAAGCGAAGGTCTACAGTTTTTGAATATCATGCACTGATGTTAATTTACGTTAAAAGGTTTGTCTATTTACCACTAATTAATGTGACAATTTCTTGGGATACAGGTTCAGTTCATGTTATCTAGTAAATCTGTGTGTGTTAATGTGGGTTTGATCCCCTTTCTCAGAACGGTGTGCTGCTGCGGACTGTGCTGGACCCAGTGACAGGTGACCTGTCAGATACCAGAACACGCTACCTGGGGTCACGACCTGTCAAACTCTTCAGAGTCCGGATGCAGGGACAGGAAGCTGTATGAGACTCGAATTATTTCATATAATCAAAACATACAGAAAATATGCTAGTAATGCTAATATAACTTAAACTTAGTTACAAAATGATACAGTTCTTTGCTCTAATACAAGTATGAAATCAAAACTCTTTTGGCTGCTGATCAGACTAAGTTAGAGATCTTAGCATTTTATGCTTTAAGAACAGAATCAGAAATTGTCTGCATCTCTTCTCACTGACAGGTGTTGGCAATGTCCAGTCGCTCCTGGCTCAGCTACTCGTACCAGTCCCGCTTCCATCTGACCCCTCTGTCATATGAGACTCTGGAGTACGCCTCTGGCTTTGCCTCCGAGCAATGCCCCGAAGGCATAGTGGCCATTTCCACCAACACACTGAGGTATGGATACACACTGCAACTGTTAGCCCTGTTCAGGTAGCCTTATTTGTCACGTGAAGTCTGGGAAGGGAACAAAAAGTTTGGCATATCGTTATTCAGCCATGAGACACACTGTCTCTTTTTTATATTATTCTTATTATTTTTATCAGTACAAGGTACATAGAAAGTATTCAGTAAGGCATTGCTTTCTGGGTCTCAAGTTACTTTAAAGAGGAAGGAGTACATTCTTCTCAAAATAGATTATTAAAGGGTCCCATGTTTTGTTAAATATTTAATTTTTTTTTGTTTTTAGAGAGACCATTAGATCACTATGCCATAATGACAATTTAGGTGGATTGGGTGAATTTAGAAGAATTCTCCTTCCAGCTATTAATGTTGCAAAGCCAAGGCATTTTCTTTATCTTTAGCTATTTGAACATCGTCACCTCTGACCCAAAACAGAGCTTAGGGTGAATTCTTCATTTAAAAGCTGATCAAAATCTCCAAAACTGAAAACCACAATTGTCTCAATGACCAAAACATGGGTTAGATCTGCCTTTGATGCATTGCAACTATCGCACGTTTCATCTATATTTGCTGTGGCGGGACAGACAGAACAGCTCAGTAGAGAAACATAAATCCGTCTTTAGAGCTCTGCTGTTACCCTCAAGTTAAACATGATTTTTAACTGTCTCTCCTCTTTTCTCTCCTCATTATCTGTCTGGCAGAATCTTGGCTTTGGAGAAATTAGGAGCTGTCTTCAACCAGGTGGCCTTTCCTCTGCAGTACACTCCCAGGAAATTTGTAATCCACCCGGAGACCAACAACCTCATTGTGATCGAGACTGACCACAATGCTTACACCGAGGCAACCAAAGCTCAGAGAAAGCAACAGATGGCTGAGGTATGAAGTGCAACGTCAGTGAGATGATTGTGTAATGATGGTCCCTGACAGTAACACATTTATTAGAGCAGCGAGATGGTCTGGTGGTTAGACCTGTATTATGTTGACTTGAACATAAGTTGACAAAGTGAATAACCCAATGAGAGTGGAACTCACTCAGAGCCTCCATGAAGACATGAAACCACTTACTCTAGTGGTGGCAGTGGGCTTTGGTTCAGTACGTCCCACTGAATGTGTCAGTCACCTGGTAACGGGCAGCAGATGGCTCACGTTTGTCAAAATGCTGTTGTTTCCCTTCAGCTGACCTTTGTTCTTTGTTGCTGTTGCCTCTGCAGGAGATGGTGGAGGCTGCTGGTGAGGATGAAAGAGAACTGGCTGCTGAGATGGCTGCTGCCTTCCTCAATGAGAATCTCTCAGAAGCCATTTTTGGTGCACCTAAAGCTGGAGCAGGACAGTGGGCCTCACTGGTGCGCCTCGTCAACCCCATTCAGGGTTCAACACTGGACCAGGTGCAGCTGGAACAGAACGAAGCTGCGTTCAGGTGAGGAATGAACGCACCGACAGATGGGTGGCACAGAGGAAAGCGTGTGAATCAAACCAGACACAATGCTCAGTGCTGTAGTGTGCAGAGTATTGGGTAGGGATGCCCCGTGAAACCTGGTTCTGATTTGGAACCGGTTCTATAATTGGTAAGAAACCCAGAGTTGTGTTTTATTTTAAGGGCGTCTTGCCTTCATTTCAGAGCAGATAGATCCAGCATACATTTGCAGGAAAGCAATACTGTGGCTGCTTTTGCCCACACTCAAATATCCACCGCTGGTTTCACAGAGCCATAATGCGCTTGTTAGGCTAATAGCTAATTGTTACGAACAAGCTAAAACGAAATGATTTAGCCTAGTTAGCCTCATATCTAAAAATTTGGAAAACGTACGATGGCAGCCCCCACTCCCAAATCCACCCTCTACGAGCCTTAACTACCAGGTAGTGAATCCACATTAGCAAAGGGAGGATGAATGAGTGACTGTGGCTGTTTTCTATGTTCTATATTCTATTATTCGATAAAGGAGTATCTATAAAATCCTAACGATTCTGAGGTGTCTGAAGCAGTAGTAAGGAAGTAAACGAGTTGTTGGACCAGTATGATAAAAGTGTGACACCGATCCAGATGTTCAGCCTTTTTTTTTTTTTTTTTTTTTTAAATGCGTGGGCGTGTGTGTTTACAGATGGTTGTAGTGAAGCTTTAAGTGTTATGAAAGGATTTTCAACCAGGAAGGAAGGGAATTGAAGAGAGTGAAATGATGAGTTGGGATTAGAAAGAGGCAAACATTGTTGGACAATAAAAAGTGAAACTCTGGACTGGTTAAAAGTGTGCACCACGCACTTAATGCTGAAGAAAAGGTTTCACAACATTGTGCCATTGTTTTGAAATGTAAGTTTTGGGTGTGGTGGGGGTAAATGAGGTAATGATGTCCAGAGTCTGACCCTGGACTGTTTCCTGTTTATTACATCATTTACATGTATTGACAGTCAGCCTCCAAAACTCTCAGCATAAATTCTAGCCAGGTTGTTTCCTAACCAACTGAATTCAACCGGCAGCTGCCATAGACACGTCTTATGGGCTGCCAAAACAGAACAGAGGCTGTTTTAAAATGTCGTATTGTCTGTTATCTGGAAATTGATTGCATAATTCAGAAGAGAGAACTGGTTTTGTCCTTCTTTTTAAGAAAGAGAAGTTGTTTAAGAGTTGGGTTATCATCTTCCTTCATGCAGTGACTGCACGGACAGTAAACATAGTTACTATAGAAATAGTGAATTATTTAATTGCAGCTTTTTGGTTTCACTTGTATTAATAGTCAGATAACAAATCCTTTCATCTCTTAAGGTTATATTTTATTTGCTGTTTTCCCCACATTTTACCAGTTTTCTTGATCTAACTGTCTTTCTTCTATGTATTTAAAGCTCATTGCACTAAACGTTTGATGACAAGTTCAGTCAAGTTTTATTCTACATGATATTATTTCATATAGAATATTTTGAAATCAGGACTATTGTTAATATTAAGTAGTCACCCTCCAGCAATATTGAATTGCATGTTCCACTTATTAGCAAAATGCAGGTTGAATCCAAAGGATGATGATGATTTTGACCAGGAGAGGTTTATGTTCTGAAGGCACAGGTTAACATCTACGGTCAACCGTGCATAATTCTTAGCAAATTCAAAAATGTCACAAATGCAGTGGTCAGTTTTTATATTTCATCAGATTGCTTTTGCAAGAAGTATTGCTGCCTCTGTGGTCTATGCATGGTCAGTAAGCTGGCAGCTGTCATGGTAATATATACACTGTAGTTTTGCTTACTGTGTAGAGCTTCTATTGCATAATGTTCAGTGGTACTGATGTTATGTGGAAATCTTGCTCTAGTTTCATTTCTGTGCAGGACATATTTTATCATTTGTTGATAATTCTCCATCTTGTTTAATTCTTTGCCAAAAAATGTCGCTGCAGCACATATCTCACACCTCCTTTCTTTCCCTTTTCCTGTGTTTTTTTCCCCAGTGTTGCAGTGTGTCGTTTCCCCAACACAGGAGATGATTGGTATGTTCTGGTCGGTGTTGCCAGAGACATGATTCTCAACCCCAGATCAGTGAGCGGCGGCTTTATCTACACCTATCGGCTCGCCGGTGGAGGGGAGAAGCTGGAGTTTGTGCACAAGGTGGGTTTGAATTTAAGCAAAATTAAATTTCGATTGCTGATAGAAAACCAAATGAACAGAAAAGAGAAAACTAACACTTACAGACTGCGGACGGTGGCATTGCCAAAAAAATCGCAGCTGTTGTCTTTGCCTGTAGGTGGCGACATCAGCTTGTTTACACAGTGTGCAGGTCTAAACCGCTGCTGCTCCAGAACCTGTACATCTGCAGCTGAGCCTGGTTTCAAAGTTACAGTTCGTGGTTAAAGCCTGACTAAGCAAAAATGTACAGTGCAGGGTAGTGAAAATTAAATTGAGCCATTATGTCAGACACCTGTGTATATACATATTTCTTTGAGGGAAGTTTGGGGCAGAGGGTATTAATTGTCTGGTAAAACTGCTCTGTTATTCAAATCACTGTTAGCAGGTCACGGTTTGAGATGGATGCTAAGATGAGGATTAGACTCAAGTGAGAGAAAGGTCTTCAAAGTGCACCAGGCAGGACAGCCTCCAGTAAAGTTTTAATGACACCAAACACAGTTGCTACTGCCCCTGGTGCCGTGCCCTGCTGCTCGGGCAATTCCCCAGAAACTCAAGCAGGGTGGAGGCCATCAGGGTGAATCAGCCCACATGCATTTGTTACCTGATGTGGATTAACACGGGAAGTGAGTCATGAGTGTTGTATTGCACAGTGGTGTCAGCCATTTCTTTTCACGTTGAGGAATTTCCCAACCACTTAACCAGATCAGATATTTAGCTGGGTCTGGCAGGTCCCAGTGTCAAACTGCCACTGAGGTGCATGTTTTTTTTTCCACAGTTCAGTCTTTTGAACAGTTGCTCTCAAAGAGCTTGTGTAAGGAGACTGCCACCTCAGAAGTTAATGCAGCAGTAAAACCTCCAGTCTGGAGTGAGGGACTCAGTAACCGAAGAACTGTCTCTTTTGCAGACACAATATATCCTTTCTAGCTTAAATTTGTGTGACAGGATTAATGTCACAGCAGGACAGATAAACCTTAAACATGCATCAAAGCAGTGACAGGCCTGACTTGAATGGGCTTCTCTGCTCACTTATCAGATCTCATCCCTTGTAGGAAACTTGTAGGAAAAGGCAAAACATCACACATCACAAGACACTGATTCTCCTGACAACTTTGACTTGTGACCACTTTAATCCTGTTTGAAAAATATAATTTACCAAAATTCTTTCTAATGTTTGTAATTAACTGCTAAATTTGCTGAAGGCTGTGGTAATGCATGGTATTGCATGATTTTCATTTCTTAAACACAGGAAAGGGGGAACTTGGAAATAATCTCATTGTAAAATTTAAGTTCATCAGAATGGTTTCCTATCACAAGATTTGCCAAAGTGATTATTATCTTTTGCGGGTGCCATGTGAAGGACACGTTACTATGGGGGCAGGTACAGGATATCTTATAAGAATGCTACAATTCATTCTGTTAACATTAAGAAAAATCCAATATTACATAATGGACAGGACCCACGTACAATGCAAAAGAGTGGACAGAAGAACAAACATTAGTATGGCTCCTCTTTCTTTTCCCATCTTCTTAAATCAAGTTTATGACCTAAGAAAGCTCTGGAGCTTATGTCTAAAGCTGTGTTTTAGTGAGGCATTTCAACCTTCTTCAAAGTAGTTGCGCCATATGTTTCCCTGGTAACCCAAATTATCACACAGAATTACATTGGATCAATCCTAAATAATAGTTTGTGTTTTGATTGGCAGACCCCAGTAGAGGATGTGCCTTTGGCCATTGCTCCATTCCAGGGAAGAGTCCTGGTGGGAGTTGGGAAACTGCTGAGAATCTACGACCTGGGCAAAAAGAAGCTGCTTCGCAAGTGTGAAAACAAGGTAAGGCAATGACCCAAATACACACACATCTGTGCACCTATTGTAGCTCTTTGTGTTCTGTGAGCTGTTGATGTGAATACGTAAGTCTGATTGTGTATTAAGCAAATCTGTTAAAAAGCATCAAGTGTTATTTGGCTGTATGTGCGATGTTGGTGCCTACAGTTTGTCGAAGCATCTTCTCAGGGTCTTTAGCTTTTATCTACTTCATTTAAATGTACCGTAGTTTGCATTTAACTACATTCTCCTCTGTCCAAACTAACACTGTATCAGAAATGCATCTTTTTCTCTTTGTTTTGGTCTTCCACTGTCTGCTTTCCACTTCCCAAAAGGTAGCTTTCCACAAAATCTCTTTAAAGAGGATAAGTGTGACCAGAGCCTTTCTTTTTTTTCTGTAAATGCAGATGTATGGCTGGCAATATTTAGAGACATACTTCAGGTAGCGTCAATGTAAGACAAGAGTAGCTTAATAATAACGAAACACCAAGTGCAGTTGGTTATTTTTGGGTAATTTGATAACATTTACATGTTCTGCAATAATCTGACTATTCTTAAACTCCAAATTACACCAAGCGCATAGAGTCCAAGAGCATACTACTGCCACAGAGATTCTTTTGTAGTTGGGAAACTACTGTGGCCACAACACAACAATTCAAATTTTCAGGCGATTATACACTAATGAAAACATATTTATCATTCTTGTGTTCCATTTCTGCCAATAGCTTTTTTAAAAACTAAATAAAGCACTGATCCACTGTCTGTCGGTGACCTCAATTCATTTGCTTGTAAATTTCAATATAGAAGAACACTTCCTCTGAAGATGTTATTTGTCAGTGGTTTAAATGAGTTGAATTGTTTAATTCAGTGATAAGTCTCCTGCTCTTCCACCTCTTCCTTTGTAGATTAGATATCATTCTAAAGCAATTCTGAGTTTATTATGAATCACAGCAACGTCTTTATATTATCCAGGACAGAAATGATGATCTATCTGTCAAAGTATATAGTGTGATAGGAGTAGAAGGTTGTCTCCCTTTAGTTTGCAGAGGCTTTTTGTTTAGGAATTATTAGTTGTGTCATTGATAGTTGCCAAAATATCCACTTTAGAGTTTCTGAGCACTAGTGGTGCTGAAGAGCAATGTTGTGATGATATTTTTAATGATTTTCTGTGTCATTTGTATCTTGTCTAGTGTGTATACACAATGTTGCCAGTTACAGAGTCGGTGGTGAAAATGGTGAATCTGTTAAAAAAGAACACTGCAATGTGATGTCAACCTCGCTGGTATTTTGCCTGTTTAATAACCTGTTTGGAAAATAATGCAAATGTTTGAGGTAGGATATGCATTTGCTGTGTTTGTGGGGTCTTAAGGATGCACATGTTTACAGTGAAAACAGCACAGGGTACCTATAAAAACGTGGTGTACTGCACTCGTTCTGCCTAACTGTTCTATTGTAGACTCAAAGAACACAACACGTTTCCTTTGTGCGATAATACATACATATGTTCTGTGTTTTGAGCGTACTTTATTTACTCTCCTCTTTAGCATGTTCCCAACCTGGTGACTAGCATCCATACCATCGGCCAGCGTGTGATCGTGACTGATGTTCAGGAGAGCCTGTTCTGGGTTCGTTACCGACGCAACGAGAACCAGCTCATCATCTTCGCTGATGACACGCATCCCCGCTGGGTGACCACGGCCTGTTTGCTCGACTACGACACCATGGCCTCTGCTGACAAGTTTGGGAACATCAGCATCGTAAGTATGGTTGCTCGTGTGTATACCTGATGGCAGAGAAAGAACACACTTGAATACGCTATGAAACATACCGTATGATGCATCAGATTAGGCACAATTGCCTCTTTGTGTGGCACTGGACTCAAACATCAACTGTAATCGCAACACAAAAAAAAAACTTCTGGAGCCCAGTCAGACAGACAAGCTAAAGAAATACATGTCTTCTTTTTCTCAGGTGCGTCTTCCCCCCAACACCAGCGATGATGTGGATGAAGACCCCACAGGGAACAAAGCTTTATGGGACAGAGGCCTCCTTAATGGAGCTTCACAGAAGGTAAAACCATTGTTCGCCAAACCATCTGTCCTATAAGACTTTACCAACATGTCACTGTTGTGTTTATCTACGTTTTGTTCCTTTTTGTTTGTCACCTAATCGTGATGCAAAAGGCTAGACTAGGCCACCAGTGTCTTTATTACACATTTTCTAGAGTCTGACCAGTCTATTCCTCAGCATTTATGTGTGAGACAGAGCGACAGGAATGTAGAGAGAACAAAGGTAAGTTTTAATGTTTAAACAGGCGCTTCAGGCTTTGAGATGTGTTTCAGGGAAAAACATCTAGTTTTCTGTTGAGCCCAGGCCCGGCAAGTTTGATTCAGGCCAGCTACTGCTACGTCCAAAATGTTGCCTGTGCAGGACTCTGGCCTGATGCACTGCTCTGCCTCTTCCAACCGCCGACACACAGGCACATACAGAAACTGCACAACACCGTCAACCACAAGTTTAACCTACTCACAAATGCAAGTATGTGTACACACACTTGCACAGATTGGAGAAACACACACAGTGTCACATCCCATATTTTAAATTCTGGTCAAAAACTGTTTAGGTAGCAGATAGACCGGGAAAGTCCCTCCAATTTAGTAAGTATGACTTGGTCCCAGTTGCCTTTGTGACAGTGTTTGTCAGCTATTTCTGCCTCCGTGTACATTGATTGAGAATTCCCTTCAAGAACTGTTCAGAACTGTCTTTTTTTTTTTTTTTTAGATGTGGGTGTGGATGCCTGGATTTATCCTTATCCAAAATGTTGTGCGTGTGTACTTGTCCATCCTTTCCTCCTACTTGGTTAGGGGCTAGGGAATGCATTGTGTCAATAGGGTAGGTCTAGGGTAGTATAGAAGTACAAGTGTTTGTCTTCACATCTGGCTGGATGAACTTAATTAACCATGCATGGCTTGGCTAAATGCTGTCTTACATTAAATTAAATGCATTCCACTTTGGTTTTATTAATGTATCTCAAAAGATCGAGGTCAGGGAGAAACAGCTGTCTGTTGAGCAAAATGAAATTCAAAAGTTTACATAACACGTTGATACACGTGAGTGTATACTTTGGCAGTATTTGTGTTTACATTTTTTTCTCTGACTGAATAAGGAGAATTTGTCTGACACCAAAATATTCACCAGTTTAGCTTCCATCATAAGTTTATTATGTACATTTAGAGTTAGCTACCACATGACTGCAGTGTCCAATAAAGGGGGCATGGGTTTGTCCAATTCTTTACTTTTTTGAAATGGACAAATTGAAGATCCTTGCACAGCAGTAGAGTCCAATTGCGTGCTGGTCAAACACAAAGAGAGAAGAGTCAAGAATGAAGAAATGGCTCTCTGGTGGTGACTCGGTCGGTCCACCACTTTGGTCCAGTCTGAAATATCTCGACAGCGGAGGATTTGGCACATTTCAACCGACCTTCACGGTCACATCAAGGTTCATCAAAAGAGTTTGTGTGTTCTGCATTGAAAGACAACGCCTCCAGATTTGACCCTGATAACTCCGATGCATGGAGTGTCAAAGTTGCCCTTAGGGAAAGAAGACATCAATGATGGCTTGAATCTATGTGTGTATTTTTTAAATTTTTTTTATCCAGTCATAGTCTATGGCCAGAGCAATCAAAACGTTTGTGTTGCCTTAGTTCAGTTCTCTGGGGTTTATATTGAATCCTGAGAAGGGCTCGTTTATCCCCTCTCAGGAGACCGTGTTGTTGGTGGCATCCTGGCCTGTTGTTTCCCATCAGAGAGAAGCTGTGTTCTGTACTCGTCTGGCTCAGGTGTGTCCTGGACACAGAGGTTAATTAAACTTAGCCTGTGCTTTCTTGGTCTCATGGCGCCGGTGTCATGTATGCAGTTTGCTCAGACTGATACTGAGGTTTTATTTTGTTTCCCAATGCTGCCTTTGTATACAGGGTACATTTTGATTGCTACCTCTAATTACTGGCAAAGCAGTTTTTTGATGGTTATTGGATTAGATGTGACCATCCGGACCAATTTCCTCTAAGCAGTGTCTGTCTTCTTTCTGACCCTGGCGCAGAGTCCACTGTTAATGTACTTTATACGTACGTGCAGCTGTCAGGATGGATGATCTTGAAATTTTGGAAGCGTTTAAATATTTTCTTCTTTTGTTGGGGGGAGATGTGATATAACACGTATTTAACACATACTGTCTTTCTCTCCCTCTGTTGTCTCTCCAGGCTGAAGTGGTAGTGAACTACCACGTAGGAGAGACAGTATTGTCTCTCCAGAAAACCACTCTGATCCCTGGAGGTTCAGAGTCTCTGGTCTACACCACTCTGTCTGGAGGCATTGGCATACTGGTCCCATTCACCTCGCATGAGGTATAACCCTAACATCCACACACACCGTGTCGTAAATACTCCCTACTGAGTGTTTACTATATATTATAATATTGAGTATACTCAAAATACTCACCGTCTGTCCAATTTGATTGCATGAAATTTTTGTCCCATTGCCTTTTTTTTCTGGCCTCCCCATTTTCTCCTGCGCGCCCTTTTCGTCATGTCTCCTTCTATTCTTTGTCTTTTTGTCCAGGACCATGACTTCTTCCAGCATTTAGAGATGCATATGCGCTCTGAGTTCCCTCCACTGTGCGGCAGGGACCATCTCAGCTTTAGATCCTACTACTTCCCAGTCAAGGTTGGTATTCTGTTGGCATTGTTTTTCCATGTCTGTGTGTTTTTGTAAAGATATCGTGTCATCTGATCTGTTCATCTCCAGTGTTGTAAAAGTAATCTAATTACTGATTACTTGATTTTAAAAGTAACTAAGTTAGATTACAAGTTACTTTATTAGTTACATTCAGCCTCTGCCGACAGCACCCCCGCCACCTCAACATAACAATGACAGCTGGTTTTGCCAACAGTCAATTTATTGGAAGAGCATTTTTAACAGTGATGTCAGTGATGTATCTCCAAATATTTTAAGTTGAAACTATTTCCTGAAAAAATACGTATTTATAAAAAATAAAATAATGCCAGTCTTTCTTGAATTCACTTAACATAAACCCACCACCTGGTGGGACTCGCTCTGTGAGTTTGACCGTGCAGCGCTGCGACTCCAAATGTTTCTTTAAACTTGACGTAGTGCTTTCGTAGCTAGATAACACAACGAACCTTAATATTGCCATCTTTAGCTGACACAAACTCAAAATAGCGTCTGTATTTCCAGCTAGAAAACACGCATCTCTCTCCTCCCTCCATTGTTGTTTCCGTTTGTGTCGCTGTGTGACACGTGTTATTACACGTGACGTGAACTGTCCTCATGCTGAAAAGGTGACTTGTCGCATACGTGACTTTGCTCCCCGAGATGCGAGAAGAAAGCAAGAATATGTTTTTATTAAGGAAAATGAAAAACAAATAACGCACAGTGACTTGGATAAGTAACTTTAATCTGATTACTGGTTTTGAAATAGTAACGCGTTAGATTACCCGTTACTGAAAAAAGTGGTCGGATTCGAGTACTAAAGTAACGCGTTACCGGCATCACCGTTCATCTCCTTCAGATGTGCATTTCAGCACCATGGGCCATCAGGAACCAATATGTCCTGAGTCATCTTTGTTTTGTCTTCTCTTTTCTCTCTTCAGAATGTGATTGACGGAGATCTGTGTGAGCAGTTTAACAGTATGGACCCTCACAAGCAGAAAAGTGTGGCAGAAGAGCTGGACAGGACGCCACCCGAGGTATCTAAGAAACTGGAGGACATTCGCACTCGCTACGCCTTCTAATGGTACATCTTCATACTGCAGGGGTGGAGAGAGACGCACTCATTAGGACCGTTACACACACAGATCCTGCTGTGCCACAGCATGCCACTTTCAGGACACAGATTGACAGACACTTGTGGATCGTTATGTGGTGGACTGTGGGCAGACACACGTCACATTACATGGAAATATACCACAAGATGTCAGATGCTTGTAATTCCCGTACATAGTTAAATAATGATGCAGCTCACATGCACCTCTTCTTTGTCAAAACATACCTGCATTCGAAAGTCACAGTGCGTGAACATTCACCCACACAGCTGTCAACACTATTGCCATCACCCCCCCCCCCATTACGTACATACTTACCGACTGAAATACTGAGAATTTTCTCAAGTTTTTCACAACTTCCCTGTGCTGTTGTCAGCATAAACCACACACATGCACCATTACATGGAAACATGACAGGAAGCCTAAGCCAGTAGCTCTCTTACATTGCTAGACTGTGTTGCCACAATTACCTCCATTCACACATACAGCTGTGTGAACAGCATTCTCACACACACCGCTGCGATGAGCGTCATTCTCACACACTCGATTTACGTGACTAGCAACCGCACCGTCATCTGTTCCCTCAGAGTACATACATACTGAAGCCGAATCATCTGTGAGCATGTGAATACATTTAATACATTCAAAGGCTTTTTCTCTCATGCCGGCCAGAAAAGCCTAGTTATGGACACAATGTGTAGAGATTTACGTTATGTTTCCCGGGCAGACGACCCTTTTAAAGCTGAGAATATTTTTAGTGTCTGTTATTTAGCAAGGTGTTTTTCCGTTTGTGTCCTCTCTTTGATCTCAGCAAAATGAAACAAACTTGTTTTTGTATGGTGTGATTATTTTAATGTGTGTTGATTAGAATGATCTGTTATGATGCATATACCATAGTCTGAGATGGTATTATTAAATCTCTCTTAGCCCCTCGCCCTACCTGTGTGTTTGATAACATGTTGGCCCCAGGCTTATTAAAGCATATTGCTTACTCGCAACTGGGAACCAAACAGAAGCCGAACCTCGACCCAGTCTAAGCCTCAGGCCACGGCTCAAGAAGGGTTGCCACGCTGTTGCATTAGACGACGGGTGAACTCAGACTAAAAAAGTGGGTGGAAGAATACTGAAGGTTTGCACAGGGTGGTGTTCTTCTCAGTCCTGTAAATTCCCAACCTCAGCCACAGACATAACATTCCTCAGTAGTCACTGAATTTAGGGGTTTGTGGGATGGGGGGCAGTGGTCTGTTTTTGTAAATAAAGTTGTTGGGTTTTTTTGTGCTTTATAAAACCATGTTTGTGTGTCATTTCCTGCCACTGTGTGTGTGGATAACCATCACTCAGCCAAAGGATTCATGACTGCATTTGTCTCAATCATTAACACATTAGAGGTCCAAGTTTTGTGACTTTGTGTTCAGAAGCATCATGGCTCAGGATAGGAACAATATGCTGTTTTTCAATAAAAAAAAAAAGGTCTCATTGAATTAAATTGGATGAACTGGATTTGATACTGTGTTAATTAGTAAGCTTTATAGGTGCTGATAAAGGCTTATAAAGGTAAAGTTCTTTACCTTTGGACAAACATTACCTTATGCTAAGAAATACCAACCATCTGCTGCTTCATATTTAACATACAGATATGAGAGTTGTATCATCTTCTCATCTAACTTTGAGCAAGGAAACCAAGCCAGTTTCCCACATTAGGTGACGTGGAAAAGACAACTTTTTGCGGCCATTGACGAGAACACAAAAAACAAAAGATGTCTTACTTAAATGTTTAGCTACCTTATTTTTTTCAAAATTTCAATTGCTTAATAGATTCAATAAGGCTGACTGTGGAGCACAATTTATTTCACATTTGATAATACAATACATTATTTAGACAAATGGGTATAGATAATAAAATATCAATACATCATATAAAATTAAAATGAAATAAAAAGAATAATATAATAATGTTATTATGTGGGAAGAGGTATTTAGGTCCTTAACGTAAGTACCAATAACAATACAACGTTGGATGCCATTTACTCATGTAAAGGTTTGGAGGGCGTCTGATTCATGTTGGTTGGAAGGAACTGCAGCTTAGTTAGCCAATCTCTGGCATTTATCATCACATATTCAGTGACATTTTTATCTTCTCATTCAATGATGGGAATATCCGGGTTCTATCGGCGCCGAGTGAAGTGATCATAATCTTCACCTGAATTCTCTTATCTATTTCCTGGTAAGACATGATAAACAACCTGCTGTGCCTTTCGGATATGTTACATGATTGTAGATTGGTGATAGCTTTTTCCTTCCGATGGTTCAACAAAAGTTTAAGTAAAAAAAAAAAAATAGACCTGTCAAAATCAGAGGCCAAAAATAATTCTGTTGGCATGTCAGTTTTCCCCTTTACAGCTGGAATCCGTATAGTCCCACATGGAGTAACAGCCTGACGGCTCTTGACTTCATCTGTAGTGTCTTGTTTTCTTGTGTCCCTGTTGACAGCAGTACGTTTAACTTGCGTAACGAACAAGAGGAGAATGATTTGTCACACAGTACAATAACAAACACTCAGCACAGCACAAGTTCTCACATCTGGTCCAGTGCTTCTGGACACGGGATGGGTTTTGCCGCTGTGGGAGGAAAGTAAAGAACTTGGCCAGACTAAACTTTCCCACTTAGAACAATGGCATTGGAGGGTTTTATAGAACTATAACCACATGGGCAGCTTTTTAAAATATGTAAAGGACAACAAAACTGTACCCTGTGGGGAGTTTTATACAGAGGACATGCTCCTAATTTGAGGATAAAAGTCTACAGGGAACTGGAAAGAAAGTAAATCTTTGGAAATGGCCGTCCAGGGAAGTCACTGGTTTCACGTGCTACTTCACCAGTTAATTTCAAAACGACTTTATTTTGGAGGGTATGACGGTCCTGAAAATGGCAGCAGTGTACAACCTTGTGATGTGAGGATGTAAGTGGATAATAAATCATGCTTTCGTCAGTTTTTCACCAAAATAAGAGGAATGCCTGTTAACAAGGACACTGTATTTGACTGGGCCTCAAGTTTCCCCTTATCCAACCCACCGTCTTCTGCTGCCGTTGTGTGTGTGTGTGTGTGTGTGTGTGTGTGTGTGTGTGTGTGTGTGTGGAGACTGCTCAGCGATGATATCAACTGATATCTGAAACTTTCCCCCTCACTGTGGCCCTTTCTGGTGGTGGCGGCAAAGGGGTACTTGAAATGGCAGAGAGATCTTGTTGTGGAAGCTTGTTTTTTATTTACTAGGTTCTTTTTTTTTCCATTGCCATTTCCAAAACTTGAAAAATAAGCCACCCAAGAACTGCTGAGGGTGAATTTTGATGGATGCAAAATTCAACACAACTTGTTTACCTATTCCACCCAAACTGATATATCAATATGAAGTTTCAAGTTAAAACATCTGATAACATACTGGCCAGTTTTATTTTTCACAGTAAACACTTTTAGAAATAGTACTTTAAATCTGGTTATCAAAGAGTTGTCACATATTTACTGAGGCAGGATATTTTACAATTGAAGAGTAAACTTTATGAGAGTAAACGTAAATTTAGAGTCAAACTTACCTAAAAACGCAACCAATAAGACTTGAACAGTATATACAGCAGTTAATACTTTATTGCATATCTAGCCATATATGCACCAATAATGATTTATCTGCAATCAGCCAATGGTGGCTACTGTGTGCTGCCTCTGGTCTGACTCAGATTCAACTGACAGATGGCACTCGGAGAGCGCAGATCTCCGCCAAGGCCAATAGTCGAGTCTTCTATCATATGCAAATCTGCAAGCGCAACTACTATATACGTCTGGATATATTTCCAATCCTATTATAATTACAGTGTGTCGAAATATGGTTGTGCCTAGCTGAAGTCTCATCATCTGAACTGTGGATTTATTATGTACTTCTAAATTGGAAACATTTCACATTCATTTGCGCAAACCAGAAAACACTTATCATGTACAAATATCGAAAGCTTAGTCTGATATAACATCATGAACATGGCAGCTTGTTATCAAAAACAGTTGTAATGAATGATTTCTCGAAAGAGACTCTGCTGTTGAGTTTTTCAAATGTAGTTTTTTGACGCTTTGAGAACCACAAGCTGAGTGCCATATAGTCCCATTATATTAAAAAAAAAACATCTCTATGGCCGATATCTCCAAAACTCAGCAACTCACACCACAACTATCTAGATGGATAAATAGCACTACAAGAGGAAAAAATCTGTATTTTTGATTTTGGGGTGAACTGTCTCTTTAGTGCAAAAAAAGTGAATGTATCAAAAAGGTATTACTACTCTGCAGTTAAATATTTAATAAACCAGTAAGTAACGCCTTGACAAACACATCAGTACATCTTATTTTGGTCACCCCCTCAGGCGAATGAAACAAATGATCTCTGGACAGCGTGGATTCATCCATGGCTCCACACATACCATACATCAGTGTTTAAATAAAGCAAATCTGTATGAATTGACACATAAGACACTGATCAATAAACAATCATTTGTCATGTTGTGATTGGTCGCACTGATGGAACATCATAGTTATCACATCATGTTGGAGATTGAGTGGATATTTCTGAGTGAAGATGATTGTGGTTCAGCTGAAATGATTTTAAGATTCAAAAACTGGACTTAAAGTAGTTTAAAGACTTAAAAGTTTTATAATCTTGAATATGCGCTGCATGTACTCTTTGAAGTTGAAATAATTAGACACGTTGAAATATAGCCTGGTCATTGAATGCTGTAAAATAGATGTAAAAAAATGTACGCTTTGAACTTAGATTATGCTGAATAAAATTTGATTCTAAGATAAATGACATTATCTTAACAAACAGGAGTGGAGAAGAGAGTCAATAAGTGAACACCACGGCTTGAGTTGTTGCGGAACAGGTTGCAGGACCTCCCGGATTGAGAAAGACCCCTAAATATTTGATTGGATCCAGCACCTCCTTTGTCGCTTTCAAAATCTGTAAATACATTTTGTATAACATTTAATGTTATCTGTTCTGTCATTTTTTTATTTCCCATTGCAGTTACTCATAAATCGCTCGTTTTGCCTGGTGTCTAAATATTTTGGCACATGATCACTGTAAGCCCCACAGCTAAGCAATTGGGCGTTTGGGCTGTGAAATGAGTCTCGGTGGTACGTGTAGGTGCAGCGCTGTCCACCGTGCTCAGACGGAGCGAGGAGATCGACAGGCAGAACGCGTCTCTTAGGTCGGGTTAGCCTGCTTGCTTTTCGTGGTTGTAAATAGGACCTAATTCCATTTTCCCCCACTGTAGCAGTGATCCACAGACAGAAGGGAAACGACAGGGAATCAGCTGTTTCTACATGTCCCCCTCTGTTGATTTTGATTATTGTGAAAGCCCTGATGAATACATAATAAATAAATAATATTTGTGTGCGATGACAGTTCGGTTTAGTTTCAGCACCTATAGGCGTTGTCCAGTGTGCTCCAGGCTCTGGGGGGTTTGGATACTTTCCGTGACTTTTTCTCTCCCCCTGACCCGCCGGAAGAGCACCCTCTCTGGTGTTCCGGGACCTCCTGATTTACAAATTAAGCACTGGTTAGCGTGAGCGTAGTCCACTCATTCATCATTCATCAGACTTGAAACTCTTTTATGGATGACTACATGCTGGGATCTTACTGTATCTTACATTCGATTTAAATATGCTCAGCTGTAACAAAATGGGACAAAACGCAGGTGGCAGCAAGACATACAGTCTATGAGTATGACCATTAGCTTATGGTGGCTAATGTTAGCTAACGGTAGCACACTTTCGATGACACTTCAGCCACTGTGAATGGCCGAGCTAGTTATGCTTCTTCACGAGTTGTGATCCCAGCCAACAATGTAGCGACTGTGCTGAGCAAGATTTTGCTTGACTTTAGAGAAGGAAGATTTGAGTGTATAAATGCAGCTTTTGCCTTAACAATGACATGTTCTGTCGGATTTTTTGTGAGAATAGTGTTGGATTGACTTTGCTCTGCACTGATGGTGTGTGTGAGGGGCAGTTTACATTTACACAATGTCTTGGTTAGACAGGTTGCTGCCTTGTTTGCTTTAACAACAAACTACTGTCAAATTAACAGTAAAGGGTGCTGTGCGCGAAAGCACTTCAGCACCTGTTTGGACTGGGTGACCCTGAGGGGTCATGACTAATGAGAGGATAATAGTTGCTCATTAATCACTCTGCATTCCTCTGCTGCCTCTATGTAACTTTTATTACAGATGCTCAAAACATTGAAGCTTCACTGTGGCTTTAAAGTTGAGAAAGTGTCTGCGCTTCCTGTGTACTTTTTCCTACAGTGGTGGTTGGTGACATCTTGGTTCTACTTTGGCCTTTGTTGAAGTTGCAATGTGTGTTGCGCCAGACTTCATTATGATGAAAACACTCATTATAATCTTTGGCCCTCCGCTTGTTTGTACTTTTCAAATTAAAGGATAAAATGCTCCTGTATGGGTTGAGAAAATTCCCCTACATGTCGGGCTTCAAACCAGCCTAAAACCAATTGTATTATCTAAAGATTCATAGTCAAATTCAAGCTTTAAACAAGTCAGTATATGTGTGGATACCTGATTTTCACAGGACATTAGCAATAGAAAGGTAAGGCATCAAAACATCAGTAAAAGTGCTGACACTAGCATTTAGTGCAAAGTACCACTATGCCACTGCATGGCTGTAGTTCTTGTTAGCTAAAATTGCAAACAAAATGTAACAAAATTTGCCTGTTCAGTGTGTTTTTTTTTCCCCAGCAGACACGGATCATACAAAAGATAAATTAGCAGCTCAGAATGAAATTA
Source organism: Coreoperca whiteheadi (assembly GCA_011952105.1). NCBI lineage: Eukaryota > Metazoa > Chordata > Actinopteri > Centrarchiformes > Sinipercidae > Coreoperca > Coreoperca whiteheadi. The sequence goes on from CM022474.1 coordinate 23,868,504, forward strand.
CGCTTCAGGTAAGTATTACCTTCGCACGCATTAAAAATGAAACTTTTGTTAATCATTATTTCTTGATCATGTCTTTATGACATTTGTCATTGTGAACCTGCCATGGTGTTTGCTGTAAATTGACCTTTTCCTAGTCATCTGTCTCCATAAGCAACAGAAACTGCTAACATTAGCGGTAAGTGTCTCACATGTCTATGAAAGGCGTTCGAAAAAGAAACTAACAGCTGCCTGGTTTCAATATGTTCAAGTGATGACTAAAATGGAGTACTGACACATGATGCAAGATATACCAATATACAGGCATGGATGTTCTACATTTTATTAAATCAACTTGAACTGAGTTAATCAAGAATGACATCATTACAGTTCATTAAAGCTTTCATCACTGAAAGATCTGTTTTATAGGAGAATTGTGTGTTTTTCCACGACATGGCAACACCCTTGTTGTTTTGCACACAAGGGTGTTGCCATGTCCCACAGAGACTCCTTGCTGTGTCTAGACCTCTTCTTGCCCAGGTTGTGACTTCCAAGACATGACCCTTGACCAAAAATGTACAGTACCCTCACCCTAACATTAACGGTTAGAGTGATATGCTGTTCCTCTGCGTTAGGAGAATGTCTCCCTTTTGTAAGTAAGTAAGTAAAGTTTATTTAGTAGAGCAAGGTCACAAAGTTCTTCACAAGAGTAAAATTATTAAAAATAATCAGAATCAGGTTAATTGGCCATGTATGTGTGCACGTACAAGAATTTAAACTATAAGCAGATCTACGGGATCTGCTACAGATTATATAAGCAGATATAGTCACACATACAGAGTGTTGGAAAACACTGAAAGCAGCTCAGTGTGAGACGTTTCTTTGCTGAAAAGATTAGATTGTGTGTCATGCAGGGGGTGAAATGGAATTTAAGCTCAAGGTTTAAAATCTAGACAGAAATGTCTCAGGTTATGTATGTAACATGGTTCCCTGAAAGGGGAACGAGACGCTGCGTCATCTGGCGCCGGGGGGAACGCCTCCAGCGGCGTCAGCCGACGCAGCGTTGAAGTTCCCTTGAAAGGGAACTCTCAAAATACTAACGGACTGCACTACAAAAACACACACTAGTCCTTATTCTTTATCCCAGAGGTGATCTCTGTTTTATTTCACACTTGCCTGTTTGGATTTTCCACATACAATAACCAGGTTTCGTGTGCAGGCATTTTAGAAATTCTTCAAGCACCTCTGTAGGTCCTGTAGGTTCTTAGTAACATTAGCAGATGCCAGATGGCATTGATAGACCATGAAGTTACAGGGCCCAAGGTTCACCCAGTCAAATATAAATGCTGCCATTTATCTCTCCAAATGTAAGTCTGTACACCAGATTTGACATTGCATAGCTGGGCATTTTAAAGTTGAGACATTTCACATGCATATAAACTACATTACTGACAACCATTGTCCAAAGCATACTGTAATGTTTAGCATATCTAATGTTTTATAGGCAGCCATGAAAATCAATTTGTAGAGCCGGAAACTTGTTTGAAAAGTGTAATCCATCACAAGATGGCCGGGGTGATATCTCAAGCAAGTTTCAGGTCTCAAGTTAATTTTCATACTGGACGGAAATCGGTGGGAACAAATGGCTGGAAAAAGGACTAAAACACAGTCAGCAGTAATAAAATACATGAATGGTGAATAGAGAGGAGAATAGCCACTGTCTTCAAACAGCATGTTTCAGCCTCCACTCCCTTCTGCCTGTGGTCTCATGCCCTGTCTTTGCTCTTTCTGATGGCCAAATGGCCCACATTGGCAATATTCTGACTTATCTTAGCTAGAAAAGCATAGGTGTGACTAATAACATTAATGACAACTTGCGATTTCCAGTAAATCCGCATTCACAAGCCCCTGGAAACTGGGACAACTACGTGAAACACAGTCTACTTGTCTGTAATGAAAAGAGTAAGCACATTTCCTAAATGTACTTACTGTTCATTGTTTGCCCTGATATTGTAGTTGCTGTGTCATTGCATGCTGTCCACACCCTGACACAGTCAGCACCATGGACAGAGCCCTCTGGGCCTTTTAATAGATTTTTAGAATTTTCCCCAATTTTGCATTTCTTAAAAGTCAAGTCACCCAGCCCGCTGTGTGTGATTTGCGATTGCTGCCTGTATAAAGTATGGTAGTGATTTCATCCTTGTTTTGCTTTTATTCTGTGTTACATGATGAGTTTCTTCTTCAAACTAAATAAGGATTCCTGTGGGCCTATGAAGGCTGCTTTGGCCTGCCAAAACAGGTAGAGTGGTATGTAGGTCATGTATTTGATATTTGAGCTCTCGGCTATGATAACCTCAGACATAAAAGCTGTTTCTACATTAAAAATGCATACTTTTTGATGTGATCATAAACATTTTAATGCCATTAGTGAATAAATACGCAGGGATTGTTACAGTATGTGTTTTATATTTTACATTTTTTTTAATATATATTTCCTTATATTAAGAAAATAAAGATCTGTTTGTAGGTGTCAGTCCTGTATCTACCATGTGTGCTGTTTCAAGGAATATAAATCTCTTGTCTGCATGTCATCCTGCGGTTTACTACAAGTGATTGTAATGTGGTTTGTTGTATTCCAGCACCGTGCAGCAGTACTTCAGAATATGTGACATGACACTAATGGGATAAAGTGTCCCACTGTATGCCTTATTCATTTGGCCGGCCTGTCTGACTTTCCCCACGCCATGCCACACCATTGCTGTGAAATGAGTGCGCTTAGCTTCAGTGTTAATTTAACTCTGAATGAACAGCTGGCCCTGGTCTGGCTTCTGTAGTCTAAATGGTCCAGAAAATAGGCACATGGCTAATTAGTGCACATGCATCAGTGCTTTTCTTCATTCTTTCCTTTCTGATGAATGTTTTCATAGAATAAAACAAGCTCCTGAGAGGCCGTGGCTGTGTGAATGAGACTTAGTGCGTTAGATACATTTGGGACAGGAGTGTCAATCGCACTAAGTCCCTCCTCCTGCTCCCCTGGAGGGAAATTTAACACATTTTGCGCTCTGGATGTCCGGTGTTAACTGACCGACCTCAGACTTAAGTTTGTTTATTTGGGATTACTGCATCCTGTTTTGGTACGTTAGCAGGAGCGAACGTTTGCCAAGCTTTCGTGATCCATGCATGAAGTCTGTGCTCCATGTGTAAAGTCAGGCCATAATTTCTAATTAAGCGCTGAAACATAAAGTCACTGTTTCATAGCCCTGAACTATGGTGTGGCACGACATAAATCCACAAAGCTGATCAGATGTGCAAAGACAGATCATTGTAAATTAGGGCTGCAACTAATAATTATTTTCATTATCTATTAAGCTTATGCCAATTTTTTGCAAGTAAATGTAATCAGTTACTCATGACATATTACTCACTGAAAAATGAATTACATTACTCAGCCGCCGAAGTAATAACATTACTTGTTACATTACTTTTATCACTGGCCCAACTCCGTCAAAGGTGTCTTTAAACAACTCACATGTCACATATTCTGTATTTACTACATGTAGAAGTAGAAAGTGAGACATTGTGGTTTAATGAGCATCCAACCTACAGTTTGTAGGGTTTCACTGACCAACAACAGCTAGCTTAATGTAAGCGAAAATGACAAAATCCAGCTGATTCCTGAATGTAGGCTTACCAGTGGCTATCATTAGCAAGCTAGCTATAAGAACACACAACATGTAAATAGATGTAATAGAGGCTAGCCGTCTGACAACTAGGGGTGGGCAGCTCAATGCCAAAATACCAAACTAATACCAAAAAAAGGGATCAGTTTCTCTCTTCTAAGTTGTACCCATTTGAAGTATAGAACCCCACCCATCAAAGTGTAGAACTGTGTGCACTCAAACAACATACAGCCGAGCAGCGCGGCGCCGCGAACCCCCTGCCTCGGCTAACCGCACGATGATTGCTAACCTGTCGCAAATCATTTAGTAGTCATGAAAATGTATTCAGATTTAGCCTATTGATGATGCAGTCACCTCATGACACACTGCTCTCCCCTACATGACAGTACATAAGCAGCTTTTAATAATAAAGAATATCGGTATTGATCTTGGCGATTCTGGCCCTGTATTACTTGGTATCGGATCGAAACCAAATTTTGCGGCGTCGCTCACCCCTACTCCCAACACCTCTGACGTTAAGCCTCTGCATCTGTTCAGTGAATGCGGAGCGACCAAGCTGTTCTGTTAAGAAAGTGAACAAGCTGAACAACAAATTGTTTAAGTAACATAGCGTTACTGAGAAAAGGTAGACAGATGTTTTCTGTCCCATGAGGGAAATTTGTTTTCACAATCCGCACATGTTCATGGCTCACAAGAAGGGTTACCATGGCAGAATGGCCAACTCTTGCCAAAGCACGCCTGTATCTGCGGCCGGACAAAAGTAATGTGAAGTCTGGATTGAGGGGGTGATCAATGTAATTTGCTCAGGTGAGTGCTACAGTATGTGTGTGCTGCCTCTGTTTTGGAGGTGTGACAGGTCAGGTGTAGAGAGGCTGATGATTTTGGAGGTATTTCTGATTCTGTTATGTTTGTATTTGTTGGAAACGGTTAACATGGTGAATTAGCCGGGAGAACAATAGGATGTAAAACAACAACAGGAGGTGGGGAACAACAAAGAAAGCTCTGAGTTTGACATGTGGATACCAGTGGTGTGTTAAAAAAGAAGTTGTAACAAGATCTGTGTTTGGAGTGTGTGTTTCCCATGGGTCAGAAGCCATAGGTAATTTTCTTACTCTACCATACCAAAGGTATGGTAAACAAAATAAAAACAAAAGAAACCACTGCAAATGATGAGCAACAATGTTTGAATGTTTGTTTAAATAAGGGTAGGACTCTTATAATATAGTAAAGCCTTTTAAGCACTGTAATTACTATCTTTTTTTAAAATGAATGTATTTGTATCCTCTTTATTGTCCAAATAAACTAAACTAAACCAGGAATCCAAAAAACAAATTTAGCCAAGCATGTGAGAGAAATTAACATCACTGTAACCTCAGTAAACCAAATGATCACAAAATACAAACAGACCAGGCCCACTGACGATCTGATACTTGAAAAAGTTGGAACAGATTAAGAGGGAGCTGTGCCCATAATGTGTTCAGCACTGTTCACACAGAGACAGGCGCACTGAGAGAAAAAAGCTGTTTCTGGCAAAACGAGAAGACAAGGTGGACGGGAATACTGACTGGTTTGTCCGACTTCCTTGTCGCTCATTGGTTGCTTGTTTTGTTTTGACACTGAATTTGCTTCTGGTGGCAAAGTACATTTTTTACTACAAGTGATTGTAATGTGGTTTGTTGTATTCCAGCACCGTGCAGCAGTACTTCAGAATATGTGACATGACACTAATGGGATAAAGTGTCCCACTGGATGCCTTATTCATCTGGCCGGCCTGTCTGACTTTCCCCACGCCATGCCACACCATTGCTGTGAAATGAGTGCGCTTAGCTTCAGTGTTAATTTAACTCTGAATGAACAGCTGGCCCTGGTCTGGCTTCTGTAGTCTAAATGGTCCAGAAAATAGGCACATGGCTAATTAGTGCACATGCATCAGTGCTTTTCTTCATTCTTTCCTTTCTGATGAATGTTTTCATAGAATAAAACAAGCTCCTGAGAGGCCGTGGCTGTGTGAATGAGACTTAGTGCGTTAGATACATTTGGGACAGGAGTGTCAATCGCACTAAGTCCCTCCTCCTGCTCCCCTGGAGGGAAATTTAACACATTTTGCGCTCTGGATGTCCGGTGTTAACTGACCGACCTCAGACTTAAGTTTGTTTATTTGGGATTACTGCATCCTGTTTTGGTACGTTAGCAGGAGCGAACGTTTGCCAAGCTTTCGTGATCCATGCATGAAGTCTATGTTCCATGTGTAAAGTCAGATCATAATTTCTAATTAAGCGCTGAAACATAAAGTCACTGTTTCATAGCCCTGAACTATGGTGTGGCACGACATAAATCCACAAAGCTGATCAGATGTGCAAAGACAGATCATTGTAAATTAGGGCTGCAACTAATAATTATTTTCATTATCTATTAAGCTTATGCCAATTTTTTGCAAGTAAATGTAATCAGTTACTCATGACATATTACTCACTGAAAAATGAATTACATTACTCAGCCGCCGAAGTAATAACATTACTTGTTACATTACTTTTATCACTGGCCCAACTCCGTCAAAGGTGTCTTTAAACAACTCACATGTCACATATTCTGTATTTACTACATGTAGAAGTAGAAAGTGAGACATTGTGGTTTAATGAGCATCCAACCTACAGTTTGTAGGGTTTCACTGACCAACAACAGCTAGCTTAATGTAAGCGAAAATGACAAAATCCAGCTGATTCCTGAATGTAGGCTTACCAGTGGCTATCATTAGCAAGCTAGCTATAAGAACACACAACATGTAAATAGATGTAATAGAGGCTAGCCGTCTGACAACTAGGGGTGGGCAGCTCAATGCCAAAATACCAAACTAATACCAAAAAAAGGGATCAGTTTCTCTCTTCTAAGTTGTACCCATTTGAAGTATAGAACCCCACCCATCAAAGTGTAGAACTGTGTGCACTCAAACAACATACAGCCGAGCAGCGCGGCGCCGCGAACCCCCTGCCTCGGCTAACCGCACGATGATTGCTAACCTGTCGCAAATCATTTAGTAGTCATGAAAATGTATTCAGATTTAGCCTATTGATGATGCAGTCACCTCATGACACACTGCTCTCCCCTACATGACAGTACATAAGCAGCTTTTAATAATAAAGAATATCGGTATTGATCTTGGCGATTCTGGCCCTGTATTACTTGGTATCGGATCGAAACCAAATTTTGCGGCGTCGCTCACCCCTACTCCCAACACCTCTGACGTTAAGCCTCTGCATCTGTTCAGTGAATGCGGAGCGACCAAGCTGTTCTGTTAAGAAAGTGAACAAGCTGAACAACAAATTGTTTAAGTAACATAGCGTTACTGAGAAAAGGTAGACAGATGTTTTCTGTCCCATGAGGGAAATTTGTTTTCACAATCCGCACATGTTCATGGCTCACAAGAAGGGTTACCATGGCAGAATGGCCAACTCTTGCCAAAGCACGCCTGTATCTGCGGCCGGACAAAAGTAATGTGAAGTCTGGATTGAGGGGGTGATCAATGTAATTTGCTCAGGTGAGTGCTACAGTATGTGTGTGCTGCCTCTGTTTTGGAGGTGTGACAGGTCAGGTGTAGAGAGGCTGATGATTTTGGAGGTATTTCTGATTCTGTTATGTTTGTATTTGTTGGAAACGGTTAACATGGTGAATTAGCCGGGAGAACAATAGGATGTAAAACAACAACAGGAGGTGGGGAACAACAAAGAAAGCTCTGAGTTTGACATGTGGATACCAGTGGTGTGTTAAAAAAGAAGTTGTAACAAGATCTGTGTTTGGAGTGTGTGTTTCCCATGGGTCAGAAGCCATAGGTAATTTTCTTACTCTACCATACCAAAGGTATGGTAAACAAAATAAAAACAAAAGAAACCACTGCAAATGATGAGCAACAATGTTTGAATGTTTGTTTAAATAAGGGTAGGACTCTTATAATATAGTAAAGCCTTTTAAGCACTGTAATTACTATCTTTTTTTAAAATGAATGTATTTGTATCCTCTTTATTGTCCAAATAAACTAAACTAAACCAGGAATCCAAAAAACAAATTTAGCCAAGCATGTGAGAGAAATTAACATCACTGTAACCTCAGTAAACCAAATGATCACAAAATACAAACAGACCAGGCCCACTGACGATCTGATACTTGAAAAAGTTGGAACAGATTAAGAGGGAGCTGTGCCCATAATGTGTTCAGCACTGTTCACACAGAGACAGGCGCACTGAGAGAAAAAAGCTGTTTCTGGCAAAACGAGAAGACAAGGTGGACGGGAATACTGACTGGTTTGTCCGACTTCCTTGTCGCTCATTGGTTGCTTGTTTTGTTTTGACACTGAATTTGCTTCTGGTGGCAAAGTACATTTTTAACTGAACTCTTTGTATCCATTTTGCCAAAAACAAAGCGAGTCACAATCAACAGTAGCCACCACAAGACCCGTAGTCACATAGCTGTAAGCAACACCTATTTCACGGGGACATGTTAATCAACTTTGTGTTGTTGCCAGGCACTATGGTGGTGATGAATGGTGATGTTCCTCTCACAAAAAACGAACTAACCCCATAACAACAGCAACTTCATGTTACGGTTAAGGTAGTTTGTTTGGTTGAACCCAGAATACAAGGCAGGACACAACGTCGGCGGTAGGGGAACAAATAAGGTTTATTTGTTATTTTTCCAGAGAGGTGAGAGCGGGAACGGCTGGAAGCCAGATAGACAGGTAGGTGGAGGTAGCGTGGCCGCATAACCAGGGGATGAAGGGTGTTGGCTGGTAGGCTGAGAGTTCCTGGAGGAGTTGCAGGAGCGGGGAGGAACGAGGCAGGCAGGCAAGAGGTGGTTGGAGGATCCACGGAGCGAGACAGGCAGACGGGAGGATCTCTGGATGTGGAGACAGAGGGAAACAATAAATTGCTGAGACAAAACACTAGAACAATCTTCATAGGAAGTTGTAGAGGGAAGAGCCCGACGTAAATACCACGGTAGGGATAGTACGATCTGGCGAAGACTGGGTGGTTGAACCGGTGTTTAAATACTGCAGGAGATGGTGATGAACCGGGATGAGTTGCAGGTGTGCAGGTAGGCGGGGCGCAGGTGAGTGATTGCAGGTGTGGAGGAGAGAGAGACTGGTCTGCTCCGTGGAAGGCTCCAGACAAACAAAACAAGACAGGAAACACAAGGCAGGGAAAAACACTGGGAAACATGAGGAAGCAGAGGGAAGATACTCCCAAAACCCTGACACTTCATCTTGTGAAATTTCAGTCTGTCACAAAAAAAACTTGGCCACGCTTCGTTAAGATCAAAAGCTGCCAGAGAAATCAGAGGCAGTCAGAGCCATCGTTGTTTGACAAATCATTTTTTCACAGATGGCTGCACGCTACGGAAATCAATCCTTCCCGTGCTCTGGATCTGTGTGCGCAGGGTCACGAGCACGTGTACCAGTGACGAAACATTAAGTGTGCGTGTGCTTGGATGCCTCGAAATATGCTCTGACTGCATGCGGATCAGCTAACAAAATTGTATTTTTAACTTCATTCTGGAGGGAGCAAGTTGCCCAAAACGGCTGCAAAAGACTCCGATTTTTGAAATAATCCAATGTGCTCCAGCAGTAACCACTTAGCAGGTGATTAGTGGTCTGTAACAGATCACCCTTTATGAGAACAGCATGCCGCAACATTTTGTTCACTTCTTTTGGTTGAAGGAATGAAAGACTGACCACCAGTATTTGCTGATCCGCAGGGACTTGTGGTCGTAACTTTTTTCAAAACCAAAGTCTAAAAATCAAACTTGTTGATGCATGTAATGTTTTGCTGCACACAGTCTTTTTTTTTTTTTTTTTTAGAGATGAATAAGTTTGTCCCTTCCTGAGAAATGCAAGTGAAGACAGCAGGCCCTGCAGTCATGTGCATGTGTGTTATTTGCAACGTCAAGTCCAAGATCATATGTTATGATGAAAATGTGAGAACTCTCTGAGATTGGACCATTTGTCTGGTGTCAGGAACAGGGGAAAAACAAGCTAAATCACAAGATAAATACAGTTAAAGCGACAGGGATGGAGAAAATTATGAGAAAATGCTATCTGTCATCTATAACGGCCGAAAACGTGGTGACAATGAAGCCTGGGCCCAAGCATCTCTTCTGCTGGAACAGCTTGACTCAGGAGATTCTGGCCTCTGCTTTTAATTGGTTGACATTCTTTTCGTTTTCTTTCAGTCATCATTACGACACTGAGGGCGCCAGATGTTTCCCAGCTGTTGAAGGGCTTTGGAACAGTGACTCTCCAGAGGAAGTGTCCATTTTACTAGATTACACTTAACGCTTCCTCGCAACCCCCGTTTGACTCAGGCACTGACGCTACTTTAGGTGCTGGAGAATCCTGCAGTTTTCTTTTTAAAACACATTATTTTGTGACATTTCTTTTATTGAGATGACCTGAGAATCTAACAGGACATCACAGTCTCCCTTTCTGATAACATTTTCAAAATGTGTTTTCTGAATTGGAAAACCACGGTTTCTTTTATGTATTGAAAAGCAGATCTTCTGAATATGCGACTTTTCTGCAGAAACCCAAACTAAACTTGACTTGACAAGTTTACCAGACTTCGGTATAGGCACTTTCCCTCCCGTCCCGTTTGATCGATTTTCCTCAGTCCTAAGATCATGTAGAGTCATAAATCTTTTCGAATCACTTGACTACTAAAGAATTTTTAAAAAAAGCAAACATGTTCCCCAAATGTCCCAGGGGAGTTGATGTGTGAGCTTGCATAATGAAAAACAGCTTTGCCAGACAATAGTTGGCAGTAATTCCTCGCTGCTCCTATAAGGAAAATGAATGGCAGGAATCGAAGGTGGACTAAGGTCCTAAAACCTTTAATTTGTCCAATACTTTATGACAAAGGATCAGCAAAACTAATGACATTCCCGTCAACCTCAGCTGAACTTTTCATAATAATTTTTATGGAAATGCTTTTCACATATATTATTTCCCTTTTTAGATAGTGGTGGTTATGTGCCCATTCAAATGTTTCAGTGTTACCAACAAGCCAGCAATAATATCTCCATTTTCCTCAGTTATAACTGCCATGGTCAGTTTTATTCTAACCTAATTTAATCTAACCTAATTAACTAATAATAAGCAACCCCAGAGTGCTTTTTAGCATCCTAGATCACCTCATAAACCCAGTCACAGGCCATAGTAATCCTCTTATGGCTTCTAGATGTGATGAGCTTGCGGACCACTGAGAAGACAGCCTACATCATGTCTAGTATACTCCAACTCCAAAATACCATAACAGCTGAAGAAACGCTGCCCACCATACACTCTGAAGCCCTAGACAGTTTTAGCCTGGTTGACACTGAAATGCTCAGGGAAGTGATAACAACACTGAAGTCTTCCACATGCACGCTGGTCCCCATCCCAACCGCCTTTTTAAAAATGTTTTTAATTCAGTATCGGAGGAGGTTCTTAAAATTTTAAATCGCTCGATGCAACGAGCCGCATTCCCCACCGCATTTAAGACTGCACTGCCCTTGATCCCTCAATACCCAACAATTACAGACCAATCTCCAATCTTCTGTTTTAAGTAACATTTTAGAAAAACTTGTGTATATGAAGTTAATCAATTTCATTAATTCAAACAATATGTTGGAAATGTTTCAGTCTGGTTTTTCGAGCTAGTCATTGCACTGAAACATCCCTAGTCAATGTAGTCAGTGACATCAGGATCTATCTGGATGCCAAAAAACTTTCGGTGTTGGTACTACTGGATCTGAGTGCTGCTTTTGATACAGTTGACCACAACATTCTTATAAATAGACGGAGGAATCACACTGGAATGTCAGGAACTGTTTTTAACTGTTTTTTCTTCTCATCTGTGTTTTTTATTGCTATTGACAATAACTTCTCCAAATCCTCCAGAGTAACCTGTGGGATTCCCCAAGGATCGAGCAATTCTTTTTGATCTATATATATTAGATATTAATGTACGGATCTTACAAAACTTTTTACAGCTCAACCAGGGCAAAACTGAAACGTCAGTCATAGGTTCAAAAGCTCAGACAGAGAAACTGATCGCAAAAATTAAATTCCGTTGGACTGACCCCGAGCCAACAAGCAAAAAGTCTTGGTGTGGTCTTTGACTCAGACCTAAAGTTTAACGGTCACGTGGGATTTGTCACCAAATCAGCCCTTTATGACCTTAAAAATCTCACATAAGTGCGACCATTTCTCTCTCTGACTGACACAGAGAAACTAATGCATGCTTTCATATTGGGCAGACTGGACTACTGTAATGCTGTCCTATCTGGTCTACCCAAAAAAAAACCAACGTATAAATCAACTACAGCTGATTCAGAACTCTGCGGCCTGAGTGCTGACCAAGACCAGTCCTTACACTGGTTGCCTGTTAGTTTCCATCTTGTTTTTAAAGCACTTCATGGTCTGGCACCGCCATATCTGTCTCACATGCTTACACCATATGAACCAGTGCGGCCCCTCTGGTCCTCTGGCACGAGTCTGTTAGTTGTTCCCAAGTGCAGAACTAAAACTTTTGGTGAGGCAGCTTTTAGCTTTTATGCCCCGAGCTGCTTGGAACAGTCTGCTGGAAGATCTGAGAGCAGCTGGAACTGCTGAAATGTTTAAAGAAAAACTGAAAACCTACCTCTTCAGCCAGGGTTTTTATAAAGACTGGTCCCTAGACATTATTTACTTTAATTTTATTATGATTATTTTATATTATAAATATATTATTTTATTGTATTCATGATTGATTTTATTTGTTTTTATTTAGCTGTCTTTTTTAATATTTTATCAAATTTTAGTCTAGTTTTTACCTAACTCCATTTTTTTTTTTTTATTATGGCTGTTAATCCTTACGGTCTACACTGCTGTCTTATTATCATGTTGTCAGTCATATGTGAAGCACTTTGAACTGCACTCACCTGTATAAAAGGTGCTATACAAATAAAGCTTGTTTGATTGAATGATTGATTAACCTATGGGCTTTTAGCTGGCGTAAATTATAAACAAAGGAATTCTTTTGGGGTCTCAGAGTGGCCAGACTGATGTTGGGGCAAACAGGAGGGCAACAGAAACAGATTATACAGGAGGAAACACTGCTGACCTGAACTATCAGGAACAGGCTCCTGCAGAGGTGACCCCGTGTCCTTCCTAAGTGCACCTCTGACAGGTGGAAGCAGTGCTGTAGGATAAAGGGAGCAAGAAGTAAGTTTGCAATGATAACGGGAAACCACGAAATGTCTAAAGCTTTCTTTATTTCAAAATAACACAAGGAAGTTGAGCCCATTGGAGTCGATCCATGTACGGCAGGCATGCTGAGCCCACCAAACCATGTGAATGCAAAGAGGGCATGGCCCAGGTGCATTCAGTTGATGAAATGACCTGGGAGAGAAAGGGGGTGAGATGGAAACACCGGGGAAGAGAGGGCTAGAAAAGACAAAATATGAGAAGAAGAAAAAGAAAGAGGTATATGAGATGGGGATTGGAGAGAAAACACCTGCTAGAAGACAAACTATTGTATTTCACATTATACTGTATGACGCCTAAAGTGGCGGCTACATTGTGTTGAATGAACAGCAGCTGTTGCAGAGTTGTGAGACATGTTCACAGGCTGCCTTTATATTCATGAGCTGTGTGCTTTACTACTGGTTTCCATCCATCTCCTCACCTCCGCCCACCCCCCCTCACAGCCCAACCTTACATCTTTGGCTGCCTCTCAGGGGCAGCACTTGATGTGCAACAGATTTCGACAAAATCAGTTACAGAGTTCAGACAGTCTTAAAAAAGTATTTGGAGGTCAATTCTGCACAGGTTTCTGTAACTGACTACTTCTCATGTGGATTAGGAGCTATGCTATGCTAAGTTTCTGCAGATGCTTACCTCCATTTCAAGCAGCGGAGGTCCCAGGATGTCTTTCAGGGCGATGTGGTCGATCACTATGGGCATCTCTGGAGGCGCTGCTTTGTCTGAACACACATGAAATGAAATGAATGAATCACACTCATGTCACTGTGTGGTTGCGGTAACTGTAATGCACTTAATGAGGGCACTGGAATATTCCAGAAAAACAGGAGTGATTCACTTCCTGTTGAGGAGTATTGCTATACTTGTGGAGTTCGGCATAAAGAAATTAAAACTAATTCATGAACAGAGTCACATTTTCCACATTAAAAATGTTCTCAAATTAAAAATGAAAAGTTGACATGGAGGCAGCAGAACATGCTGTAGACACAACATTGACATGTTATCCCTTTATAAAGTTGTCATAGCCAACAGGTTAGCAAGCATTATGTACACATCCTGCAGATAGGTAGCAACATTAGCATTTATTATGTTTCACGTGACAAATTGAAGTCCAAAATTCCGTCTCCTTTGAGCTGTGTGTTGGTTTCCACCAACTCCGGAAGTAAAAACCTGTCTCTTTAGCTGCTAAGTGCTTCAGTAAGTTCACAAGCAAGTCGTTGAATGTTTCTGTGTGCCATTTTCGCTAAAAACAGCTGCCTGCAGAGTCTGGAAACGATGCTGATGAGAACAGTGAGAGTGAGCCAAAATAATGAAGTTGCAGGCTGTAAAACCAAAACAATGAGTTGAAAGACACTAAAATGTATAGCTGAGGGGAACTGAAGGGTTGGCTTTAAAAGCTCTCGTGACCGCCTCTGCGCGCCCGTAACTGCTCAACACTTGCGTGCTTGGCAAGTTGACTTTTGACACAGGTGGGGACTCAACTTTCTTCTGAGCAGAAATGCACCCTCGCGAGGATGGTTTTCCACTCGTGGATACGGTTCTGTGCGCTCGTATCCTGTGCACGCGCCTGTTGCTATGTGCGCGGGTTTTAACACTAATTAAACGCCATGGCTCCCACACTTAGAGTCTCGACTCCCCTGGTTCCCTCCTGTCTTCCCACCACCGCCTGGCTTCGGTCCATCATCGTACTCCTCTCTCCATCTGTCCATCCACGTCCCCGATTGCTCCCCTCACCTGTTCACCGCTCACCCTTCCTTCCCTCATCCCTCTACCTTCACCCCTTCATCCCTCACCCTTCCTCCCCCTATCCCTTCATCCTTCTGCCCTCACCCCCCATCACTTCATCCCTCCCTCTGGATCCTCAGTCCATCCCTCCTCCATCATCTTGGCTCTTCTCCATCCATAATACACAATAAACTATTCTAAATCCACATCTTTATTGGTGTAGTCTTTGTTAATAAAATGAAGATTTATAACTAGATTTAAAAGGTAGCTTTATACATTTCAGCCAGATGTTTCTTTGCTGCTCAGTATCCCAACTCTTATTCTCATAGTATGTCCTATTAACAGTGCAAAGAGAGGACAGTTTAAGACATGAGGATGTTACGGTTTGGTGGTGGTGACGGCGAGGTAAGGAGGACCCAGATGCAGACAGTACTGAGAAGCGGAGTCTTTATTGTCTCTTACCCTGTGGTGGACAGGCGAACTCGAAACAACAGACAGGAAACCAGGAAAACCAAGAACACGAGGAGGTAGCGAAAAACACTTGGGAAGGCAGACAAGGCAACACGCAAACATCTCGCGACACTGACACTGACACCGACATAGATACAATGATCCCACACCGAGACAAGGAGACACAAGAACTAAATACCTACAGGGGAGGTGAAGGTAACGAGACACAGGTGCAGGACATCATAGGTGAACACAATCAGGGAATCTGGGACAGGAAATAAATTGACAGTGACAGGGGGGAAACAGACATCTACCAAAATAAAACAGGAAGAAACCAGACCGAAAACAATAAACATCCCCAAAACACACCCCATAACCCCCACAACATGACAGAGGAACATTGACCTCTCAGCCATCACTGGTGTTCTGTCAGAGGAAATTCCTGCTATATTTAGCCTTCTCATTGGATTTTCCTCTTAGCTTTTAAGGGTCTATGATGCAGTGATTTAATAAATCTCTTTCATGCAGTTCAGTGCACACTGCCTGACTTAATTATTTAAGTTTCCATCCGTGTGAGGTGGACCTCACAAAACTAAAGTATAAACAGAGTTCGTGGAAGGACGTGCAAATTCATAAATTCGCTCTAAAATGTAACTTTGCATTGATAAAGAGGGTTAAATATTAGCTGCTAGTGCTATTTGAAAGCCATACTCCTGCTGTAGCTTCCGCCATTATTCTGTTCTGAACAAACGGATGACGAATGCATAAAATAATAAATAAATACAATTTGTTCAAGTAAGCATTTAAACTACTCCGACAAGTACAATTTACTCAATTTTTTTTTTTTTACTTGAGTCTACATGTAACTCGTTGCTACCCAGCCCTGCTTAAGTGTCAGTGATGTTGTACAGGAATGCCAGACTTGGGTGCCCATCTTTATTATTATATGTCTAAGTGTTTTTGATGCTGTTCAGCATACAGGGAAGTGCAAAACTATGACTGTTGTTTTTGAGGGCGATGTGATGTCCCCAAAGTTTCTTTAGTGTGTGACATAGCCTTCCCCTTCCCCTGTTTTTTACTTGTTTGTATATCAGAAAGTTCAATAAAGATAGTGACCCAAAAAAACAAAAACTTTCCAAAATGTTGGTGTAAATTTAAACAGCCTCAGCCATATCCATAACCCCAGATAAAGTAAAAACACATAATTCAAATTCAGACTACAGTAATGAACCATTCATTTTGGCTGGAGGCACAACTCTTTCTACATACAGCAGGCAGATTGCTTTGACTTACGCAACATACTGTCCGTACTGCGTAACCTCTGCATTAAGTTATGAAGGTACTGTTGTAGTATTTCAAGCAGTGGAACAAAATATATAGAGAGCACTTACAAAGACAAGACAAGGAGAGTACTTTGTAGACTTTGTATTTATTTCTTTTACAAATCTCCACCACAGCTGGTTGACTCCAGAGATTTTCTCATAAGATAAGTGATGAAGAGACTCCCCTGATCCTCTAACAGGAACCGTGTATGGGTTTCTTGAGCAAATGGGATAAACTTTGATGAGGTGTTGCTGACTTCCTTTAGGGAATTGACTGAGTGTGCATATGTTATAGACACTTTCAGAGCAAACTGAAGAGTATTTTAAGTATCTGAAAAAGAATGTACTTTTCCTCAGGATGGGTCTAATAATTATCACAACAACACATGACATAGTGCCACAAAGGCAACAAAGCTGCTGCTGTCTGACCTGAGGTCATTATGCGTGCTCTTCTCATGTCAAACAACAACATTTTATCTCCACATTTGTACAATTTAATGATAGTAGATACATTACCTGGTCTAACTTGCAGCTGTAAATCCAATACATTAGCTATGTCACTTATTTCCTCAAATTTGTTCTCATTTCATCTACCACTTGACACTTTTGGTTTAAAACACAAATCACATGCTTTTGCCTTGAGATATGCCAAAGCTCTGTTTAATTTCCAAAAGAAAGCACTTCTTAATGCCAAAATTAGAGTTCAGAGAAAACACATCAGGCTGTGTCTTTATGCCCTTTTACCTTAAGTACACTCGGAGCTGCTCAAAGCACCAGGCATGTATAAAGATGTGTGCATTTGACACTTGTAATGGGTGGAAATTCTTGCAAAATATTTTTCAAATTCAATGCAGTCTTGATTCATGTAATGGATAGATACTGTACATTTCACTGTTGTATAATCAGATATTGTACAGCAAAAAAAAAAAACATCATTATAATCAATGCAAACTACACCGGTGGTTTAAATGTTAAATGTTACATGAATTATCACTTAAATCTAAAAATCTATTCTAAAATAAAGCAGCAGCTAATGTAAAGAGGATATTATATATGATATCTCTCCTTGGGTTTAGATAACAAAGCTCAATTTTGACTATGTTTAATAGCTGAAAATGCACCAAAACATGGCATTGGAGGATTCACCGTAATCTGACAATGACGATGAATTTCTGCATTTCAAGGGAGGTAACCCAGTTGGATGAGAACATATTCTGGGAAGTGTTAACACTTCACAAGAGCTAGCTCAAAGTTTAGATGTCTGGAGGTTGGCACGTATACTGATCAGCCACACTTATTCATCATTGACCGCGATTATTGACTTAGTTTTCATCTACACATGCTTTCAAATTCTTTTAAATCTCACTCCAAACAAAATTGAAAACTTGGCTGCTCTGTCCAATACAATTTTAACATCTACTGACTCTCACCTCGGGTTCTGTGGATACATTAAACAAGCTAACAGTAAACCTCGCGTCAATTTCAATCTGTATAAGATACCACGTTGACATCATTCCTTTAAGTTTTGTCTACATTCCTTCAGCGGGGTCAAAAATAATGTGCCGGATGTACACAGTTTACATTATTTAAAATCCAATCAATAGTATTTATTGAATATTTCACATTTACTGTGCATGATAAATTGACAAACAGACTATGGCCAATCCATAGTCCTTCCCCCAATGTCATTGTGTTTCTAGCTAAACGTCTTTCTGGTTCAGTACCTATTGGAAGAAACAAACATTAAACAAAATGGCGTTGTCACCAAAATATTGACAGGCTTGAAAAATTCTTCCCCAAAGTCAAGAAGCCAATAAAGCACTAAACTGCTCCAGAAGTTCCTTTATGTATTATCTATAACATGTACCACTGAGGGCAGTGAGGAGCTGTGATATGTGAGCCTTTCGCGTAGAGAACAATGTGCTCAACTTAAAGGAGCAGGTCGTGGAGCTCTGGGTTGATTGGTGGAGGAGCCGGCGTCCACAGCTGTTGGCCGTGTCTCTGCTCTGCGATTAAGTCTGATGTACAGTACACAGAGAGACAACAGAATCTTTCATTGTCTACGCGACAGACATGGGTGTAAAGTCCAGACTAAGACAAATACTCTCCTAAGATTGACTAAGGTCTCGCATCCTCGTTCTTAAGGACCACGTTAAATTAGAAACACACACCTGAATAGCTTACTGCAGTGTCCTAATGGCACATTGTGCGTTAAGGCTTCATTAGGATTTGTATTGTTAACCAAGCTTTAGTTGGCCCTTATGTAACCATGAGCAATGGAAAGGGAGAGCTGGACACAATAACAAATCCAAGTGTAACCACAGAGTTTGCCTGCAGTTGGCCACCAAGCATTTCTTCCAGAGATGAATCACTACTGTTGGCAGAGGGAAGAGCATTTCTATGGCTTTACCAACATTTTTCCTTTTATGTTTTTATGTTTTAATGGGTTTAAAAAAAAAAAAAGTTATGCAGCACAAATAGATATACCTTTCGTGAGAATGTAAAAAGCATAATAATATATAATAACTGTGCTGGCCACTGCAAATATTCTGTTCTCAAGTAAGGAACATAAAACTGGCTGACCAGTTCATCACCATAGTGTTCTGTCTGTAGCACCACTTGCTTCTTCAGCACATCCATGACAACGCTGCCTTCAATGTTTTTCCCTTCTTTTGACAGATTTAGTTGAGGAGAAGCCCGGTTTTGGGCCACATCTTCCTGAAGGCAGAGGACTCCAACAGCAACGTCTTCTCATCACCAATATGTGAGTGACAAAAGAAAAAAAGGACATAATATTGGCAGTTAACACACTTTACTAATGAACCATGATTGCACAATCTGACTGGAATGACTCAGTGTTAAGAGCGTCAATGTAAAATAGGATAAAGTTACTCACAGAGCTTGCTTCTTAAAGATCTTCATCAGGCTTGGACAGAGAGCACATCAAAACATTCTTCATTATTATTAAGAAATTCAAAACAATGCCAAGTTTCAAAAAGCACCATTGATATTAAATGTAGAATGCCATTTAGTCACTCGAACTTAATCTGAAGTAATTTTGAAACAATTTGTCAGTAAAGCCTGAGGTTACTGAATTTCATGATGTGAAAAAAAAGATGAAGGGAAAAAATGGTGTAGCTTCCTTAACTTCACTGCAGTCAGTGGTCAAACTGGTCCAAATGAATCCAATGACGGTGAAAAAACATTAAACAGAGAAAATAGGAGTGTTTTTGACTTCAGATAACTCAGCTAGTCCAGACAACTTATTATGGGGCTAGAACAGTGGCATTACATTTTGGTATCGAAAATTGAATTTGGCATTGAAAACCAAAACTTTAAAAGGAAACATTGGCATTGAAACATTTGTATTGGTAAAAGTTGAACTGAAACAAGCATTGACACTGAAAAAGTCCCATAGTAAAATATGGCACAGATTTTAAAAATTACTTACATTTTATGTTGGTATGTTTTATATTTTGACGTGTTTTTCAATGACAATGTTGTCTTTTTTTCTTCATCTCTGTCTTTTTTCAGTCATAGGTTTGTTGATGCTGTCAGTTTTTTCAGTGTCACTGGTTTTCAGTTTCAACTGTCTGTCACTGTTTTGGCGTGGACAGGAGGGGTTTGATGGGAGGGGGCAAGGAGAGCGTGATTTACATATAAAATAATGAGAAAACATCACTCATCCACTCCGAAGTCTCTGACATGACCACACACTTAGCATACCGCAATGGCTTCTACAAGTTCACCTGAAACTCCCAAACAACAAGTATGTTAAGTCTGTTTCGCTCTGCCATTGTTTTTTCACATAGAACCGGGCTGGGTTATAGTTAACTTTTAACTGACCTTATGCTGGTCTGGCAGAAACCTCTGGGACCAAACACTGAGGTTAGTTAATATATGACAGCTAGCTAACATTAGGTTTTATTTGAAAATTTGATGCCACTGTTCTTGCTCCACAGTTTATTCATTGTTGTATAGAAGGAGCCTTTAGTGAGAAACAGACGATGATGTGAAAAATGGAGAAGCAAATATGGCGGTTGTTTTCTTTGTCATTAAACGAGCCCTGATTATACCCAGTCAAGCTGACTGGCCAGTTAGAAGCTGGAAAAGTGCTGCCGGGCAGATGAGGGGCTGTGGTCCAGGCTGACAATTGATGTATTGAAGTCTGTTCAAATCAGAGATGCTAATTAAAACATTGATCCCTTCATAATAGTACAATACACTTAGATTTGGTTGAGTAAAATCAAACTCAATATTTTGAATTAAAGTTTAGTTAAATAGTTTAAGTAGAAAGAAATTCTAGGCAAACACTGTAATCAGTGGTAAAGCTTTCCCTGTAAGGTCATTCTGGCTCGGTTTCCTGATACTCACAAAAATGGGTAAAAATGATATTTTCTACACCTGAAATCAGAGCTACATTTGCAAAGCCGACGAACTAAACAGCTGAAGGGAGTTTTCACAACCTGGCACCCTAAAGGTTTAAAGAATTAGTAAATGGTGTATTAACCATTAATAAAGCCATTGGTTACAATGTATAAACCCTTGATATAAACCCTTTATAGAGGATGACGTATTAGAAAGTGGCACCATTTGACCTATGAATCTACTGCTCTGACAATGCATTTCCCTTAGAGCACCCACTCCATCTTACTTTAACAACAACAACAACAGCATTAATAATAATTTCACTTTTTAACTCGCCTAAAAACAATATCAAAGGCCACCTCATATGACTAAATGGAAATATTCATAAAAAAAAGTCCATGCCTCTGCCCTCCTGCGGGCTTTCCCCTCTGAGCTCAGCAGCCAGTCTGGAGCGACACATGCGGTTGTGGTGGAGGTTTGGCTCTGAGTGTTTTGGTGTGATCTGGCTCTGGTCTATAATAATGCAATAATATCCCTCCATCATGCATGGTCTGAGTCAGCCAACCCTCCACAGTCCATCACACATGCTGTGCCGTCAAAATAGATTGTAATGCATTTATTGATGATTAACAAGGGCAGACCCTCCACATTCGGTGCCCTAGGCGAGCTTCCCCTGATGACCCCCTCCATCACATGTAGCCTATTGATTTATTTGTCAGGGTATAGCCTACTCTCAGACATTACAATTGAAACTTCTTAACAGTTCTGCAGTAAAATTACTGTACGTATATTTATTACACACAAGAGCAAGAGCTAATATGAAATCAACATAGGGCATCCCGCTTACCTAAAGCATGCCACCATGTACAAAGGGTTCAACCCCCTCTTTCACCCCCATTTCCAGTTTCTCTTCAGCTGTTCCTATTCAATAAAGGAAAAAAAGCCCAAAAAAGTAATTATAAATAAAGAAATCAACACCAATATCAGCTCTAGCATGTTTGTTTTTTCAAATAAAAATAAAAATCTAATAATGTTTCTGGGCACAATTTTGACAGATGAAGATGAGTTTGCTGTGTAAAGCAGCAGAGGGACACGGCCACTCCCAGCTGGCTAGGCAAGAGGACAACAAGAAGAATAACATATCTTTAATGGCTGAAAGGATGGTTTGATTTGAGAACTATTCGATTTTAAGACTGAATCTGAGGATGAATTAACATTTTGCAGGTGCTGAGACTGCCACCTCAGCGCCAGATTACGCATGATATGGAAATGTCACATGTAGTGTGATTTAGTCTTGAAATCTTATTTTGCCAGGGAGATAATTATAACTGAATTTGTCCTAAAATTGCCCAAAAGCCCTAAAACGCGTTGGAAGTCACCAGCCCTCTCTCTGAGGCTTTTATAGGTTATAGCCTATTTAGCCTACAATGCAGGTGGTTCTTGACTTTGTCTAAACCGTAAGCATGTGTGGAATTTTTGGACGCACTCCTACTGATTTGTCCTTTTTTTTTTTTTATTTCAGGTGACATTTCTTTGGAAGCAAGCCCATAAATGGCCTAAGTTGATTTGAAAACGAAATTCAGCAGGCAAGTTCATTTAACAAAACAAGTGAAGTCGTCCTTTTCATCGTGTGTTAGTCTAACCATATGGTCCCTATCGATCAATTAACCGTGAGAAGCCTGTCATTTCTATTAAGTCCCGTTGCTGCACCGCAGGCGCTATCTTGCTCATATCCGCCAGCATCTCTCACGCTCCCGGCTTGATTGTATTTGTTTTCCCGGAGGGAGGTCAGGCCATAAACGTGAATACTGGTGCCTGCTGGGGACGATCAGCAGGAGACCCGTTATCATGTGAGAGCCAGCACGACCGCACCGCGTTTTAATTCCACCGTTAAGCCAGACGGGATACAGCACCGACAGCTCCGGTTAAAACGCAACGTTTCAATTCAAGTCCTAATTGGCGGACACCTAGTGATGCAGCATGCCAAGAAATGAAAGGGCAGATGTGAGAGGGACTTTTTTTGCTTAAGCAAATCCAATAGCTGATTGGTGCAATTGCTAAAAGAGGAAAGATGTGTGCGTGTGCGTGTGTGTGTGTGTGTGAGAGAGAGAGAGAGAGAGAGAGAGAGAGAGAGAGAGGGTGGACGGCTAGGCGTGCAAAAAGGCTCCGAGCTGCGTACGCTTTTATTTTGAAAGCATGCTGTGTTTGTGTGCGTGTCTGCTGCTTGAATTTGACTGGAAGGAGCTGCAGGCCAGCCTGTTGCGCACTTGGCGGCACACAGAGACAGAGCGCACCACAGCTGCGTGGATGGACGGTGCCACTGTTGGACTTCCCTTACAGACTGTTATAGGCGATTTTTGGATTCCCATCGAGTCGGCTTTTCTTCTAATTTAACAAGGGCTTATTACAAAGTGCCACCTCTGAGCGGATACAGCCTTTACGCACCCCGGGAGCAGAGGCAAAAGGAGTCTCCAGGTGCGTGTGTACCTATGTGTGTGTGTGTGTGTGTGTGTGTGTGTGAGTGATGTAGCTTTGAATTTCTCAAACTCTCCTGTTGGACACACAGGTGTGCTCCGCTGTGTGTGTGTGTGTGTGTGTGTGTGAGAGTCTCTCTCTGTGTGTGTCCCTGCATGTGCAGTTGTCCAGGAATACTTTCGCTTTCGTCAGGTGCGTAAGTTTTAGCCTATTGCTCAAGCGGCGCTTTGCTTCTGGCAGGGGAAAGGGACAATGTGGGCCCGCTGAAGAGGTACGTAATGCAAATAAACTCTGCGGCTCAGCCTGCACGGAGTAAGGCAAGCAGTCACTATAACATTTACAGCAGCTCTCGTAGATCACGAACACTAAGGATCGTATTGATCCCAGAGGGGTACTTGTGTGTGTTTTCCTTGATTTCTATCCTTGTGGGGACCTCAAGTGATGACTCTTTGTGCGAGAACGTTTTGACCCAGTCTCACGTGATCACGGCCTGTTTGAGGGTTAGGACTACTTGGTTTTATGGTTAGAATTAGGATGAGGTTTAGACATGAAATGCCGATGGATAAAGTCAAGGTCAGCGTGAATGGAAAGTATGGAGAATGTAGGAATACTGTAGATAGCAGGAATAGTAAATATACAAACAAACAAGTAAACAAATAGGATGAAGGAAACTCTAGTCACAACTTCAACCTGTATACAGTACCTATATAATCTGGTATATATAGTCCAATACATGCATACATTCTGTAGGCCTATGGTCATGCAGTATGGAAAAGGAAGAAACCACAGACCCTGTAATTGTCTGAGTGACCACTGAAGGCAGCTT
Organism: Coreoperca whiteheadi; assembly: GCA_011952105.1. NCBI lineage: Eukaryota > Metazoa > Chordata > Actinopteri > Centrarchiformes > Sinipercidae > Coreoperca > Coreoperca whiteheadi. The sequence goes on from CM022474.1 coordinate 23,892,594, forward strand.
AGAGATGCAGCTTTTATGCATCATTGCATGTGTGTGTGCAAAAGCTTCAGCATGACAGCTAACATGTATAACGTTGCCGTGGCCTATTTTTTTAGTACTGGGCAACAGCTTGTCAACGGCTCTTAATAAATTCTTGTTGCTCTGTCACATGATTAATCCTGAGATGAGCTCATCAGTTTCAAGACTAGAAGGTACTGATAGCACTAACCAATGTGCTACCAACTACAGTATAAAAACACAGGCTGCAGACGTGTGACATGAGCAGTGTACAGAAATGTACTCAGCTCTGGTGACACCTAGAGTGGGGGACGATATTGTAATATAAGTGGATACTGGATAATATGTGTTGTTTGCATCTGCAACATAATAACAGAGAAGTCTTAATACAATTTGCCAATCTGCAAAGAAATCCAATTATATGTGGTTTTTCATTCGTTCAGTTTTTACCCAGACCTAGTATATGTCTCCATCCTAACATCTCAAGGTCAAGTCTTTCAAAATGTATAATTTTTAGGTTTAGTTACTGAGCATGTTATTTAGCTGGCTGCTCACTGAGGTGTGACGCGCAGCTGTGGAACGCTGGAATAAATTTGGCAAAAGCCAGATGAAGAGCGTGAGAAAAAGAGAGCGATAGATGAGGGGGAAGATAAGATTTGAAGAGATAAAAAAAGTGGAATTAAAGAGTTAGGGAGGGAAGCAGAGAAGGAAGGAATGACTCATAATTGAGATTGTTTATTGTCTAGATAAATAAAGCATATAAATATTAAGTCAATACTGAGAAATTTTAACATTTCTGACACATCATTAGTTTGTTGTGTTGAAGTGTAACATAAATGTTCTCTTCCAAAATAGACACTTTTCGTTTGAGTGAGTCTGACAAATCAGTGACATTCAGCAGTGATTATACAGCTTAGTTCCCGAGTGTTTTCCACTAAAACATCAGAAGCATTCCTGAGCTTTGCTGGAGTTTACTTGAGATTGGAACATTGAATTGACGAAACACTGAAAGCAGGCGGTGGATGTGCTGCTCTGACAGTCTCTGACTCAAATGCCTCTGCTTCACCTTAGATGTTTCTAATATTCTGTTTCTAATATAACGGGGTTAGGCAAATATTAGAAATACCTTATAACATAATGCAAAATAATAATGCATAATGCACTACAGTACACACCACTGCCTCCAAAAGGATCGCAGAGTTGACTGAACACCTCTCTGACTGTGTGAGACTTTTAAACTTGCCTTTTATCGTGATCATCTTTCTGCTGCTTGCTGTGAAGTTGCACTGAGCTCAAGAGTTGGATGTAAGATGACCTTCTAGTTCATCAGAAGGTGCAAGATTTTCTATGCGCCAAATGTGAAAGAAAAAACATATTGTCTATATTAGGGGCATGTCTGCCACCAAGATGGTGCTCAAAGACAGGTCCCTGTTGAACATGTGCCGGCGCAGCAGGGCTCCTCTGGACTGCAAATAGAAAGGGAATAAGTGACTGGATGAGTGGAAGCTGTCTTTTTTTCTGTGGGTTTCTTGTAAATATCGGCATGGATGCCGAGTTTTCTTGATGGTCGAGTTTGGTTAGGCTTGTGATGTCACAGGTTCAGTGATTCCTCTGGTCCCAGTATGAAGTAGATATGTATGCATTTTACATCAATGTTGCCAAAGATGTTGATGTGTTTTCACCATAAATGTGTGTATCCAAATTTGAATTCTGACGTTGCCGGAAAGTTCCGTGAACTACCGTCAGAGAAAGTTGCTGGAACGTTAAACTAAACTAAACTTCTAAGTTTACTGAGCACTTATAATCAGTTGGGCTAAAAGATACCCTTTCATTCAAATCTTGATCAAAATGAGTGATTAAACGTAATTTTCATCTTTATATCTTAAAATCAGTTGTATTTCTCGCTGGATTAAATATAGGTTTTCGTCATTGTATCAGTGTTCATCAGGAAGGAAGGAATTTATGGACAATTTATGTATAAATGTTCAACTTAGCAGTCATCAGTATCTCAGACATCAATTGCCACCAACAGGTTTTTGATCAACAGATGTAAACTTCATGTTACTAACCAGCTGAAGTTGGGCCTTTCTAATATCAGTGTTTAAGGTTCTGCAGAAATGCTGGGATTGTGCTGTAATGATGTACAGTAGATATCAGCAAAAGACACTTAATTATAGACAGGTTGTTGACAGATTCACTAGAGTGGGAGAGCACTTCACTAGGAAGTAAGTAAGGATCTCACACACAGTGAAAAATCTACTTAATCAAAATACTGTGTTTTCTTTCCATCAACAATCAGATGCATAATTTTCCCATCTCTTCATGTGGCCTCATAGACCATAGGAAGAACTGAAGTAGTGCACATTGCCCAAAGATGAAGCTCACACCAAAATAGTGATTTACAGTTACCCACAGCAACAATTAACGATAAATAACACATTTCCAGTTGGAGTTACATGAACAATCAGCACTGTCTGTAACAAAAGACAGAGAGGAGAGGAGAAACACTAACTAAACACTAAACACAACAGATTTAGGGGGAGACCCTGCATCCCTCTGGCATAAGAAAATAAAATCTTACTGTCTGCTGGCAAGCTTCACCTCGACTGAATTAAACAGAGCAAAGCAAAATCAGTCACAATGACATAACAAATAAGAATACATATCACTAATGGCAAACGTTTTGGAACTGGTACAAAACCATGTAGCCCACAAGCCAAACCCAACAAGTGAAGCCCTTTGCCTTAGAGATGCAGAGACATGGAATGAAGCAGAGTGAAGTCCTTTCACCCAGCTGTTTTGTGGACAGGCAGGACAGCGGTTGCAGCCGCAGCGCTGTTTGTCAGGTCTTTATCTGTACACAACAACAGTCATACTACAATACGAACCATAGACATGATGGTCTGTCTTTAATTATGAGATTGATGCACTGTAACAATGTAATTTCATAAACCCTCTTGAGTAGTACAATTCAATTTTGCACAAGACTCCAATGCATGTTGTAGAAGAAGTGAGAAGTGATGCATCGTTATATGTAACCTTGCACATAGTAAAATGATTACAGTCAGCTCTACACAGAGAGGGCATAGAGATTTTAAATACATTTAAAAAAAGAACACTTGTACTGGATTGGTACTCTGTATTGGCCAAACACCTGAGTTTAGCTACCAGAAATTGTATCAGGGGAGAAAACATCTGTATGGTGCATTGCTATGTGCACATATAAGAGGCATCATATCTCCTGTAGAATATTGGTGTTGTGTAGAGATACGGGCCGTGCATACATAGCCGAGCTGCTATGAGCAACTCTGTGTGTCCATAGGTCAGCTAATCTATTACAGGATGATTTTAAGGTTTGCCCAAACTGAAAAAACTTCTTGATGTCTTTATGGTCATTTGTACTTTAAAATCTATTTTCTTTTATCATATTTGTTCAGGGGTGTAATATTTTTAGAAAATATGTTATATAATATATTTAATATACGTTTTTGGTAACATTAGGAACCCTCCCACTGAAATTTCTAACAATTCCAGTTCAGCAGTAAAGACCTACAACTGTGTTTTTATTAAAACACATTCATTTGAAGTATTCCAGCAATGTTGCTGTGACAGTGCGGTTTGAGTGACAGAATTACTGCTGACAAATAGTGATACATAAGGGAATATTACTCATATGGAATCACTATGTGGCTGAAAATTCAGGCATGGCAGACCACTGTGACTGAATGAGTGAAGTGGAAATACTAATGTTACCCATACTGTACATTTTACAGTGTGCGTTTGTGTCTACCCGCATGAGATGTGCTGTCCTTCACAGGTAACCTCCTCCAGATGTTGTGAGGTGGTATTCAAAACTACACCCTCATTCTCCTACCTCCTTGCTCACACGTGGCTCTTCGAGATTCGCTGGAAACAGTGATGCATCTCAGAATCACAGTTTCGTTCCCACCAACATTCCTCTAATCTTTTCCTAATTTTAATGTGGTATATATTATGACAGTATTAGACTCCAACATCTACACCACATGCAAGCAATGGTGCGAAATAGTAGACATTTTGTGCAGGGTGACTGATTTGACAACAAAACCATCTATAGGTATGCATTTCATCCATTACAGTGAAAGAAAATTTCAGTTGTCCTGTTCAATTTTCCTTTTCTTATAGCGAGAAAAGACATCCTCCGCACTGCCCTATCCTATCTAGACAAGAGAGGGAGCTATGTGAGATTGCTGTTCACTGACTACAGTTTAGCATTTAATACCATAGTCCCCTGTAAGCTCATCACAAAGCTCAAGGACCTGAGCTTAAACACCTTGCGGTGCAGGTGGGTCCTGACAGGCAGACCACTGATGGTAAGGATGGGTAGACACACCTCATCCTTAACACTGGAGCACCCCACCACTGCGTTTTGAGCTACCTGCTGTACTCCTTGTACACACACGACTGTAGCCACTTTCGAATCCAACACCTTTGTTTAAATGTGCTGATGACACAGCTGTGGTGGGCCTGATCACTGATAACAATGAAAAGGACTAACTGACCCGCTGGTGTCAGGACAGCAACTTGTTTCGTCTCAGACGCTTGAGGAAATCCCCTCAGATACTGAGGAATTTCTACTCCTGAACCATCAAAGCATCCTGACAGGGAACATCACTGCCTGGTACAGGAACAGCACCAAATAGGACCGCAAGGCCCTGCAATTAGTGGTTCATTCGGCTGAACGTATCCTAGGCGGTACTCTACCCTGCTTAACCTACCGGATACACCAGGCCAGCACTGAGAGGCCCAGGAAGAGCTTCTATCCCCAGGCCATTATGATCCTAAATGAGGACACTGCCCAAGACTGCCCCCCCCCTCTTTACTACTATTCAAATATATTTTTACTTACTTAATAGACTTAGTTTTTATTGCGCAATTGTAGACGCTTGCGGGCATAAATCTCACTATGATTGTGCCCTGTATGATATACAGTATATATGTGACAAATAAACTTGAACTTGACTTTGAACTTGATTGAGCTTGAGTTTTAGCCATGCTAGCAGCGTGGGTCTAGGGCTGGCAATGTTGATTGATCGGTTGGTCCATCACTTTGGTCAAAGCTCCCTAATTGATAATCTCATAAAAGAGTTCCAATGATTGCAGTTGTTTTTGTATAGAAATTCTGTCTCTATGGTGCTTTCTCCTGGTTTCATCTTTAGAGATGACATGGATTCTGTTCAGACCATAATTTCCTCATATGGGAAGTGAAGAATGAAGTAAGATACCATCCAAATCTGCATGTAGAAACCAAAATTTCAAACTTTTTTGCCGGTCTGTGTTTAAGAGTAGGCCTACAAGAAAATATTTGGGAACATTCTCAGGCTTGGACCTCTGTCTGTCCATCTGTTCATACGTGGGGCTGTCTGCCAGTTTTTCCCCTGTTCCATCTGTTTTATTGTTTGCCTATTTTCCTTTCAGGCTCCCTGACTGTTTTTTGTCTCCTTTTTTCAGACTTGTTAACAGCGGGGAACAACAGACGTACAAGAGCAATAAAACCCAGGATCTGTTGCTGCCACCATGTTTCAGAGATGCCCAGCAATGCAATGAAGACCTAAAGCACGACAACCCATGTGTGTCCCGCTGAACGCACACACTGAAGAGTTACAGACACCAGTGTTGTAGGAGTGTGTGTGGCCGATCCTGTGTGTGTGTGTGTTTGCTTACACACTGTGCTGAGTTTAAGGCACTGTGGAGCTGAGGACGTCAGCCCAAGAGTATGGTTCAACTCTCCACCTCAGTCTGCCTGCTGGGAGGCCTTTTGGGTAAGAGACATCAGCAAATATGTGTGTTTGTATGTGCAGTGGCCCTTGCCACTATATTGGTGCTGAGCTGTGTGTGTGTGTGTGTGTGTGTGTGTGTGTGTGTGTGCGTGTACATAAGAAAGCTACAATGGCAGTGTGTATCTGAAAGACATGAAAGAGATTTGATGATTGTGTGAGAGACAATGAGACTGAAAGAGTGAAGAGGAGACGGCCACAATTTTCCTGTATTTTTTTTCTCGCATTCTGTTCTCATGTCTTCTTCTTTGCTCCCTCTCACTCCGACTCACTGGGCCTTATTTTCATGCATGACGCTGGGTGATGTTTTTCAGAACTCCCTCTTATTTTGGTAGCTAACCCAACCTCTGCAGATCTCTGTAAAATCACACCTAGTTATGTTTTTCTTGTCTGTTTCATATTGATTACATTCTTCAACAAGTAAACATCTAGATCCACAGCAAAATACAGTTTAAAGGATAGGTTCACATTTCTTTCAAATGTATCTTGAAGGTCACATATTGTGCAAAAAGTTTTTCATGGTTTGTCAACATAAATATCTGTCCTCTGTGTGTCTAGAGGCCCACATAAAATACTCCATCTATTAGGAAATGTGTGTTCAGTCGGATTTGCCTCTCCATGTGACGTTGTATGGGGCTTTGTTTAACACAGCACCTCCAGGTAGGTGACCATCTCCGCCCACGAAATACCTAATGAATCTATTTCGCTACGGCCGACTCTGCTAACACGAAAATTTCGAAGATCCAAGAAAAGCAAGTAAATTGTTCTGTTATTGGCAGCAGAAACCAACAGAAAAGTCTTCACCTTACATTTACTCCCACCATCTGAGGATGTGAAAAATTAATTTTAAAAAGGAAATCTGCCCACAACAATTGGAAAACTCTTCCTCAACAAAGGCCAGTACAAAACAGGATTCGCATTAAAACTGAAGCTCAAGGATCGATCGATAACGTTACCGGCGGTCCATGACCTGACTTCAAACTTGGAAGCTGTAAGTTTTGCCATTTTTTATGTTGTTTTTATGTTTATTTTGCAGGTTAGGTTGTTGAACTTAGCATTAGCATGTTGTACACTAATGTGTACGCCCACACGCTGGAGAAATGTTGGAGTATGTAATACTAAGGGACAGTCAGAATGTCTAAAGGATTATTGTGAGAATGTTTAAGGTCCTGTATGTAGGATTTAGTGACATCTAGCATTGAAATTGCAGCTTGTAACCAGGATCACCCTCCTATTTCAAGCGTGTAGGAGAAACTATGGTGGCCGCGATACTGAAAAAGGCCCTATCTAGAGCCAGTGATTGGGTTGTCCATTCTGGGCTACTGTAGAGACATGGTGGTGCAACATGGCGACCTCTGTGGAAGGGGACCCTCTCCCTCTGTAGATAAAAATGGCTTATTCTACAAAAACACGATTCTTATTTTCAGGTGATTATACACTAATGAAAACATACTTATAAATATTATATTCCATTTCTGCCAATAGCTCCTCCTAAATGTTACATACTGGACCTCATTTGAAGCCAATTAAATAACGAGGGTTTGAGGCCGAGGCCGATACAACCATTCAGATTCATAGATACACTTAGCGTTACTGCAGTGCTAGTAATAGTGCCACACTATTGTGGCTTTGTTGCAGTTCGAGTGTAACATGTATATTGGAATACTGTCAACAGCCATATGTCTCTCCTTTTGAGGTCGTGTAGTCTCACATTGCATTACAAACAACTGAATTTAGTTATGTCATAACACAAGTTACACTCAAAGTCAAATGTGCTGTGTAATCAATTTCTACCTCCTTACTAAAATGATTTGTTATAATTTATAGCTGTTGCCATAACTACACATTTGCGACGACACTGGAGTAAACTATATGTTTCCTGCATGCAGGCCAGCGCATCACTACAGTTAACTGCAACAAGAGAAGTTGCCTGCCAGACCACTCACCACACACTCACTCACTGTTGGCACACAATTGTCTTTGAGGACGCCTCAGCAAGACTACTTGTGATAAAGTTTAACAATTAGCTGTTGCAGCCTTTAGTACTTACTTGAGGCCTTCCACAGTGTAATCCTATTGTTTTACTAATAGCATCATAGGTGCAATTACTGAGAATAATCACAGAAACACATACTATGACAGTGTAAAACAAAATTAAGTAAAAGGATTTTCAGTGCTCAAAATAATTCACATGAAAATAGATCATGCCTACTAGAATTACAATAATTTCTAAAACAAATTTATCAGGCTTTTATCAGGCAACGTCAAAACTGGAAGTGATTCTTATAGAAAGTGAATTAAAGAAGACAAATATCTAAATATCAGTAACTATGGTCGGATCGTCTGTTAAATACATACTTCTTCTTCATTCGAGACCAAATGTATCTGCAGTTTTACATGGATGGCCCTGATAAAAGATGGCAATATAATGGGCAAGTAACAATGTCTCTGCCATGTTTTACAGATCATCTGAATGACCTGATGAAACTCGTGTTTGATGAGGTGTTCCTGGACCCACCAGACTCTCCTCACAGTATGAGAAACCATCAGAGGAGGAGGTTATTGCTGGGCAGATGTCAGGCTTCAGTCAAGCGACGGCCTGAAGACAACACGGCGGCCAGCAGCATCAGTCTCGGTTTCCACAGGAAGACGAGTCGGGATGACCACTGTGACCGGAGAGCAGCATTACCAGCTGAGACAACTTCAGTATACAAGGAACCCTTTACCCTGATGGAGGACATGATCTGGAAGGTTTACAAGTTATGGCTTTACTACTTTGTGAATTATATCCATATCATTGGCTATGAATAAAATGCTTTATATTTAAGAAGGGGTTTTGTCATTTTTAAATTCAGTAGTAAGGGTCCTGTGGTATTAGAGGAATATATAATGTTCTTTCAAAAAGATTTTATGTAGTTACACTGTGATATGAAAAACTTGTTTGATTTCATGCATGTAAAGGGGGAAAAAAACTGAACCATTTAACATCCTGACTGGAAATATGAAATGGTTTTGTCAGTAATCCTTTATTACAGGTAGTGAAAAGTGACTTTAAGCAACACAAGACATTTCTGTTTCAGAGTAAAACTTTATTACGGTGTTAACAGATCACAATTTTTTTGTTATACAATATTCTCCACAGTATTTTGAAAGGGTATCAAACAAATAATCTAACGCTTTGACAAACTTTTTAAAGCATAAATATTGCGATAATAATAAGCATTTAAACATTTTATAGTAGAACCCCAAAATAAAAAACTCAAAATGAGCATAATATGTGACCTTTAATGCATTATTAACATGCCCATATTTACATTGAAATGCTTATTGGTTGTTGCAAGAGTTCCTCTTGTCCATACTGGCCACAAAGAGATCCTATTGTGATGACGGCAAGCGGTGAACAGGGAGAGGACCCAGACGCAGACAGCTCAGGCAGACAGTCAGTGATTTATTTTGGTTTACTGGTAGTCAGATAAGCAGCAAACTGGGTCACAGGTCAGACAGGCGTCAGTGGCTGCATTCGCTGTCTCAGGGTTGTGGGACAAAAGGGAACGCAGTCCTTAAATCAAAGTTCAGTTAAAATCACCCGCATGAATGAGCTCATCCGTTGAGTCCAAACATACTCATATCATGTTCACGTACTGTAACTTGGAAATCATACAGATTTTTACACACCGTGCTTTCCTGGCTCAGCATGCGAGGAAGTTTGTGCAACTGCTTCAGCTTTAACCTGTTTTTACCAGTATGCAATGTCCATTTTTTCCTCACAATGTGAGCTAGCTAGCATGTGGCATATTAAATGAAGACCCGTCAGCCAACAAGACACAAGTATTTCCACATATTTTCCTGTAAACCCTCTGATTTGTCTTCTTTACTGAAACTGACAGGGCAGGACTCAGAGAGTAAGTCACAATTACAAATCCGTCTGATACTTCAACACCACGGACAGCGCCATGGATCACTACACAGCACAGTTAGGCTACTGATATTTCAGAGCCATGGTCGGGGCAAGTTAGAATCTATAGCCCCGACCATTGACTTGGTTTAAAGTCAGGCAGACTAGACTAACATATTCAACCCCTCTGCCCCTGTACTCTCTCTGCTACTAGGAGATGGAGGGGGGAAAATGCAGACACAGCGAAATTCAAACTCTTCACCAATAATTGATTTCAAATTTCAAGACAACAGTCAGTCTACTGCAAATGCTGCCAGACATCTGGTATATATTTGCTTCAGATGTCCCTGTGGTAATATCAGAACACAATACTTTACAAAGAGAAAATTAGCATATTTCCTGATCACAGTAAAATACCCTGAGTACCTTGTACACTTGCTATTTCATTTGATACCGTGTCAAAATGAGAGGAAACCCAATGGCTGTCTCGGTGGTCAGAGAACTTTTTAACATACATGACCACGATCAGCTACTCTTCTTTAAACATGTGTGTGAAAATCTAAAGAATACCAGTCTAAGTAATTCAGATATTAAGCTCTGGGTGAAGCATGGTCTTCTGTAGAGGCTGAGGACCGACACGTTGCAGCAGAGAAAACAGATAACTGACAGCTCTTGATACATGATACAGGCACAAATGTCATCAGGTTTGTGGAATATTAGGGTCAGTGTAGCCTGGCAGTTAATCCTGTTACTCAGGAATGCTTTGTGGTGGTATACAGTGCGGTCTGTCAGGAGAGTCAATAATGTGTGGCTTTTTTTCCTAAGCAAATGCAAATGTCCACTTATGGATACAACGTGTTTTTAATTTAGGTCATGCCCCATCTGCATTTAATGCGCAGGAATGTAAAATAAGCAACTATAACATTGAACAATGTTTTATTTTATTTTGCCACTTTGATAAATGCAATGCCCCTTACATTTATCAATGAAGTTCATTTTGTTTTAAATGTGCTATAGAAAGAAATTTGACTTGACTTGACTAAACCTTTTGGCTTTCTTAAAGGGACATTTAGAGTAACCGCGTCATGATTTCTGGAAAGAGACGTTGCTTCAGAGTTTTTCAAAGTTTTTGGCGCTTTGAGCTCAACAAGCTGAGTGCCATATAGTCCCATTATATTCAAAAAAGGCAGACATCTCTACGGCCGATAGCTCACGCTAAATCAATCTAGATGGATAAACAGCACTACAGGTAAGAGTCAAAATCAAAAATATGTATTTTTATATACATATTAAAGGGTCATTATTAAATCTTTATATAATTATAAATATTATCAATAAATAAAACCACAAAAAACATTGTATGTTTTTGCTAGCAGCTCATGCTGAAGCTGTTGTGGATAATTAAAATAGCCAACTGAGTCAGTAATCAAGGTTTTGGTACTTTCTTTGTCATCTTACAGCTTCCTTACATCCAATACATTGTGTCACCCATAGATTTGGATTCTTTCAAGTTGAAGTCTTTGGCTTCAGCTCAGTGTTTTGCCAGAAGCACATGTGGAAGCATGAGGAGATTGTACGTAACTGCAGGCACTGGCAGATTGTTGGTGTGTAGATAGATATGTTCAAGCAGCATATATCAAACACTAGAAGCTATCAAAATGGTAGTTCATATTTTGGAAACCAGTCAATTTTTTTTAAACCAACTACTATAGTTCACGTTTTTGGGGGGCTTTTCATTTGTAAAGCTTTTCATGGAGCATCTTCAGTAATCTTAAATACAGATATAATTCCAAACAAGCCATGTAGTAAACCCAGAGCACAAGTGTTAATCAGAAATAAAGAGGTAGTGAGGTATTAGTGCAGAACAATGAAGAATGAGGATGTTCAAAGCTTCCAATGTTGCATATTGTGCAAATATCATGCAAAATAGTATGTAGAAAATGTGATCATATAATGCATATTGATCAGCTGTTGGTATAACTATACCAGCAAAAGCATACAAACATGGTCATTTTTTTATTTTATTCTGCGTTTATTAGGATTGATGCATAAATGCTGAACTCGGACAATATCCCATTACTGAATGTATTTGCATGCACTTTAGTACTTTCATGGAATGGCAGCATGGGGTTACTGTCGAGATAACCAAGAGCAAAGAGTTGCAGGAGCGTGTGTTTATAGATATTCTGGGTAATAGCTCAATGCCTCAGCTATCTGATTTTGGAGTCTCACAAACAAGACAGTCCTCATAGGCAGGCTCCCCTCACCTACAACAGTATTGTTAGTGTTAACACACTGCAGAGGTTCTCTCTGTCAGCTGAACCCGTGGAATTGATTGGGTGTGCTAATAGACAGATGACTTCAACACAGTGGCACAGTATGTATATTCTGCATCACAGTGTTTACACTGCAGAACCACATATATGGGAAATGATTTCTTGGAAAAGATTGTTCAACAATTGTAGTAACCAATACATTTATATCCATTTATATACATTTCTGTGGATTTTTCTTCATTTGAATATTGAACAGTCCTCCTGCCTTTAGCCTTTCCTCTCTGCAAATATAGTCACATGCATTAACTTTGGTAAGCATTACGCGTACTCATTATCTGACACATTATAGATGCAAGTTTCCTGCTGTGTGTGAATGCGCATATGTGGGGGTGTTAAGTTGAATGTGGATTTTTTTAGTTTAAATGTTTTTTTGTGGGAATGTAGGGGATGCAGAAACCAGAATCAATCAATTATTACTGTTAGGGGTGGGGAAAAAAAGATCAATCCATTATCTTGAGGTGCAGGTCCGGACAATGCTTTGTTGAATTTTTGGGAGGTCTTCAGGGTGAGAGGTCCTTCTCTGCGTAGGTTTCGCAGAGACTTTTATGCCTATCTTTGTAGAAGCATAATTCCAGGTTAATGCCATATTTTCTTTTAATTGAATCAAGAATCGGTTTTGAAACATATCATATCATGACAACAAAAATCAGGCTTGAATCATTCCCAGAGATTTCCATCTCGTCTGTTTTAATGTCTCACACTCTGATGATGGTAGTGCACAAGTAATATTACTACATTGTGGCACCTTGGAATGATGAGAGGATTAACCTAATTCCTGTCCAGCAAGCCTTTGCTGCCAGTAAATTAATTGAGCTAATAGGAGGGCTTTTCTTTGGGAGGATGTCTTTGGCATTTAAACTCAGAAGCTTTGCTCAATATGATTCCTCTTGTACAGTCTGGATGACAAAATGCTCAGCTTAATTGTTTCTGTCACAAGTTTGTTTTTGCAGTACTGCAGTAAATGAAAATCTGTATTGCTATCATCTTATGGTATTTGTAATTGTTTCAAGTTTTTGGTCATCATCCAGAATCATTGTGGACATTTTGCAGTAGCTTTCGAAGTGATGCAGTGGGACTATACAGAATGTGTATATGATTTTAGCAACGTTAGCTGCATGGCTCTAAGGATGGCAATGTCTGTCAGTGGTCAGTGCACCTCTTTGGTCCAAACTGAAAAATCTCAGCATCCACTGGATGGATTGCTATGAAATTAGCATTTAGCTTAAATACTGAGTAAATCCTATGTGTGAGTATTACAAACCATTGTGCAGTGTTTTGGCATCTCATAAGACTTTAAACACATTGATCTGTTACTCCAACTGGACTGCTCGGATCATATTTCATGGTCCCATCAGTACCTTAAACAACATACTTGTGCCAACGCAGCCCCTGCTCTGTTTTAACATAGGGCCAGTGCCAAAACAGCACTGCATAAGGTACATTAGTCAGTTTGCTGATAATGATTACAGTTAATGGAGACCATTTACTGCAGGCTACCACTCACTAGTTACATAGTATTGTGTAATCAGTGTTGGGTATCTACTAAACTAAGAAAAACCTGTTTGGCCAGCGAAGCTCCCCTGGCTGTGTGTTTGTTGTGCAATCTAATTCAACAGACTGAAACACACTGCGAAAAGCTTTCACTCAATTTACAACAATAACAAAAAATGGAAATAATCATGGGATATACAGTACAACAGTCTCACACACAGTCTCAGGCATTTGCATGTGTACAAACATGCTGACATGTAGGTTGAGATACAGAAACAAATTTCATGAAGCATTCAAATTCTCCTTGGATCTTTTACATTAATAGTCAGGGTTTCCCCTGAAACTGTTATGGTTTTGGGGTTGTATAGGGTGTTTTTGGGGTTTGGTGGAGTGTTTTTGATAATTGTCTGTTCCTTGTCATTATAGTCTATCTGACTTTTGTATGTTTATGGTTTTGAGTTCTTGTCTTATTGTGAAATTGTCTGTTTAGTCTGTGTTTTGGGTTGTTTCTTAGACTTCCTGTTTTATTTTGGTATACGTCTGTTCCCCTCTGTCCAATTTACTTCCTGTCTCTGATTCCCTGATTGTGTTCACCTGTGTTTGTCCTGCACCTGTGCCTCGTTGTCTTCACCTCCCCTGAGTGCATTTAGTTCGTGTGATTCCCTGTCCTGCTGCTGGATCGTTGTTGTAGCTTCCCTGCGGTTTACCCCTTCTGTGTTGGTTCTGGCTCGTCATGCCTTTTGGCTTGCTCCTGGTTTTCTGTTTGCCTGCCTGTCTGCTCTGCCAGTTCGCCTGTCTACCTGATGGTAAGTGTCAAGAAAGATTCGACAGCTTAAGTACTGTCTGCATCTGGGTTCTCCTTACCCTTTCCTACTGTCAACACGCAACAGAAACATTGTTAGGCCTGGTGCAGCATTAAGGTAGGGCCCTATAGTCTCTGTGATAACAGTTTAAAAAAGCTGTTCCACAGGTTCCATAGGGCACTACATTAAGTCAGTGCTACACACTGACTGGAGATCTGAAAATATGACTATGCAATGTTATAAATAATTTATCACACATTTAAAGAAAATCAACAACTATAGCAGTCTTATAGAGAATCTGACAATATACACTCTTGGAATGCTGTGTTTTCAACAAAAGGAATTAAATGAAATTAATATGGACTTTAATGAGCACCTTGATAATAGGGCCTGTAATGACTACTTTGATAACGGGATCTTTAAGGAGTACTGTGCTAATAGAGAGAATGTACATACAGGATCCTAATGTCACACAGTACCAAAGATGGAAGTTTTACTATTTCATCTTATTTTTATGATCTGCACTGTGCCAAAAAGTGGAACTAAAAAAGTTCCCAGATGTTTATATTTTTATTAAATAAATAATATAAAGTTTTTGCACTCTACAAAACTTGAGAACTCCTGATTGGCTACTGTGCTATCAACCAAGAGATCCAAACTGATCACTTTAAGGCACTTGGTGCATTCCATTTGCCAATAATTGTCCTCTCCTTCATGAGCACTCGAGTCAAAAAAGGCTTGGTAGATGAAAGCAAGCGAAGTAGTATTGCTACCATGTTGCATCTTAGGCAAGCTTGAAACTGCACAGGTTCTCTTGCAGCCACCATGATTTTTACTGCACAAGCTCCTATATGAAAACGGTTCAGTTTAACGCAAACTACTGAGCTAATGTGCCAATTAACTTAGTTCTTGCCATAAATCAAAGGGCAGATGTTTCATTTCATTACACCAGTAATGTGACGACTGTTTAAACGACTGGGATATCTGCATTAGTAGTCTGACTTGACCAAAATGAATACAGATAAAAGGAGCCGCTGTGTATATTCTAACAAAAAACAATGACCGTACTTACATGTGTGACTTTTGCATGCTTCATCTTAAAGTGATGAGTGTGTTGCTCCATCAGTTCTTTTCTGTGCTCTTTACACACAAAGGCTTCCAGATGGTGCATCAGCACTTTCACTCTCCTCTGAGAAGTCTTTAGAGTGGCAGCGGCATGTTTGCCTGTGTGAGGGATCAGTTTTCAGACACGCACACATACATGTATAATACATTTAAGAGGACATATGGTTCTTTTTATAGAAACTGGAATGCTGTAGTCAGTGGTAGTTTTTATAAACTTCATATCCAGGTCAGACAGTAAAGGAGGGTATCTTTATGTATGTTTTTTTTGCATAATTAACCAGCAATTTTCTATGTGAAAATCTGCAGCTTACAGAAGCCTCTGGTTTGTTTTGACTGAGCTGTTGTGGTGTTGAACATGACTGTTGCAATTTTTTGGTTGAGTGTGAAAATAGAGGAGTCTTGCAGATTTTGTGCAATAGGTTGGCTAAAGTGGTATGGTACAGCTATAGCTCAGGGTAAATCCCTCTACTTAAGGTTTCTAAGTAATTCATCTTGCGGTGGAGCAATAGTGTAAGTTCCTAGAAGAAATGTAGCTACTGTGTAAAAAGTGAGTTCTGCGGTGTGATTTTTCTGAGGATGACAAGCTTTGGGTACACAAGGTCTTTTGAAAAGTCAGTGTTTTAAAATGGCATGAACTCGAGTTTGATGACAACATGATTTATCAAATGTTAAGTATTTGCATCAGGATAAAAAAGGTGCAGATGTACCTGCATGGTGGAGATGACTGCGAGGTTAGTTGCATATCCTTCAGCCCATGTTTCTGTTTAGCGATAACTTTATCAATTTGACAAAATCTTAAGTATTTCCACAGCACTAAGTGAACTTTTCTTTAAGGGGGTGATCATGTTCCTCCTTCTCAGGGAAGCTTTTTTTTTCCCAACAAGCATGATGTTGGCAAAGAGCCTGAGTCAAATTTTACTTGTAAATTCTAAAAATGTTTCACTCAGTGCTGGGTCTATTTTATGTCTGAGTGAGAGACTGAGAGAACAGGAAAGTTATAAAAAAGAAAGTGAAGCTTCACTATTAAAGGGAGCTTAAAAGTGGCACTAGCCACTTACCATGTCTTTGCAATATTACAGTAGCTTCCAATTGCAAAGCATTGGTCCTTGTCGAGAAGCAACATTTATTTTGCTTTTTAACAAAAAAATTCCCAGGCTGATTTCTTTAAAGTTAAGATTCAGTTTTGGTAAAGACAAGACTCGTGTTATGGTTAAAAGGAGCATACAAGGCTTCTTTTCTAATTAGTACAACTACAGGTTTGAGTTTCTCTCTGGATTGTTTCTATAGTTTGTTTGATCTTCTCCCTCTGTAGATTTATATTAAAGTTTTTTTTTTTAACCTCAAATATATGTCCCTGTAGTGAGTGTGTAATACCTTTTTGGTTAATTTCTCTAGCGGTCTTGCTGCAATCGACAACCCTTATGATTTAGGCAAATGAATGGCCTTTAAAATGGCAAGAATATCGTCATCGCAATTATTGTGGTGACAATATATTGTCCAACAAATGTAGTTATCGTGATAGGCCTGATCGGGACATCCCTTGTGGACAGTGTGAAAAGTAAGAATAACTTCCAAACCTCTGAAGTGTTGAGTAATAAGTAGAACTTATCCTCTGTAATGATACTGTGCTTCAATTAACTTTGCCATTGCGAAAATAAGGAGGATTTTTATTGACTCATGATGATGATGATTGGTGATCCTGTTCAGACGGAACAGGAGTGTCTGTCGGCAGTGACCATTGGCCTGAAGCATTAGCACATACTGCATTTATAAAACAGAACAATACATTACACCAATTCAATTAATTGGTACAGACATTCATGGTCCCCAGAGGATGAATTTGGTGATCCCTGACTTTATCTCTAGCGCCACCAGCAGGTCAAAATCTTACCTCTTAAATATCTCAACACCTACTAGATTGGATTGGTTCAGATATTTGTGGTTCCCGGAAGATGTATCCTAATGACTTTGATACCCTATTTTCTAATACCACCAGTAGGTGGACATCTGTGGTTTGGAGTGAAATGTCGACAGCTATTGGATGGATATTGTCAGGAAATGTTTGCCTTCGGATGAATTGTAATAACTTTCAATCAAATGCCATCATCAGGTCAATTTTAACTTCCCATGAGCCTCAGCGCTACTTCATGTTTACTGCTAATGTTAACAATGTTAGCTAACTGTCTTTGGCCCCGCACTGGCCTACAGAGCATCGTACTTTTTTCTTTTTCAACTAAGGTCTTTTCATAATTTGGTCTGGTTAGTCAGATATTTTCACCAACTGAGAACTATGCAGGGAATGGTGAGTTTGAGGTGCATGAAAATCTTGTTCCTAACTGTGCTTTGTTTTTTACTTTGCAACCCTCAAAAGGGGATGAAAATGCATAACATATCTGAATGTCTATCCTGACATATTTTTGTGTGTGTGTATATATACATATTGCTCACACATGCACAGCACTGACTGAGTCAGACCATATACAGTAATTTGGTCAAGCAAGCCCTCTCTCTATGTAGAGTAGCAAACGCTAAAAAAAGACAGACCAATAGGTAAACTGTGCTCTTGATTCTCTTGCATGTAAAACATTTGATGTGCTGTAAGACTGCCGTAAATCTCATGCTCTGTCGCTCCTGTTTCTGTAGGCCTGTGCATGCTAGCACCTGTTCACATGGCCCCGACACCAGCCAGCATGTGCACACCCTTGAAGACGCTCAACAACAGCCTCAGCCACAGACGACGGTACATGGTGAGACTGACGGCATGTCTCAGTGAATGTGGAAGCACGTGTACAGTTGCCTTGCAGGTGGAAGGTTGTGGTCCTAACGCCTGGACCAGCTGGGGAGGTCAGAGCAGTGGAAGTGAATGAGCAGCGCAATCCTGACCCTCAAAGACAAACAGGGTTCTCTTAAAGGAAAATTTCACCCTCAAATAATCATTCTATATATCATATGTGGGTGATGTTCGGTGTATTAATTTTTAGAAGCTTGTACTGAAGTTAGTGATTTCTCACCATTCCAAGAATGTCTTTCCACAGACCCCAGCCAACTAAACGATAATACGAGACAAAATAATAGTCATAAGAGATACTTTCCATAAAGAATGAAACATTGTTTTCTGTACCAATAAAATGTTTTGAGACACATTTGGAAAGTAATGGCTCCTGAGATATCCTGACTCTAAGGTCCTAATTTGGGACGGACTCATAAACTTGTTCCTACAATTCCATAATGTGACCTGATAGAACCTTTTGTTGGACCCTCTCTGCCTAGTAAACGCCCACATCTTTAAAACTCTACACCCCCTGGCTTATAAATCTGTAGTCTCTAAGCCTAAATTGAGATTACTTTGACATCACTATGCTATCACTCTGGGTATTTTCTCAGACTTCACAAGGCTCCACCAGAGCCACAGAAGACATTATACAACTGTTTTCACAGGCTGAATAGCACTCCCAGTGACAAACTGACCTTGTGTAAAATTGTTGGAGTGGCTCTTTAAATTGTCATTCTAAGTTGATGATTGTCCTAACCTATAAAATCAGGGCATAGACGATATATCAGTGCTGTTCCTTGCACAATATCTTGGATGCTGTTTAGATTATCATAACGTGTATATATATTTTTTTAAATGAACGTTGGCCTTATTCATTTGTAACCGATCTTATTGGTAGAGCGTGTGGGAGAAGACAAACTTCTTTATTTGCGTGTGATGTTAAATGCAAGATGTTTACTGACAAATGTTTCACTGCAAAAGTATTTTTGCTGTCTTACAAATCCATGTGGAACCTGTGTGCCTGACAAACAACTACTAATTTTGACAGAATGGATCTGTCTCATTTATTATTGGGACTTGATCATTAATAGAACGTGGCTGCCTCGTGTGTTATTGAATAGTTTGGATTTGTGTGATTAGTTTTGATAGTAAGTAAAGCAATTTATTAAACCCATAAGCAAGCAGCTTTCTGATTTATGAAATGCATGCACTAATTTTCTCATCTTTGCATTACAGAAGCACAACTTCCCCATCAACTACACCATCAGGGTTCATCATAACGAAATCTTTAAACTCTCAAACATCAGCAGAATGGTAAACATCATGACGTGGTCTCGATTTATTGACTTTTCCTGTCAGTAAATGGTATAAGAGATTTCTCAGTTGATGCTTGCCATGTGCCTTGCAAGTCTCACAAGGCCAGGCTTCAAGTCTGACTGTACAACCCTGTAATTTACCGGTTTCTCCCCCCCTCTGTTTCTTCCTTCTCTCGCTATATATTTTGCATCTCTCCCCATCAGAGGTTACAGGTGGAGGGTTTGGATGAGCTGGTTCTCCAGAGGCTGTGGTTCCAGGTCAACCAAGGCGTGTTAAAAAAGGTAGGAAATAGTGTAGCTAAGTGCCCCTTTTCCAGCTCTCCCAACTGCCTAAACCTGTGAACTGTTAAAATGTTTACACCACATGTCTTAATTTCTTTAATATCTTGTCTGTTGTTTCCACTCATTTTATTAGCCTTCAGCTTACATTCTCAGGATAGGGAATTATATTGTAACACTCTAAAACACCAACTGCTAAGGTAATATCACTTTGACCATAATTGTCTACAATTTGACAATATCATCTATGCACACTGGCAGTCATCAATCATTCAGTTTTAAAAGCATAAATGGAGCTACTTGGCATACAGAATATTAATTATGGCTTATTGGACCTCACTAAAGTTAGTCAATTTCTATTATGCGTGGCATTGTGTCAACAGCAGATCCCTCGGTTTCCTTTGACAACTATAAAGCTATAAAAAGGTTTAAGTTGATTGAGGGTAATTTAATGCGAACAGCTGAAGAGTGCAAATCAAACACTATTCACACAGAACAAGCTTTGTAGTGGTTCCAGTGAAGTTGAAGCATTCAAACAAATAGGTTGTTCAGAGTTGAATGATGCATATCATAGGAGAGTTGGGCTTGATGGTACACCTTATTTTATAATAGACCAATGTTTAGTCATATACAGGTTTTGCATTATATTCATTCATGGCCATTTATTGCTGCATATGGGGATCGACATTTTACATCCAAACAATTTGACCTAAAACTGGTGCCTGGAAAACCTTCTCAAATGAGCCCTGTTCACAAAGTAGTGAGAATCTGCTTGTGTGGTGGTTGGCCTGGTGTGATCTGACCACTGAGGCTACATCCACAGTACGTATTCAATTAAAAACGACATTTTAAAACTAAGGATCTAGACGTCATTTTTTTCATTGTTGCTCAGGCAGTGAAAATACATCGCTCATTCAGCCACTTTGGTTTTCTGGTTTGGGCAAGTAAAAATGTGCCCTACTCATTTTTATTCACTTGTATCTACGGGAGCTCATGTTTAATGGCGTTATACAAATTTAACTTTATGGCCAAGAGCGCAACCAGCATGAGAAAGGAACATAAGCAAGCTTTAGTATTTTAACCTTAAACTGCTTCCTATGTTACTCATCAATGCCATACATTAAAATGTCACAAATAACAGTAGCTTATGATTGAAATATTTTTGCTTCAGCAACTCACTTTTGATGTATTTTTTCTACAGCGATATAATGCAGCTCTGAGGTGAAATAGAAGACTAAACCTCAATCAAGAGAATTTTAAAATCACATGCCAGTCATTGACTAAGGGAACAGGCCCATACTGTATGCTGACAGGAAAATTTTTTACTAATACACAAGAGCTTAAAGTAGTGCTACACCACCCGCACCTGGACTCACATTTTGCTACTCACAAGTAACCTGTGCTGCTCACCTGAATTAGTGGGGTGGGGCCCTGCAGCTCTCTCCTCTGTCAGCCCTCAGGCGCTTGAGCCCATGTAATCCTCAGAATTAAGTAGGCAGTGATTGCAAATAACTGCCAATAGAGTTCAGATAAACTGGGTTTGGTTTTGGTCTCTCACCTACTCTATTTCTGTTGGGTTCTCTGGTGCTCTATCCCAGCACCCACACCTGCAGTTGTGAACACATAAACAAGTATATACTACTGAGGAAAACTGGCAACACCCTTAAACCACACTTGATGCACACTTAATCTAATAGAGTGGTAATCAGAGCAAAGTGAGTTGCTTAATTCATCAGTCCACTGCATCACACCAGTACAGCTGCTGGCAGCAATGAAGCTGGTTTGCCAACCACGAATGAACAACAAAAAAGCTGATTTCATCACATGTTGGATTCAACTTGAATGCAAAAAATTACATTAAATTCAGTTAATTTATTGCTCCCAGATAATGGGTTTATCTGAAAAAGAAGCAAAGCTTGAGTGAGGAGCCATTTATTAGCATGAGCCGCAAGACCTAATTTACATTACTGTGTTAATCTACCGTGGGAGATTTGAAAACGGTGCCTACCTTTCACCTACTAGGCCTGCAACCTGAGCGTGGGCCTGCATGCTGCAGATTTGACTTAAGGATGTTCCTGTGTCCCTCCTGAGGACCGGGGGAAGCAGCTCCTGGTGGTGGCTTAAAAGTGGCACACCATAGTACAAAACAACAGATCTAACAACTCCCCCTTTCAGGTTTTGCATCGGTGGTTAATTACAAGTCAGACCCCCCCCCCCAAACATTTGAAGGTAGTTCTGAGCCAATCCTGCATTCGATTGATTTTTAGATTTTACAATTTGTCTACATACAAATATATATACACGTCAAAGGTCTGACTGGAGAAGATGGGCTTGTTTGCTTAAAGTTTAAGAGCATCTTGTCTTCCAAATTGAAATTTCAGGTCATCCGGGTTATGCCAAAGAGACATCCTTCACGTCCATACACTGCAGAGTTGGAAAGGCGCTTCAGGGATGCAGAGGGAGTCTTTGTACAGGCACATCCCACTGAGGTAAGCTTCAGTTCATATCTGCCACATCTGTATTAAATTCCTCTTCAAAAAAGCAATTCAGTTGTGAATTTCCCTCTGACTGTAAGGGTCAGGATTATTTGGCAGGAGACAGATGTCCATTGATCCTACTTATCAATATTGGGAATGAATGCCCTTATTGTTAAAAAATTAAATGTGCCTTCTATTTATGATCCAACAGTTCAGTGAAGGTGAATTCCCTATGCTCATTTAGCATTCATTGAAGTGCATATGCCTGCTAAATTTAGTTTCTCTCTAATTGGGGAGTCATCTATGCTGGTATTTTATCAAAAATTAAATATTCCAGGCCAGTTTGTTTAGTTTGAATAGGAGGCCTCTTTGACCTCTATGTTAAACCCTGTTGGCCCAGCAGTAGCAGATAAAAAAATTCTAGATCCGTTTCTAAACGGCAGTGTTGGACTTTTGGACAATTTACATTCATTTGTACACAGTTGGCCTATCAGGCATCTTCCAGACTATGCCCTGTGGACTTGTGCTGAAGCATGCAGTGAGTCTAAAGTCGGCAGACAGCAATTCTGGCCTGATCAAAGCTGGTTAAGATGATCTGGAGTGTTCTTTCTTGTGATTTGCAGTAATTGTTTCCTCATAAATAATTTGGTTAAATACACATGCAAAGTTGAGAAGAGTTCCAGTCAGAAGATCTGATCTCTTTGGAGAGATCAGAAGTTACCTCAGTGGGGTTTTCCATTTGAATTCCTTGTATCTCTTGGTATTACAAGGACTTGACACTTCCCAAGCCCACTTCACTAATATACTCTAAAACAAGATTATTCAGAGCCTTACAGATGAGGCAGAGGAGACTAAGGCTACGTCCAGCCTACTATGTTTTTGTTTTAAAACAAACTATCTCCTTCCAGACAGGCATTTCAGCCCCATTTCTGAAAAAAATCTCCTTCCATACCACTAAGCCTCCAAACGCATATCATGTGACTAATCCCACACTGGGCATACTCATGAAAAAGGAAGCAGGACCAAAAATACTGAGGCAGAAAACTGACTGCTCTTCACAAAATCCTCCCGATAATGTTTTAATTAAAACATTATCAATAGCATTTTTTTGTATTTTCAAAGTCCTTTTGTCGTTCTAAATATGGACAATATAAAATCCATTCCCTCAATGTACAAACTCAAATACGGCACAATATCATAGCGCGTACTCACACTTGCCAGTGACACTTACAGCCCACATAACGTTAAACATTGATGGATCAAAACAAATCCATTACTGACAACATCCAAACAGTACTTGTAGTCACACAACGCTTGTACATTCAAAGAATGTTTCTGTTGAATCGTCTACGGATTAGCATTGTGGCATAACTTTGCCATATTTTTGGTAGAAGTCGACAACACGATCCTTCACTTCAGGCTCTGTACTCCATGTTCCTTCCACATCTGGACATTCAAAAGTTTTCTCGCCATTCCCCAGGAACTACACCTTCAAATTATCCCACCAGGCACTGGTTCTTAACCCAAAACTGATCATATGTAGGGCTGATAACACCACTGGATTTGGCAAATGTCACAAATCACTCGAATAGTAGTCACAATCGGGGAAGGACTGACTGATAAGACCAATCATGAAGCAAACTTGGGTGTCTGCTTCATCGTTACCAAAAGCCTCCGTTTCTGGGCATTCAGACTACAATGCAACCCCAGACCTTTCAAACAAACGGGGCCAGCAGCGTTTCCAAACTTAACCGTTTTAGCGGCTCTAAAACACTGCTGTAGTGTGGATCCTAGGTGCACACAAAGCAAAACATATGCGGTTTTCAACGAAAACGTAGCAGTGTGGATATAGCCTAAGGCTAAAGGAATCACAAGTTCAGTGAGACACTATAAAAAATATTATGGATTAAAAGCATCTGTTGGCTTTTTCCAAATGTAACTGGTTGGAAGATTTAGGAAAACACAATTGATGGAAGATAAATCTTGCCTTATCCAGTGCCCAGGGAAGTTTTTGTACTCTTTCTTCCATCAGGCCACAATCTTGTGTATTCACCTTGCATAACTGCCAGAAATATCACATTTTGAAATGCTCACACTGAATGGATTTCTTTGACACTGCATCACATTCCTGTTATTTCTTATGAGATATTGACATTTTTAGACACAAAGCACCTTCATGGATCCACTTACTCACATGGAGTCTACCTGGCTGTCTCTCACTCATGCATGTGTCTGTGTTTTCATGCATGTCCAGGTGTTCCAGCAGGAGCTTCCAGAGACTATCCAGGACACTTGGGATAATTTAACAGAAGAGCCTCACAGAGTGCCAGAGACCAGCTGGCGATTTGCTTCCCCGAAATCCCTCCTGGACAACTTCTGCCACACCATGCACTGCCTCTTCAGCAAGTGCTTTGCCAACACAGAAGAGCAGCAGGACTGTGAGTTTGACGAGGGAAACGTAAAACCCTCCAGTGACACTGCAGGCTGTAACTAAAAGAATAAAAAACATGTTCTAACAGGGTCCCCACTTAAAATGTCTAAACATTAAATTTAATATTCAAGGTCTAAAAATATCTCAATGTCTGGAATTGTAGGAGAGGAGGCCTTAAATTTGATCTGGGGCAGAATGTTTTATTTTAAATCTATTTGTTTGTACATTAAATAGGTAGTGTACACTCCACTTGGTAGGTTGCAGTAGTATGCCTTGTGTACAGACTGATCTGCGTTTTTACTTACATTAAAGTAGGTTCTTCTAGGTTAAGTTTTGAATGCAAGACTTTTACTTGTAGTGGAGTATTTTCAGTGTGGTATTAGTAGGACTACTTTCACAGCCAAATAATTCTTCCACCACTGCTGCTCTGGCAAAGCCTTTGGCTACCATTCATCAGACTACTGCCATAGTTTTATTTTGCTTAATGAGAAGGTAGTTATGGTGTATATTGTAGGATAGTTTGTCTCTTTCTTTTGCTGCAGTAATTTTATTTTTTTGTTTAGAGGTATTAAAAGGTCTGAGAAGTCATTACATTTTTGCTTAGAACCAAGTTATCTGCACATTTCTATCTAATGTGACTGTACAATAATAACTGTAAAGACCAGTTCAAAGCCCAATTATGCAAAAGCTGGGTTTTTTGACTTGGCTCCCGTGCAGTGCAATTCACTTTCGACAACTTTGCTAAACCTAAAGATGTACTACGCCAGCTAATATTACTTACTAGTCCAAAAGCAGGAAGGCCAGCTCGGCACCTGTCTTGCAGCCTTTTATTTTGCTCTCACCAAGGACTAAAAGCCAGTCTGAGATTTCCTCGTCCTCTTGCTCAGTCACTCTTTTTCGTCTTAGCTTCTTCGGTCATCGTCTCTTCACCTCTGCCATGATGTCTGTACTGAATACCGAGCTAGAGTCTTGTAGCTAGCTGAAGACCGGTAGTTGGTGGTGTGACGTTGTGCCATAAAGCGTTTCCCACTTCTCGAGGGAGTTTGTACCCGCTCAGCTGACGTTACATGGTGCAAGAACAGGTGCAGAGAGGGAATGAACGAAGAACCATTCTCTCTATTACATGTCGGTGTACCATCAAAATGATTTTGACGCGGTTTAAGGTAAAATAGTGCATAATGTTTTAAAGCAAAGGAAACGATTAGTGAGTCTAAAGTGCCCAGGCAGGACATTGTAGCATGTAGGAGTCCTGATGTCAAAGGGTCATCAACATTTTTTGCATCTACATTTTAGATCATCAGCAAAGACACTGAAGCCATGATCTGCCACCTTTGGGGTTAAAAGTTTAGCATGTGGATGCACATTTTTTCAATCAGGAACCGTGTCAAATTAGGTTTGACATAAACAGAATTTAACAGTCAGGACAATACATAACCACAATTTGCTGTTGCTCAGCCTTACTATGGAAGCTGTTGCTTAAGGGTCCTCTTTCGCTCTCAATGTGTAGTCCATCCTTTGATCTAGGTTGCGCTGGAGCCTTCATGCCATTTGGACACATTCTTGTGATATTGATATGCACACAAAAAAATCCTTATCACTGACTGTATTCCCACCTGTCAAACACACACCATTTTCAGAATAGCATGCAATAGAAAATACTAAAATAGCATTTTTACTTGTTGTTCCAGTAAAGCATTGTAAAATGGTTCCAATACATCCCAAAATCATGGGAATGGGGCAATTACTAAAATGCAGTTTACAAAATGTCATTTTTCATTCATGCAGTAGCTTGAAAGGAGATTTAGCTGAAGAATAGTGCACTAGAGGACAACTGGGAAGGAAATTTAACAGGTCTTTTCTCTTCCATACAGAGCACAGTAGGGGTGGGCAATTATGGCCCTAAAATATCATGATATTTCAGGGTATTTTTTTCAGCCATTTTCTACCGCTTGTTCCCATTAGGGGTTGCGGGTGACTGGAGCCTATCCCAGTGACTTTGGGGCCTTAGGCAAGGTACACCCTGGACAGTGGCCATCTCGTCGCAGTATTTTTGCATTAACGATATTCTTGATATGACAAAATCCTGTTAAGGAATATATTTATTTCACCCTTCAGTTCTTTTTTTTTTTCTACCCCCCCCCCACCTCTTACTGCAGTGTACACACCAGCTAGCAGTCTTTCTGCATCCTCCACATGGAGGAGGCTTGTTAATGATGTAGCCGATCGAAATGATCTATACCAACTGACATTGGCACCAACAGGAGCGCTTATCCACTAGTTAATGGATTGCAGATGGCACCATTAATATACCTGGGCAGCCTGATCGAGTAAAGTCTCAAACTATAGATTAGTGGGAAAATAACACATGTATAACTTGCATTTGGTGGTCCCTCCCCTTCTGCTACATAGCCAAGATGGTGACCATTTAGTCTGAGCAGTAGGGTTGCCAGCTTTCTAAACTTGAAATAGTATTGCACTAAGTGGACTCTAAAAAATATGGAACACTTCTAGTTTCCAAATACGGGACGATTCCGTATCTTATGGGATGTTTGGCAACCCTAGTGAGAAGTGTCTAGCGTTCCACACAACCTTATGGCCACGGCACTCAGTGCACTATATTTTGCCATAATTGTCAGTGTGAACACACTTATGCACTCAATTGCAAGTGTTAAGTATGGAAAGAATAGTATATATTTCATCTATACCACAGTATCTTCAATCAGATCATCTTTCTATAAATGTAGCCATCCTGCATGGATTTGGAATGGCCAAAAATATACTTGCTTGCAGAAAAAAAGTTGATGCGATAAAATAAATGCCCCACTGTTTCAGGTAGTCGGTGTGGTAATTTGCCAGAAACTATTTTAACATGCTGCTACAGTTGTCCAATCTTGTATATTGCACAAATACAGCTGCAATTTGAATGTGACTCCTCAAAGTCAAAACCTGAGTTAAGTTGAGTAGCTCTGGTCCCAAGGATGATACTAAATATCATATGGCGAGAGAGAAATGGTCAAGTTCCAAAATGTGACAGTAAGACATGTGGCAAGAGAAACTGAATAGTCAAACAACCAGACACTCAGGTGGTAACCAAGGTGTAAATGTTTAATTAAGTTTGTCTTTGTTTTTCAGACTGTGATGTTTCTTATTGGAGGAAAGGCAGGAAGAAAGACTTACAGCCTGGAAGCTGAGAAGAGGACAGCTGGGAGAAGTTGTCCCTTTTGAAACTGAGCAACTGGTATCATAATCTCCCTTGAGCTATAGGGAGAGGGGTAAAAGGACAACTTGTAGGTACAGTAACAGTATTCATGGTGATTATAGGAGCCTATGGACTTTCTGCTAAAAATGAAATAAAGCTCATTTGGGAGTAAAAGCGCCAACTCCTATTTCCAATTCTATACCTGTCCGGAAGCCTGACGTATCTCTCTTGATGACATCGCAGATTGCTTGGGTTTCAAGCTGTGGAAGAGATTTGTTCATGTTCACATATATCAACTAAATTGATGTATGATCAGTATATTAGATCACATCTTTTCTAAGGTGGATTCTCTAAGGAGGGTGCGGCGCAAGCTGCTTATTTCCCATCAGCAAACATTTAACTTCCCCTGGAGTGAGGACATCACTGTGGCTTTGCTAAATCTTTGCCCAAAAAGCCAGTGATGCACTCCAGTGGACCTGCAGAGTTCACCTCAGAGATAACAAGATGCAGTAAGAGACTATTCATCAAATTGATTATTTTGAGAAACTTAAGCTGACTAGATAGCAGACCTCTCTTCCATGAATGCTTCTTTCAAACATCAATGAGCGAGCGCGATGTACATGAACTGAACTTCAACCTTAAAGGCAAACTGATAACTACTGTTTTTGCGTCCCTCTTCGGTTGTTGACTATGCTTCTCTTAGCCACAGCCTACATATAAAGTGTTTTTAGAACAGTTATAGGCCCACATTACGTCTTCAAAATCTGAAGAACAAGTTTGTTTTGCCCTGTTCCACATTTCATTCTGTTTATCATGCACAAAGAGTCTCTCTGTCCAAGCTATGCATTTTTAGATTTAATGTGGATCTGCTAACAATTGTTAGCAATCCATGCATTAAAGCTGTAAAAATGAAACCTGAAACTCTGCTCCATACCGTTTCAGACATTACATGGAGTAGTTATTCTCAACACTCAGATTTTTTTACACTTTAAAATTTTAGTTTTACTCTAACAAATGTAGATTTTAATTTTTTTTACACCAAAGAAAATCAGTACATCCAGACATATTATTTTCCATCCGAGATGGGGTTTTTTCCCACTTTCTCTTAATCAGACATACTGTACAAATAAAAACAAAATCGGCCAGCGACAAGCTCCCTGGTTACCACAAGAGCAGTCAAATCTACTTGGAGCCACAATCTTGTTAAAGATCAATTTAAAGATTGACCCTTTTTACAAATGTGGTCAACACACTTCCTTGCTCCAAATGCATTGGACACTTTTACTTGGAAAGGTGGAATGAAAACCGCACATGTTGTAGCTTCAAGCCTTCTTCAGTGTGCTATATTTTAACTCTAGAAGTCTGTATTTACATGTTTGACCTCACCCACAATAACCAATTACTAACTGGCCAACGGAAATTCTTGGGCTGTTTTCGGAGACCCTGGATGTAACACATGACCTATGGCTACCAACTAATTCCAGCTACAACATTCCTTTCCAACATATCTAACAAATTAAGGCAAGAGTGAGCATGTTTACTGTGTACTGTTGAGATTGCTGAATTGTAACATTAAGAAACTCAGTCACCTATGCTCAACGATTGTGTTCCAGTGCTGAGGAGTTTCTTTTGGATGACTGACTTGTGAAGCACTTGGCCTAGTTAGGCAAATCACATTTCTAAGGCCCAATAAATAAAAATGCATTTCCTATTTTAATGGGTTCATTCCATCTCTTATTGGATGGCTAAACAGACATTTTAACAAGTCCTCGACTGAAGGAAATGACGACTACCCTTAAGGATTTAAAAGGCTTTAAGGCTATTGTGATTCATATATGGGAGTTAATATATATTTCTTGTATCAATTCTTTCAGTTTGGCAATTTTTATTTAAAGTGCATTGAAAATAGACTTGACAGTTTCTCTTTAGTTTTTTAAACCAGAAATCTTCACCCAAGTTAAGTAGCCATTCATTCCCTTTAAGGAATATTTTACAGTAGATATAGGAGTTTGTTAGATATGAAAACATCCAAGTGTGCTACAAATGTTTCAGTTGGGCAACTAAATGTACAGTCTTTGATATTTTTACACACATCTTATCTTAGAATTTTAAAATGGACCAGTTGCTTAAACATGAAGACCTTCTGCTGTGCTGTTTTTTAAGCGTCCAGTATGCAAACAGGCAAAATGACTGAGCTGTGCTACAAGGTTTCAATGATGCACTCGGGATGTGCTGAACCTGTTGATAGCCAAGCCTCTTGCTGAGAAAATGTCCAGAGAAGTAAAGTGAAATGCATTTATTAGCAGGTCTTTGTTGGAGTCCCAGTGAGGTGGGTGGGGTCAGTCAGTTACAGTGGTGGGCATAGTCAGGGGCTCAAGACTCTAATCTCAAGTGAGATTATGTGCTCACTTCACTTCACTCAATGTTTTTCTAAGAGCCATGTTTTTGAACATAGTGGCGACTTTTATCTCAATGCACCTGGTTCATTGCCTGCAAATGCTGACTTGCTGGTTCAGTCAGTTTATAGTGTAACATTCCCTTGTCCCGTCATTTCTTGGGGGATAACGGTATTTTTTACGATAGCACATTTCCCATGCAGTCGTTACCAGAGTTGGTTTCAAAAACACTCAACATCCTGTGCAACTAGAAGAATTGCTTATCTTTCAACTCAGCCATTAAGAGCACTCATTATATTTTTGTGTATAAATTAAATCAAGTGACATTGTAACTGCTATGCTTTATGATTTGTGGCTTAACCAAAAATGAAAGCAGGTATAAATTTAACTTAAAAAAACCCAAAACAAATTAACACTGTAATATTATTTTAAAAGTTTGCGTTACATGACACAGTTTGACTAAAAAATGGGGTGTTTCACTTATAAGCCTCAGGTATTTGTCCCATAGAAAGTTGAGTTACTGCAAAGACTACATTGTGTTTATTTGTGAAGGCTTACTGTATCTATGAAAGTTACAGTTTCAGTTCATGCGTTCACTCCTAACTTCACGCATGATGTATGTTTAAGCCTGACAAGACTAATTGTCACTCTTCAGGAGGGAGAATGATGATGATCAGTGATTATGTTAAATACACGGCAATGGGTTGAGCCCGAGTCTGAAGTTTTTAATAGGTTAAGCTTGGTTCTCATATGCAAAAGAAGCTCTAGGATGATAACTATTTGTGTATTGCTATAAATGCAGTAAGTGTATTTTTCTTATTATACTTTATCAATCACATGTAATTGTATGGTTGTCTTTTTGTAACCATAAGAGCATCGTAAGGTGTATTCAGAGATCCCATATTGTGAACATAAAGTGATATTTCCCACAGCTGTCTGGTAACAACAGAGAGATAACTGCAAAAACATGGATGGTTGTTGTCTGTGGTCTTTAGAAACAGATTTTTTATATACAAGATATTGAATTTATTTATTTTTTGGGAATGTATAAAGCTACGAGACAATACTTTTATGAAAGAAAGAAAAATTAAATCACTAGTTTTATCAACTAACCCTGTGTCCAGAGTCCAGTCATTATTAAAGAGTCTTTAAATATGCTGCCATTATTAATTCAATGTGTGCAGTTCTCTTGCATCATAAAATGCAGGTCTTTCAGTTGTGTTGGTCATATTGTTTCTCTTAAAACTGCAGATTGTTTAAAGATTACCAACATATCGGTCTCTGTCAGACACATGAACATGTCATTTTACTTCTATTTTAATGAATTATTTGCAGTAAAAACAACATGCAAACACTGCGAGATGTTTTGCCAAAAAATCAACCAATTGTCTTTTTCCCCTGTATATACACGAGAAATCTCACTG
This sequence comes from Coreoperca whiteheadi, assembly GCA_011952105.1. Lineage (NCBI taxonomy): Eukaryota > Metazoa > Chordata > Actinopteri > Centrarchiformes > Sinipercidae > Coreoperca > Coreoperca whiteheadi. Next base: position 23,924,352 of record CM022474.1, read on the forward strand.
AACTTCTTTCCACAAATTGAACATAAATTAAACATAATAAATATATAAATAATTTTATATAGCTCTGCTTACACCCAGAACTTAGTCCAATTGTCAGCAGTAACAGAGATGCTTTCTGCCTCTTTACAGTCTGTACAACCCTGGCCTTGGACTCGTTGTATAGGTTCGGGACCACAGTGCGAGAAAAATGCGTGCGTGACGAGAAAGTGGGCCTCGGTTCCAGTGAATGAAGAGTTGCCGAAATCCCAGATTTTCCACCACAGAAAATGGCCACAAATCAGCTGCAATAAAAACGCTGATGTCTCACGTTATTGCCGTGGCTCTTGCACTTGACGGTGGAAGAGATTAGGCATTTAGCGTTATTTACCCTTCCAGTGTTCTCTTCTCAGGCGCGGATGGTTTCAGTAGAGAGCTGTGGTTGTTCTGCGTGTGTCTTTGCATAGTGCTCGTGTTAGCTGAGGTGTTACGGCATAGCTTTCTTACTTCTTCTTCTTCTTTTCCTTTCGGCTGTTCCCTTTCAGGGGTCGCCACAGCGAATCATGTGCCTCCATCTAACCCTGTCCTCTGCATCCTCTTCACTCACACCAATTAACTTCATGTCCTCTCTCACTAAATCCATAAATCTCCTCTTTGGTCTTCCTCTAGACCTCCTGCCTGGCAGCTCCAACCTCAGCATCCTTCTACCAATATATTCACAGTCTTTCCTCTGAACATGTCCAAACCACCTCAATCTAGCCTCTCTGGCTTTATCTCCGAGACATCTAACATGAGCTGTCCCTCTGATGTACTCGTTCCTGATCCTGTCCATCCTCATCACTCCCAAAGAGAACCTCAACATCTTAAGCTCTGCCACCTCCAGCTCTGCCTCTTGTCTTTTCTTCAGTGCCACTGTCTCTAAGCTGTACAACATCGCTGGTCTCACCACCGTCATCTGTCAGCCTGTCCATCACCAGAGCAAACAAGAAGGGGCTCCGAGCCAATCCTTGATGCAGACCCACCTCCACCTTGAACTCCTCTGTCGCACCTACAGCACACCTCACCACGGTCTTACAGCTCTCATACATGTCCTGCACCACTCTAACATACTTCTCTGCCACTCCAAACTTCCTCATACAATACCACAGCTCCTCTCTCGGCACCCTGTCATATGCTTTCTCTAAATCCACGAAGACACAATGCAACTCCCTGTGACCTTCTCTGTACTTCTCCATCAGCATCCTCAAAGCAAATACTGCATCTGTTATACTCTTTTTAGGCATGAAACCATATTGCTGCTCACAAATGCTCACCTCTGCCCTTAGCCTAGCTTCCACTACTCTTTCCCACAACTTCATTGTATGACTCATCAGCTTTATTCCTCTGTAGTTGCCACAGCTCTGCACATCTCCCTTGTTCTTGAAAATTGGCACCAGTACACTTCTCCTCCATTCCTCGGGCATCCTCTCACTCTCCAAGATCTTGTTAAACAAACTAGTCAGAAACTCAACTGCCACCTCTACTAGACACTTCCGTACCTCCACAAGTATGTCATCAGGACCAACTGCCTTTCCACTCTTCATCCTCTTCAACGTCCTCCTCACTTCACTCTTGCTAATCTTTGCTACTTCCTGCTCAACACCAGTCACCTCTTCTACTCTTTGTTCCCTTTCATTTTCCTCATTCATCAACTCTTCAAAGTACTCCTTCCATCTTCCCATCACACTCCTGGCACCTGTCAATACATTTCCATCCTTATCTTTAATCACCCTAACCTGCTGCACATCCTTCCCATCTCTATCTCTTTGTCTGGCCAACCTGTACAAATCCACCTCTCCCTCTTTAGTGTCCAACCTAGCATACAAGTCCTCATATGCTCTTTGTTTGGCCTTTGCCACCTCTACCTTCACCTTACGCTGCATCTCCCTGTACTCCTGTCTACTCTCTTCAGTCCTCTCAGTGTCCCACTTCTTCTTTGCTAACCTCTTTCTCTGTATACACTCCTGAACTTCCTCGTTCCACCACCAAGTCTCCTTGTCCACTTTCCTCTTTCCAGATGACACACCGAGTACCCTCCTACCTGTCTCCCTGATCACATTAGCTGTAGTGGTCCAGTCATCTGGGAGCACTTCCTGACCACCCAGAGTCTGTCTCAGCTCCTCCCTGAAAACTACACGACATTCTTCCTTTTTCAACTTCCACCACTTCGTCCTCTGCTCTGCCTTTGTCCTCTTCATCTTCCTCACCACCAGAGTCATTTTACACACTACCATCCTGTGTTGTCTGGCTACACTCTCCCCTACCACTACTTTACAGTTACTGGTCTCTTTCAGATTACAACGTGTACACAAGATGTAGTCCACCTGAGTGCTTCTCCCTCCGCTCTTATAGGTCACCCTATGTTCCTGCCTCTTCTGGAAGAAAGTGTTCACTACAGCCATTTCCATCCTCTTTGCAAAGTCTACCAACATCTGTCCTTCTGCGTTCCTGTCCTGAAGACCAAACCTGCCCATCACATTCTCATCACCTCTGTTCCCTTCACCTACATGCCCGTTGAAATCTGCACCAATCACCACTCTCTCACCTCTGGGGATGCTCTGCATCACTTCATCTAACTCACTCCAGAATTTCTCCTTCTCTTCTAACTCACATCCTACCTGTGGGGCATAACCACTCACAACATTAAACATCACCCCTTCAATTTCCAGCTTCAGGCTCATCAACCTGTCTGACACTAGAGAGAGATATATGGAACACCACCTGTCACTTTTTAATCGAGTTTGATTGATTGATGGGTTATCAAGCCACGCCCCTTTTATATCAAATTGGGTGTGTGTGTGTTGGAGGGGGTAGGGAGCATCACAAACAGTGCAACAGCTAGACCTCATTTTGTCCGCTTAAATGTTAGAAAAACCCGCGTTTGTGGTAATTTTGTTACATTTTATTGCAATAATCGGTTTATTTTCATTAATTTACAAAGAACAAAAGCTTTAGAAACTTAAAATAAGGAAACTCTGTGCTGCTTGAATGAATTAAATGTCTTTCATTCAGAGTCCGACGCAAGAATAAAATGTCATTTCAAGAGCTCTCCTTCAAAAGATGGCTGTAAACAGTTAAAACTTGGCTATGTCAAACTCACCATTCTCTGTCTTGCAAAACACACAAGAATATCTGTCTCTCTCCCTCTCTCCGAAATAAGACAAACTCAAAGTGAAGCAGCATGATCGGTAGACAAAACTAAATAGTCTCGAGCAAGTATAAAATGCAACTTTTGCTGCCATCTTCATCCTGTGCTCAACACAGTCTGCTCTCGTCGTGTCTCTGCTCCGCAGTGGTAAGTGACACACGCTGTTTCCAGACTTGTGACAGGGACCCTCCCTCGGGCTATTATCTCCATATGACAGTCAGGAGTCTGGTAGAAAAGCCCTCTTTTACTGGTACATTTTAATGCAAACTATATTTATTTTCATTAAAGAAAGCCCTTAAAAAACACGAATGAAATTTCGAGTGAAACACATCGTGAATGTCAATCTCACCATTCTCTCACACATGTTCAACAGAGTCCCTTCTCACTCCGCCCCACAAGCATACAGGATTCACGTTAGTCAACGTGTTTTTCGGTTTTTGTTTTCTTTTGTCCGTGTCAGGAGGGGGGAGTGGGGGGGGATTTGATATAAAAGGGGCGTGGCTTGATAACCCATCAATCAATCAAACTCGATTAAAAAGTGACAGGTGGTGTTCCATATATCTCTCTGACACTCTTTTCACCTCTAGAACATTCCTCACAAACTCCTCTTTCAGCATAACTCCTACTCCGTTTCTCTTCCTATCTGACCCATGGTAGAACAACTTGAACCCTGCTCCTAAGCTTCTAGCCTTGCTACCTTTCTACCTGGTCTCCTGGACACACAGTATGTCCACCTTCCTTCTCTGCATCATGTCAATTACCTCTCTAGCCTTCCCTGTCATCTTCCCAACATTCAAAGTCCCTACTGTCAGTCCTACATTCTTAGCTTTCCTCTTCTCTCTCTGCCTACGAACACACCTTCCTTCTCTCCTTCTTTGTCTTCGACCAACAGTAGTCCAATTTCCACCGGTACCCTGTAGGTCAACAGCACCGGTGGCGGTCGTTTTTAACCCGGGCCCGACAGATCCGGTATGGAAGTCATTGTCATGATTTGCATTTTAAATTTGGCATGTGTTTAGTCGGATGCCCTTCCTGACACAACCCTCTGCATTTATCCAGACTTGGGACTGGCACAAGAAGACACTGGCATGTGCCCCCTTGCGGTTGCATTACGGCATAGCTTTCTTACAATGTTTACATATTGTTTGTGTCTTGTCTGTTATTTTTTCACCTTTTCTTATTTCTACTGGAAAACCAAAATGTTTCCACACAAACGATTTGAAAGTGGCGGGGGCATCTTCAATACAAATTTCACCCTCACACTCCACCATGCTGATATTACGATGAGACAACTTTTCGCATTGACGAGAAATCTCGTCATGTTTGAGTCTCGCGAGATCTCCTCACACCCCTACTAAATGGCTAATTGCTGGACACCACTGATTACCCACATGCAGCAGCTGGTTGATATGATTATAGACTAAGCTATAGTGTTTTATTTGGGCAGATTTCTTGGGACAAGATGAGTCACTCTACCCTCCACCATTGGGAGAGGGCACTGTCTCACTCATCAGATGTTCATCCCTCATCATCTGTTAAAGGACTGTATATCCTTGCCTAATGTAGCCTACTAAGTATTTGAAAAATACTGAATAGTACACTTCTTATAGCAGAGGACTTGAGTAATTGTACTTGGTTACTTTCCGATACTGAGAATAGATCAACTATTTAAATGCAGGTAGGAAGATAGAGGAAAGGGGAGAAACAAACAGGCTCCAAACCCCTTTCAACTTCTTTTGCGGTTTTCATGTTATGCAAAAACAAATAGTTTGTCCCACTGTACTTACCGTAGCTAAACCAGCATATACAGGAAGTCAAGGAAATAGAAGTGAAAAACTAAATATGCTATTTCAGTGCAAATGATGTTGTAAAAATAAGTGTTAAAACAAAATCAAACACATTTTTATTTTAGAAACATTATCTTTAAGCGCATGCTACATTTATTTTTACACTGGTAGGTAATTATGTCTTCGGGTCGTCAGTAAACATCTTATTTTGAAAGTACTGCCCGGAAGTCTTATGTTTACACTTGGCTGGCCTGTTTGACAGTAAGAAAAGTGCGCATTTGTTTGCGTGAGTTGTGGTATAAACATTGACCTGGCCTCTGAAAACATCGGATAATGACCTCCGGCGGCGGAATCCAGATACCGAGCCGTCTCCCGCTGCTGCTGACCCATGAAGGGGTGCTCCTGCCGGGCTCCACCGTCAGGTTTAGCGTGGACTCTCCGCGGAACATGCACCTGGTCAGCCAACGGCTGCTGAAGGGGACTTCGCTGAAAAGCACGATCATAGGAGTGATTCCCAACACCAGAGACCCAGAGCACGACACCGACGACCTACCCACGTTGCATAAGTAATCACGTTAGGCATTTAGTTTTTATAGCTGGATAGAGACTGAGTACTTGAGTCATTTCGTGAGTTTCATACCGGGGTTTTGGTGTTGTTTTGGACACCTGGCTGTACAGGACCCCCAAATAAGGTAGCCTTTAACTACTACCCTCCCTCAGGCCTTCTGCAGACCCAACTGTGGGAGACACTGACCAAAACTCAATTCAAACACATGTAGTTTTAGCAGGTTCGGTCTTGTTATGCGTTTTACTGGCATGGCGGTGTATATAATGCTAATCAAATTACTTTTTTAAAAATGTACCATGCCTCAAAGGACTGCCAGCTATACATGCATATCTAGTATAATTGTATTTTAGTGTGATGCACAGTTCATCATTTTTGAAGTTGCAGTGTGTGATTTGTTTTTTCGTGTTTTTCTAGAAAAGTCTACAGTTTAGCAGTGGCCCTGGAGTCAAAAACAATAAGCCAAGCACAGAGGGGTGGACTTTAACCTTTCACCAACAGTCTACCAGGCCAGTCAGTCTGGTTACTAAGTAGCAACTGTTTGTCTCTAGATCAGCCACAGTTGCTGACCCCCCTTCTGTTATTCTAAGTTTGATCCAGGATGCAGAGGAGGAATTTGCAAATTTAAAACAAAAAGAAAATAACCTGATCGCTGTCCCTGGTGTTGCTGTGGTAGACCACAGTAATATGTGATGGATGTTAGGGGAAAAGAGGGATTAAATGCTGGTTATCCAATCAGCGTTTCCCTTAATACAGCACATGTGTCTTGGATTCAGAGCCACAGCACTTTCAGAAACCATCTCAAATCAACCGCCGTCCACACACATTGGTGGCTGCCACTTAACTTCACATTAAATTCCAGCCAGAAGTTGGTGTATTGATGTATAGCTACAAGTAGTATAACACTGTCATGTCAACACATTAGAGTTTAATGTCATCCATATTTATTACATAAACCTCAATAGCACATTGTGGCTTTCATGTTACTAGTATTTGTCCTGTTAATGTAACTTTTGACAGCTTCTTACTTAATTTCTATTAAACTTTGCCTTACAGTAAAGTAGCAAAGGCTCCTTATGCTGACAGTTGCAATTTATTTATAAATTATGGAGACCTCAAATATAAGTGTTTTGACCAATCTTGTCTTATTTAAATCATTGAGGTCCCCACACTGCATGTTTTAGCAAAGTGTCAGCACCACACTTTTAATTTGATTCCCAAATGACCACAGGACTGTAAATCGAGCTTACAGAAAGAGAAAAGTGCTGTTTACTGCAAATAATGTTTTGATTCAGTTTGATTACTTTTTAAAGTTTATTGGGTCTAGTATACTACGTAGTGGTGAAGCTTGACTCTTACTGGCTATTGACGTTTGATTGAGACTCAAGTTCGAGACTTCCACATACTATGGCACACCCACCGATTATAACAGAGTTGTTTGATCCAAATCAGAAGGTCTTTGAGAAGTCCCGACTGGATCACATGTGTGGTGAGGTTGAATCTTAACAAACTTGAAACAGTCGGGGTAGATTATCGTTTAGCAGAAGATAATGCCCCTATGAAGCTCGTGACAGGCCAAATTGGCCGTGATCCTCTTCCAGTGCGTCGTCTGTCATCACCCACCTCCTCTCTCTGTCTGTATCTCTGTAGAATTGGTACAGCGGGAATAGCAGTGCAGGTGGTGGGCAGTAACTGGCCAAAGCCCCACTACACCCTCCTCATCACCGGATTGTGCCGCTTAAGAGTGTCAAGTCTGATTAAGGAGCGACCTTTTGTCCTGGCAGAGGTAAAACTTATTTAATATCAGACAGTAGTTTGTTTATGATCAACAGTCCCATTCTTCTGAGAGTGTCTCATATTCAAATATTAACTTAAATGTGGCCTCTGGAGATTTCTTGTAAACAAATAAAAGTTATGTTTACATTCAGTGTTACTCACTAAAATGCATTGAGGGTATCCTTGAGCTCTGACAAATGTGCAGAGTGCATTTCCTTCCTTATAAAACGTTAGCTATGCCGATTTCTTTTAAAGTATTTTAAATCCGCCATTGTTTACATCCAGGTTAACTTGCTTGCAGTCTTACCTGATGTCACAGTGCACTAACACACCCTGGAGCACACTTTAATTTCATAATGTGCAGCTTTATGCAATGAATTCAAAAATAAATAAATATTTAATATTTGCCTGACTGGTCCTGCGTGATGTAAAAAAATAAAGGACTGTGTACTGCTTTGTGAGGTAGCCGTGTATTAGTCATCCAGTGAAAGTCAGTAAAACAGACTACTGTAACTGGCTAATGCCAGTTAGTAGTTGCTAATAGCCCCTTCTTATAGGCATATATGACCACAAACACCTGTCACTCAGTATTTCAGAAACAAAATACACAAATGTGTGTGTAATTGCAGTATGTGCAGCTCTAATTGCAAAAAAAATTTCAGGTTGAGCAGCTGGACAAACTGGATCAGTACACTACCCCAGCGACAGAGGGTGTCACAGCAGAAGACGGAGAGCTGGGGGAGCTGTCCCAGAAGTTCTACCAGGCTGCTGTACAGGTGTGTATATATACCGTGTGTGTGTGACTGAGAAAGAGAGAGAGAGGGGGGGGGTGGTGAAAAATGTAACCGTGATGTGGGAGTAACCAACAGGGCCCTATCTGGGGATCTCAGTGGTTGAGAGGGCACATACCAAGTCAATAAGTCATATATGTAGTGAGGAGCAAGATCATTTAAGGCCTTAAAAGGGAGCAATACAATTTTAAAACCAAATCGAAATCAAATAGGGAGCCAGTGTAGGTAGGGATGCAAGCACAGGGGTGATGTGATCTCTTTGTCCCTGTAATGAGTCGGGCAGCAGCATTTTGTACTAGTTGTAGACGGTGGAGGGAGCCCTGGCTGAGACCCGAGTAAAGTGCATTACAGTAATCAAGCTAAGAATAGATAAAAGCATGTATAACTTTTTGTAAATCTGCAAATGAAAGAAATACCTATTTTTTGAGATTATCTTTAGCTGCAAGCAACATGACCAAACAACACTTTTAACTTGATTGTCGAAACTGAGGTTAGCATCAACAATAATCACAAGATTCTTTGTCATCCTATTAATATTGTTTGACAGACTGCCAATATTAGTAGCAAGAGAGCTGATGGAATGTGGGTGACTGAACAAAAAGAACTCAGTCAGGATTTGATATCAGAGAGAAATGCTGTGTGATCAGCTAGGCTGCTAGGATATGTGGGTTTCAATGGCATGCATAGTGTCATCTGCAAAAAAATGGTAATTTACCTCATGATTTTAGTGTGTTTTGGATAGTGTGTGTGTGTGTAATGTTACGTAGCGCCTGAAAGTAGTTCCCAGCTAGGTAACTTCCAATGTGACCGGCACTAAGTTTGTGTAGTTGCAGAGAACGTTTCAGGCTTGTACCCGGCAAGTTGTCTGGTTGGTTTACCTTGATCAGGTTGATAGACCCTTTCCATCGATGCTAAGACATTCCCATTCGCTACAACACAAGCACTCACTTTCGGTCGGCATAGGTTGGCAAGACCCACATTTGCACCACCGAATCTGCTCACTAACACACACAAACAGACATACTTAAACACATACCAACACACAAACTTTATTACACATAGTAACACATGTACTAACACACACACTTTAACATACATAGTAACACACACACTTTATTACACATACTTTATTACACATATTAACACACCTACTTTAACACACATACTAACACACACAGGTCGGCGGTTCGATCCCCCAGCCATGCGCAGAAGCATCCTTGAGCAAGATACTGAACTCCAAAAATGCTCCTGAAGCTGCGCCTTCGGTTTGTGAATGTTCTCATATGTAAGTCGCTTTGGATAAAAGCGTCTGCTAAATGACTAAATGTAAATGTAACACACATACTAACATACCTAGTAACACACATACTTTAAAACACACACTAACACACATAACAACACACATAGTAAATCACATATAACACACAAACTTTATTACACATAGTAAGACACAAACTTACAACACAAGTACTTTAACACATAGTTACACACATACGAACACACACACTTTAAAACATACTTTATTTCACACACTAACACACATATACTTTATTACACATACTAACACACATACTTTATTACACATACTAACACATATACTTTAAAACACATACTAATACACATACTTTAACACACACAATAACACATATACTTTAACAGACATACCAAAACACACACTAACAAACGTAGTATTATACATACTTGATTACACATAGGAACACACATACTTTATTACACATACTTTATTATACATAGTAAAACACATTTTCTTACACATACTAAAACACATACTGAAACAGACTTGAACACACCTACTAACATACATACTTTAACAAACATACTAACACACACAGTAACACACATATTAACACATAGTTTTGTACATACTATATTACACATGCTACCACACATACTTTAACATGCTTATTAACATACATAATTTTGTACATACTCTATTACATCGTCTATTACATGTGTTAACACACATACTTTAAAACACATACTAACACACATACTTTAACATGCTTACTAACACACATAGTATTACACATGCTTTACTACACATAGTAACACATACTTTAAAACACATGCTGACACACATAGTTTAACAGACATAGTAACACACATACTAACACATAGTATTGTGCATACTTTAACACATACTAACACACATACTTTATTACACATACTAACACACAATAACACACATATTAAAAAACACACTAACACACATACTAACACATAGTATTATACATGCTTGATTACACATACGAACACATACTTTTTTACACATAGTAGCACACATACTAACACATACTTTTCTACTCATACTAACACACATACTTTAAAACGCATACTAACACACATACTACATAATTCATTTTTAATTTGTGATACTTATTTATACTTCTATTACGGCTGTGCAATATCCTCCGTCCCATTATATATTGTTAATAAGCTACACGCAACTTGACAGCTCATGCACTTATTACTTTATACTGTAATATTAACCTCAACCGGTTCACCCACATTGTACATTACACTTATTTTATTTTAAATTTCTACTTATGCCCACTTTGTAGTTACCTGTATTTTAGTGTATTATATTATTTATTTTTGCCTTGCTTAGTACTTCCATTCTTGTGTGCACTGACGTAATAATGAGCTGCTGTTACAAAGAATTCCCCTCGGGGATTAATAAAGTATTTTTGATTCTGATATATTACACAGACTTTATTACACATATTAACACACGTACTAACACATACTTTAAAACACATACTAACATACATACTTTTACACACATACTAACACACATAGTATTATACAAACTTTATTACACATACACACACACACACTTTAACACAAATTCTAAAAAACATTCTAACACACATACTTTAGTACACATACTAACGCACATACTTTATTTCACACATTAACACATATACTTTAAAACACACAGTAACACACATAGTAACACAGATACTAACACGCACACTTTAACACACGTGCTAACAAACATTCTAACACACACACTTTGTTATACATAGTAACACACATGCTAACACAAAATTTAAAACACATACTAACACACATACTTAAATACACATACTAACACACATACTGTATTACACATACTTTATTATACATAGTAACACACATACTATCACAATTAAAAACACATAGTAACACACATACTAACAAACATTCTTTAACACACATACTGAAACATACTTGAAAACACATACTTTAACAAACATACTAACACACACACACTAACACACATACTAACACATAGTATTGTACCTAATTTGTTACACATTCTAACACACATACTTTATTACACATACTAACACATACTAACACACATACTTTATTACACATACTAACACATACTAACACATACTAACACACATACTTTATTTTACATAGTAACACACATACTAACACACATACTTTATTACACATACTAACACATACTAACACACATACTTTATTACACATACTAACACATACTAACACACATACTTTATTTTACATAGTAACACACATACTAACACATAATTTGAAACACATACTAACACACATGCTTTAACACACATACTAACACACG
>CM022474.1:23944778-23991325 GCA_011952105.1 Coreoperca whiteheadi
AAACGTACTAAAACGTACTATAAAACACATACTAACATACATGCTTTAACAAACATACTAACACACATAATTAACACATACCGACACACATACTTTATTACACACAGTAACACACATACTTTAACAAACATACTAAAACACACTTGAAAACACATACTAACACACATAATATTGTACATACTCTATTACACATACTTTAACATGCTTACTAACACACATACTAATACACATGCTTTAATACACATAATAACACATATAGTAACAACTTTAAAACACGTACTGACACACATAGTTTAACAGTCATAGTAACACACATACTAACACATAGTATTGTGCATACTTTTTACACATACTAACACACATACTTAACGCATACTTAACACATACTAACACACATACTTTATTACACATACAAACACACATACCAACACACATACTTTAACATGCACAATAACACACAAATTAAAAAACACACTAACACACATTCTAACACATAGTATTATACATGCTTGATTACACATACTAACCCATACTTTTCTACTCATACTAACAAACATACTTAACACACATACTGAAACATACTTGAAAACACAGTTTAAAAAACATACTAACACACACACACTAACACACATACTAACACATAGTATTGTACCTACTTTGTTACACATACTAACACACATACTTTAACAAACATACTAACACACATAGTATTATACATACTTTATTACACAGTTTAACACATACTAACACACATACTTTAAAACATAGACTAACACACATACTTTATTAGAAATACTTTATTGCACATAGTAACACATGCTTTCTTACACATACTAAAACACATACTATATTACCCATACTTTATTACACATAGTAACACACATACTAACAAATGTACTTTAAAAAACATACTAACGCATAGTATTGTACATACTTTATTACACATACTAATACACATACTTAACACATACTAACACACATACTTTATTACGCACAGTAACACACATAGTAACACATAGTATTGTACATACTTTATTACACATACTAACACACATACTAACACAGATAATTAACACATACTTTATTACACATAGTAACACACACGTTATCACACATACTTTATTTTACATAGTAACACACATACGAACACATAATTTTAAACACATACTAACAAACATTTTAACACACATACTTTAATTCAATTCAATTCAATTTTATTTATATAGCCCAGTATCACAAATCACATTTGCCTCAAAGGGCTTCACAATCTGTAACATACGACACCCTCTGTCCTTAGACCCTCGATTCGATTAAGGAAAAACTACCCAAAAAAAACCCTTTTAACAGGGGAAAAAAATGATAGAAACCTCAGGAAGAGCAACAGAGGAGGGATCCCTCTCCCAGGACGGACAGACATGCAATAGATGTCGTAAGTACAGAATAGATTTATAGCATCAAAACTATAACATATACAGCCATGATGGCAAAATTGTTGTATATATATATATGATTATGTTAGAAATGTTTAGGTGGTAAAACAATTACACATAGTAATACACATACGAACACGCATACTTTATAACACATACTTTATTGCACATAGTAACACACACTTTATTGCACATAGTAACACACACTTTCTTACACATACTAAAACACATACTATATTACCCATAATTTATTACACATAGTAATACACATACGAACACGCATACTTTATAACACATACTTTATTGCACATAGTAACACACACTTTCTTACACATACTAAAACACATACTATATTACCCATACTTTATTACACATAGTAACACACATACTAACACATACTTAAAAACACATAGTAACACACATACTGAAACATATTTGAAAACACATACTAACATACATATTTTAACAAATATACTAACACACACTTTATTACACACAGTAACACACATATTAACAAATAGTATTGTACATACTTTATTACACATAGTAACACACATACTTTAACAAACATACTGAAACATACTTGAAAACACATACTAACATACATACTTTAACAAACATACTAACACACACAGTAACACACATATTAACACATAGTTTTGTACATACTCTATTACACATACTTTAACAAACGTACTAAAGCATACTTGAAAACACATACTAACATACATACTTTAACAAACATACTAACATACACAGTAACACACATAGTAACACATAGTATTGTACATACTTTATTACACATACTAACACACATACTTTAAAACACATACTAACACACATACTTTAACAAACATACTAAAACACACTTGAAAACACATACTAACATACATACTTTAACAAACATACTAACGCATAGTATTGTACATACTTTATTACACATAGTAACACACATACTTTAACAACCATACTAAAACATACTTGAAAACACGTACTAACATACATACTTTAACAACCATACTAACACACACAGTAACACACATACTAACACATAGTATTGTACATACTTTAACAAACACACTAACACACATACTAACACGTAGTATTGTACATACTTTATTACACATACTAACACACATACTTTATTACACATACTAACACACATACTTTATTACACACAGTAACACCCACTTTAACACACATACTCTAACATACTTGAAAACACATACTAAGAAACATTTTAACACACATACTTTATTTTACATAGTAACACACATACTAACACATAATTTAAAACACATACTATCAAACATGCTTTAACACACATACTAACACATATACTTTAAAACTCACACTAACACACATACTTTATTGCATAGTAACACACTTTCTTACACATACTAAAACACATACTATATTACACATACTTTAACACACACACTAACACACATACTAAAACACACACTAACACACATACTAACACACGTAGAATTATACATACTTGATTACACATACTAACACACATACTTTATAACACAAACTTTATTGCACATAGTAACACACACTTTCTTACACATAGTAACACACATACTGAAACATACTTGAAAACACATACTAACACACATACTTTAACAGACATAGTATTGTACATACTTTATTACACATACTAACACATACTAACACACATACCTTATTACACACAGTAACACACATAGTAACACATACTATTGTACACTCTATTACACAGACTAACACTCATACTTTAACTAAAATACTAAAATATACTTGAAAACACGTACTAACATACATACTTTAACACACATACTCTATTACACATTCTAACACACATACTAACACACATACTTTATTGCAAATAGTAGCACACAATTTCTTCAACATACTAACACACATACTAACACACATACTTTATTAAACATACTAACACATTCTTTATAACACATACTAACACACATGCTTTATTATACATAGTAACACACATAATAACACATAATTTAAAACACATACTAACACACATACTGAAACATAATTTAAAACACATACTAACAAACATGCTTTAACACACATACTAACACACATAGTATGTGTAATAAAGTGTGTATGTTAGTATGTGTAATACAGTATGTATAATACTATGTGTGTGTTAATATGTTTTAGTATGTGTCTTAAAGTATGCGTGTTAGTGTGTGTAGTAAAGTTTGTGTAATAAAGTGTGCGTATTGCTATGTGTGTTAGTATGTATGTTAAATCATGTGTGTTAAAGTATGTGTGTTAGAATGTGTAGTAAAGTGTGTTAGTATGTGTGTTTTAATTGCTTTGTTAGTGTGTGTGTTAAAGTGTGTGTGTTACTATGTGTGTTTGTTTGTGTTAGTATGTGTGTTAGTGTTTGTAGTAAGGCTTGTGTAATAAAGTGTGCGTATTGCTCTGTGTGTTAGTATGTTTTATAAAGTGTGTGTGTTAAAGTATGTGTGTTAAAGTATGTGTAGTAAAATGTGTGTGTTACTATGTGTGTTTGTTTGTGTTAGTATGGTTGTTAGTGTTTTTTAATATGTTTTTTAAAGTGTGTTTTAGTATGTTTGTTAAGTTATGTGTGTTAGTATGTGTTTTTTTAAATTATGTTAGTATGTGTATTACTATTTGTAATAAAGTATGTGTAATAACGTATGTGTGTTAGTATGTGTAAAAAATTATGTATAAGACTATGTCCGTAAATTTGTGTGTTAAAGTGTGTGTATTGCTATGTGTGTGAATATGTGTCTTAAAGTAGGTGTGTTAGTGTGTGTAGTAAAGTTTGTGTAATCAAGTGTGTGTATGACTATGTGTGTGAATATGTGTCTTAAAGTATGTGTGTTAGTGTGTGTAGTAAAGTTTGTGTAATAAAGTGTGCGTATTGCTCTGGTGTTAGTATGTGTAAAAAAGTATGTATAAGACTGTGCGTAAGTATGTGTGTTAGTATGTGTGTTCGTGTGTGTAGTAAAGTTTGTGTAATAAAGTGTGCGTATTGCTATGTGTGTTAGTATGTGTAAAAAAGTATGTATAAGACTGTGCGTAAGTATGTGTGTTAGTATGTGTGTTCGTGTGTGTAGTAAAGTTTGTGTAATAAAGTGTGCGTATTGCTATGTGTGTTAGTATGTGTGTTAAAGTGTGTGTTAGTATGTGTTTTGAAGTTTGTGTAATAAAGTGTGCGTATTGCTCTGCGTGTTAGTATGTTTTATAAAGTGTGTGTGTTAAAGTATGTGTGTTAGAATGTGTAGTAAAGTGTGTGTGTTACTATGTGTGTTAGTATGTGTGTTAGTGTGTGTAGTAAAGTTTGTGTAATAAAGTGTGTGTATTGATATGTGTGTTAGTATGTATGTTAGTGTTTTTTAGTATGTGTTTTAAAGTGTGTTTTAGTATGTTTGTTAAGTTATGTGTGTTAGTATGTGTTTTATAAATTATGTGTTAGTATGTGTGTTAAAGTATGTGTGTTAGTGTGTGTAGTAAAGTTTGTGTAATAAAGTGTGCGTATTGCTTTGTGTGTTAGTATGTTTTATAAAGTATGTGTGTTAGTATGTGTTTTGAAGTTTGTGTATTAGTATATGTGTTAAAATATGTGTTTTGGTTTTTGTGTTAGTGTGTGTTAGTATGTGTTTTTAAGTATGTATTTTAAAGTGTGTGTTAGTATGTATATTAAAGTATGTGTGCTAGTGTGTGTAGTAAAGTTTGTGTAATAAAGTGTATGTGTTACTATGTGTGTTATTATCTGTTAAGTATGTGTGTTAGAATGTGTGTTTTAATTGCTTTGTTAGTGTGTGTGTGTTAAAGTATGTGTGTTAGAATGTGTAGTAAAGTGTTTGTGTTACTATGTGTGTTTGTTTGTGTTAGTATGTGTGTTAGTGTTTTTTAGTATGTGTTTTGAAGTTTGTGTAAACAAGTGTGCGTAAATATGTGTGTTAAAGTATGTGTGTTACTATGTGTGTTAGTGTGTGTAGAAAAGTTTGTGTAATACTGTGTGCGTAATGCTGTGTGTTAGTATGTTTTATAAAGTGTGTGTGTTAAAGTATGTGTGTTAGAATGTGTAGTAAAGTGCGTGTGTTACTATGTGTGTTAGTATGTGTTTTATAAATTATGTGTTAGTATGTGTGTTTTGTAAAGTTTTTGTAATAAAGTGTGCGTATTGCTATGTGTGTTAGTATGTGTGTTAAAGTATGTGTGTTAGTGTGTGTAGTAAAGTTTGTGTAATAAAGTGTGCGTAATGCTGTGTGTTAGTATGTGTGTTACCATGTGTGTTAAAGTATGTTTAATAAAGTATGTGTGTTAGTATGTGTTTTGAAGTTTGTGTAATAAAGTGTGTGTATTGCTCTGTGTGTTAGTATGTTTTATAAGGTGTGTGTGTTAAAGTATGTGTGTTAGAATGTGTAGTAAAGTGTGTGTGTTACTATGTGTGTTAGTATGTGTTTTGAAGTTTGTGTAATAAAGTGTGCGTGTTACTACGTGTGTTAGTGTGTGTAGTAAAGTTTGTGTAATAAAGTGTGCGTATTGCTCTGTGTGTTAGTATGTTTTATAAAGTGTGTGTGTTAAAGTATGTGTGTTAGAATGTGTAGTAAAGTGCGTGTGTTACTATGTGTGTTAGTATGTGTTTTGAAGTTTGTGTAATAAAGTGTGCGTGTTACTATGTGTGTTAGTGTGTGTAGTAAAGTTTGTGTAATAGTGTGTGTATTGCTATGTGTGTTAGTATGTGTGTTAGTGTGTTTTAGTATGTTTGTTAAGTTATGTGTGTTAGTATGTGTTTTATAAATTATGTGTTAGTATGTGTGTTTTGTAAAGTTTTTGTAATAAAGTGTGCGTATTGCTATGTGTGTTAGTGTGTGTAGTAAAGTTTGTGTAATAAAGTGTGCGTATTGCTTTGTGTGTTAGTATGTTTTATAAAGTGTGTGTGTTAGTATGTGTGTTACCATGTGTGTTAAAGTATGTGTGTTACTATGTGTGTTAGTATGTGTGTTAAAGAATGTGTGTTAGTGTGTGTAGAAAAGTTTGTGTAATAAAGTGTGCGTAATGCTGTGTGTTAGTATGTGTGTTACCATGTGTGTTAAAGTATGTTAAATAAAGTATGTGTGTTAGTATGTGTTTTGAAGTTTGTGTAATAAAGTGTGCGTATTGCTCTGTGTGTTAGTATGTTTTATAAAGTGTTTGTGTTACTATGTGTGTTAGTATGTGTTTTGAAGTTTGTGTAATAAAGTGTGCGTGTTACTATGTGTGTTAGTATGTGTTTGTGTGTGTAGTAAAGTTTGTGTAATAAAGTGTGCGTATTGCTCTGTGTGTTAGTATGTTTTATAAAGTGTGTGTGTTAAAGTATGTGTGTTAGAATGTGTAGTAAAGTGCGTGTGTTACTATGTGTGTTAGTATGTGTTTTATAAATTATGTGTTAGTATGTGTGTTTTGTAAAGTTTTTGTAATAAAGTGTGCGTATTGCTATGTGTGTTAGTATGTGTGTTAAAGTATGTGTGTTAGTGTGTAGTAAAGTTTGTGTAATAAAGTGTGCGTATTGCTTTGTGTGTTAGTATGTTTTATAAAGTGTGTGTGTTAGTATGTGTGTTACCATGTGTGTTAAAGTATGTTTTATAAAGTATGTGTGTTAGTATGTGTTTTGAAGTTTTTGTATTAGTATATGTGTTAAAATATGTGTTTTGGTTTTTGTGTTAGTGTGTGTTAGTATGTGTTTTTAAGTATGTATTTTAAAGTGTGTGTTAGTATGTATGTTAAAGTATGTGTGCTAGTGTGTGTAGTAAAGTTTGTGTAATAAAGTGTATGTGTTACTATGTGTGTTATTATCTGTTAAGTATGTGTGTTAGTATGTGTGTTTTAATTGCTTTGTTAGTGTGTGTGTTAAAGTATGTGTGTTAGAAGGTGTAGTAAAGTGTGTGTGTTACTATGTGTGTTTGTTTGTGTTAGTATGTGTGTTAGTGTTTTTTTAGTATGTGTTTT
The DNA here is from genome assembly GCA_011952105.1 of Coreoperca whiteheadi. NCBI lineage: Eukaryota > Metazoa > Chordata > Actinopteri > Centrarchiformes > Sinipercidae > Coreoperca > Coreoperca whiteheadi. The sequence continues at coordinate 23,952,191 of CM022474.1, forward strand.
GAAGTTTGTGTAATCAAGTGTGTGTATTGCTATGTGTGTGAATATGTGTCTTAAAGTATGTGTGTTAGTGTGTGTAGTAAAGTTTGTGTAATCAAGTGTGTGTATTGCTATGTGTGTGAATATGTGTCTTAAAGTATGTGTGTTAGTTTGTGTAGTAAAGTTTGTGTAATAAAGTGTGCGTATTGCTCTGGTGTTAGTATGTGTAAAAAAGTATGTATAAGACTGTGCATAAATATGTGTGTTAAAGTATGTGTGTTAAAGTATGTGTGTTCGTGTGTGTAGTAAAGTTTGTGTAATAAAGTGTGCGTATTGCTATGTGTGTTAGTATGTGTGTTAAAGTATGTGTGTTAGTGTGTGTAGAAAAGTTTGTGTAATAAAGTGTGCGTAATGCTGTGTGTTAGTATGTGTGTTACCATGTGTGTTAAAGTATGTTAAATAAAGTATGTGTGTTAGTATGTGTTTTGAAGTTTGTGTAATAAAGTGTGCGTATTGCTCTGTGTGTTAGTATGTTTTATAAAGTGTGTGTGTTAAAGTATGTGTGTTAGTATGTGTTTTGAACTTTGTGTAATAAAGTGTGCGTGTTACTATGTGTGTTAGTATGTGTTAGTGTGTGTAGTAAAGTTTGTGTAATAAAGTGTGCGTATTGCTCTGTGTGTTAGTATGTTTTATAAAGTGTGTGTGTTAAAGTATGTGTGTTAGAATGTGTAGTAAAGTGTGTGTGTTACTATGTGTGTTTGTTTGTGTTAGTATGTGTGTTAGTGTTTTTTAGTATGTGTTTTAAAGTGTGTTTTAGTATGTTTGTTAAGTTATGTGTGTTAGTATGTGTTTTATAAACGATGTGTTAATGTGTATGTTACTATTTGTAATAAAGTATGTGTAATAACGTATGTGTGTTAGTATGTGTTTTGAAGTTTGTGTAATAAAGTGTGCGTGTTACTATGTGTGTTAGTATGTGTGTTAAAGAATATGTAGTAAAGTTTGTGTAATAAAGTGTGTGTATTGCTATGTGTGTTAGTATGTGTTTTGAAGTGTGTGTTAGTATGTGTGTTTGTTTGTGTTAGTATGTGTGTTAGTGTTTTTTAGTATGTGTTTTAAAGTGTCTTTTAGTATGTTTGTTAAGTTATGTGTGTTAGTATGTGTTTTATAAATTATGTGTTAGTATGTGTGTTACTATTTGTAATAAAGTATGTGTAATAACGTATGTGTGTTAGTATGTGTAAAAAAGTATGTATAAGGCTATGTGCGTAAAGATGTGTGTTAAAGTGTGCGTATTGCTATGTGTGTTAGTATGTTTTATAAAGTGTGTGTGTTAGTATGTGTGTTACCATGTGTGTTAAAGTATGTTTAATAAAGTATGTGTGTTAGTATGTGTTTAGAAGTTTGTGTATTAGTATATGTGTTAAAATATGTGTTTTGGTTTTTGTGTTAGTGTGTGTTAGTATGTGTTTTTAAGTATGTATTTTAAAGTGTGTGTTAGTATGTGTGTTAATGTATGTGTGCTAGTGTGTGTAGTAAAGTTTGTGTAATAAAGTGTATGTTTTACTATGTGTACTAGTATGTGTTTTGAAGTGTGTGTTAGTGTGTGTTAAAGTATGTGTGTTAGTATGTGTACTATAGTATGTGTGTTATTATCTGTTAAGTATGTGTGTTAGTGTGTGTTTTAATTGCTTTGTTAGTGTGTGTGTTAAAGTATGTGTTAGTATGTGTAGTAAAGTGTGTGTGTTACTATGTGTGTTTGTTTGTGTTAGTATGTGTGTTTCTATGTGTAAGAAAGTATGTTTAATAATGTGTGTAGTAAAGTATGTGTGTTTGTGTGTGTTAGTATGTTTGTTACTATGTGTGTTAAATGATGTATGTTAGTATGTGTGTTATTATCTGTTAAGTATGTGTGTTTGTAGGTGTGTGTGTTAGTGTGTGTTTTAATTGCTTTGTTATTTTGTGCGTTAAAGTATGTGTCATAGTATGTGTGGTAAAGTGTGTGTGTTACTATGTGTGTTTGTTTGTGGTAGTATGTGTGTTTGTGTTTTTTAGTATGTGTTTTAAAGTGTGTTTTAGTATGTTTGTTAAGTTTTGTGTGTTAGTATGTGTTTTATAAATTATGTGTTAGTATGTGTGTTTTGTAAAGTTTTTGTAATAAAGTGTGCGTATTGTTCTGTGTGTTAGAATGTGTGTTACCATGTGTGTTAAAGTATGTTTAATAAAGTATGTGTGTTAGTATGTGTTTTGAAGTATGTATTTTAAAGTGTGTGTTAGTATGTGTGTTAAAATATGTGTGCTAGTGTGTGTAGTAAAGTTTGTGTAATAAAGTGTATGTGTTACTATGTGTGTTAGTATGTGTTTTATACATTTTGTGTTAGGATGTGTGTTACTATGTGTAAGAAAGTATGTTTAATAACATATGTGTAATAAAGCATGTGTGTTAGTATGTGTGTTAAAGTATGTTTAATAAAGTATGTGTGTTAGTTTGTTTTAAAGTTTGTCTGTTAGTATGTGTGTTAAAGTATGTGTTTTAGTTTGTGTGTTAGTCTGTGTTAGTATGTGTGTTAAAGTTTGTGTAAAATTGTGTGTTACTATGTGTGTTTGTATGTGTGTTAGTATATTTTTAGTATGTGACAATCACTAACTTCTTCTTCCTTTCTATCTCTTTTCATATAAAAAAATATTAAATTCCTATTCTTTGCTTTGTATACTGTGCTGGGCTTTAACAGTCTTGTTTTTTCCGCACTTGTGCATTTTGTTTCCTTGTGTTGTTATAGTTGCTTCTTTTGTCTTCTTCATGTGTAAGTCGCTTTGGATAAAAGTCTGCTAAATGACTAAATGTAAAGGTAAAAAGAGAAAATATACCCAGAGAACTTGATTAAGTTAAAGGATTTGGCTTAGTCAAGGGTATAAAAAAACCTCAAAATGTCCCTCAAACATTTCTTGAGTTGTTGTCCTCCACAGTATTTAAATTTTTTTTATACGAGAGGCAGGGAAGAAAATAAATAAATTGATATGATAAATTAATAGATAATAATAATCAGGCACAAATAATAATATAAAATAAATTAAATGACAACGAAAGACGGAGTTTCTTGTCATTCATATATTGATTTCAGTATGTACAGTAAGTTCCACAGTTTTGCCATTTAAATAAACCAGTTACGGTGTTTTCTAAAGCTCGGAGTCCTTTTTCCAGATTTGATCGCTCAACCCAGAAATCAGAAAACTGAAAGGTGTGTGCTTCAGAGAACCTACAGCAACATGACATTTATTGCAAAACTGTGCTAAATTAGGAGTTATTCTATATGTAGCCTCTGCAGTCGCATGCTAGATCATGAGAGGGCTATTGGCATGTACAGTATATCTTTCCTGTAGACTTGTATTGTAATACAATACACTTTACATTATGTTTACATTCAGTGTTACGCACCCAAAAGTATTGTGTGTATTCTTAAGATGGGACAAATGTGTTGTATTCACAATTTGATGATAAAACCCAAAACTGAAATACATTTACTAAACATGAAAAATCCTCCTGGTGCAAGAGCAGAACTCTCCTCTCCTACTTCAGTGTAATGCACCCTTTTCTACAGTTCATCATACAGTGTTTTCATCCCTCATTTTACATTCATACTTCACATTTATCTACGCTTGTAATTTGTACCAGCTCGGTCCATCCCTATACGTATACCTATGTATGCATATACAGAATATTTATGTTGTGTATATACAAAATTCCCTTCAGGATGAATACTTTTCTTTCTTATCTTATCTTGCTGTAGGAACACCTGCAGATTGCAGTTGTGTAAGACTTATGGAAGTTGGCTAAAGTATTACACGCTCATTCATCATTTATCGATTAATCAAATGGCATTGGAAGGGGTTCATGTCTGACTTTGCATTCACAATTTATGCCAGAGCTTGTTTTTCTCTCGCCGGGTGATTTCCTGGAACACTGTGTGAATGAACTCTAGAATTTCAAAATTGCTCAAAATAACAAGAAACATTTGTCTTACCTATTACAGTTTAGCTATAAACTAAGATGGATCATGACAGCAACACACTGTGATGGATCCGAACGCTCTTTATTGTGTCAGTCAATCTAATCCCACTGGGTCTCTGTCTGTCTATGTGTGTGTGTGTGTGTGTGTTTGTGTGTAGTTGTTAGGTATGTTGGACATGTCTGTTCCAGTGGTGGCTAAGTTCAGGCGTCTGGTGGACAGTCTGCCCAGGGAAACTCTTCCTGATGTGGTAGCCTCTATGATCCGCACCTCAAACAAGGAGAAGCTACAGGTGAAGTGACTGTTGGGTCAGTGTCACCCAAAATTGAAACTAATTACTTAAAAAAAAACAAAAACAGGATGTGACAGACAGAAGAAAAGTTTAAAGAGACAATTTTTTAGGTTTTAATGTGATTACACCATCTTTCAAATTAATCAGATAGTATATATCAACCTGGGTGAAATTTGGTGTTTGTGTGTGTCTAGGGGGGGAGGGGTGTATTGGTACGTCTGCCACAGTTTATAGGAAACTACCACCAGATGGTGCCAAAGAGAAAAAGATTCAAATACTACATATATTAGAGTGGTTTTGATGTTTAATGGGTTTAAATGAATGTATTTTGAAATCACAATTTTGTATCTCCATGTGTGCTGTGAAGGTCCTGGATGCGGTGAGCTTGGAGGAGCGCTTTAAGAAGGCTCTGCCCATGTTGACCAGACAGATAGATGGACTAAAACTGCTGCAGAAAACCAGGAAAATAAGTACTGACAATGAGAAGAGGGTAACTTACGTTTGCATTTCTCCTTTTCCTTTTAACAATGTCTGCGTTTATATGCCTGTTCACCTCTCCGCGTCTTATCTGTCAAGGTATTATCGGTGCGTAAAGGTGGAGTGTTCCCGGGCCAGCAGTTCAGTCTGGATGAAGAAGATGAAGATGAGGATGGCGACGACACTGCAGCCTTGGAGAGGAAGGTCCACAGGGCCAACATGCCTGAAGCTGCACTCAGAGTTTGCCTGAAAGAGCTCAAGAGGTGCATTCTCACCCTGATTAAACCATCAGCTTCTTCTTTATAACAAAACATGTTGAATTAACTGCACTCAGTCAAGGACATGTACAAGGATCCTCTTGTACATGTCGATCATTCAGGTGAACACACTGCCGTCCACAAAACACCACCAGTTATCCAATACTTTGTTCTCTCGGAAATGTATTTAACACCTGCAATTTAAAATAGGTCTTTATATGCAGTAGCTTTCTTTGTCAAACTGTACCTTTGACTGCACAGTTCACAAAAATCATTATTTTTGGTGAAATAATGGCACATGATGTTACTCTTTCCGTACCCAATCAAATCTTTTGATTTTTTTGAAAGAATCCGACATTTTAAAGCTGTTTGAACCCTTTCAGTATTCTTTGATCCCTTTAAATCCCTTTACTCAGATGTGGTTTTGTCTCGAATACATGGCCCTACCTCTTCTGTGTTTAATGCGTGACTTCACTGATGAGTCCTGGTCCACAGTCAGACCAGTGTTGCCTTTAATCTCATTCATCTGCGTTCAGATTGAAGAAGATGCCTCAGTCCATGCCTGAGTTTGCCCTGACCAGAAACTACTTGGATCTGATGGTAGAGTTACCGTGGAGCAAAAGCACCAAAGGTAAATAAAGCTGAAGGCAAATCGTTAGCAGAGTCCAGATCCACAAGCCAAAAATGGGAGAGCTTTGTTATATTTGGAAGCCGTATTTTTTCACTTTTAATGGAGCTAAGCTAAAACTGTCTCCCTGCTTCATGTTTTAATGCTAAGCAATGCTGAACATGTGGTGACTGTAAGATTGCGGTGAAAACTGTGCTGAATATTTCAACGTAATCAGTCTTGTATTTTTCTGGTGCACTGCTTTTGCTTTGTAGCGTGACTGCTGGAGCTCTCTGTTTTCTTTGAACTGTCTTAAATGATTAACGTCAAAATATTCTATTGGCCAAATGAAATTATTATATTTTAACAGATTTAAATATTAATGATGAGTTAATATGATAAAAACACACGACACATTCCTCACTGAGGTCGCCTCTCACATTCATTTGTACCCTTAAATCAGATTGCTCAGAAATATCTCCAGTGTAGTCAAATATACTGAAATTCTTATAGTTAAAGCAGCACTAATCGATATTTTTATATTAACAATAGATCAAATGACGACATTTAATTTGAATATGAGAATAATCACTAGACTCTGTCGTTCGGTTCAGCTCTATGGAGCGTTTTAGCATCTTTCGGCTCATTGTTTTGGTTTTAAGTCCTGCAACTTCACTGTTTTGTCTCACTCTCACCGCTCTCATCAACCCAGTTACCAGCAGCTGCAGGTAGCTGTTTTCAGCAAAAAAGCCCTGAACCCACTGTACACTACCTGCTCAGCCCCAAACAGCAGACACACAAAGTTAGAAACTGGCTGGGTGAATATTAGACTTACATTCACCGGGTTGTCAGAAACACGACTCAAGATGAAGCCATTGTTGCTCCGTATCTGCTGGGTGTGTAAATAGGCAACTTCTTGCTAACACATAGCAACTCTAAAAGGTGATATGTCAGCGTTATGTGCTTGTTCTGCTGCCCCCTGCCTTTCAAAAACAAAAAATCAGTTAATGCAGCTTTCCCAGACTCATTTCCATCAAAATTCCAAGGCAATAATCTTATTCAAAACAGAAAATACAGTGTACCATGCAAAGATATAATGTGTTTGTGGTGGCCAGTCACAGTATCAGAATATCAGGCCCACTGCCAATAGATTTCACAAACTGACATAATAACACTTGTGTCTTTGCTTGGCTTTGTCTCTGCTGCTGACTGCAGACTGCTTCTGTAACAAATAACCTCAGATCAGGAGACTTCCAAATTTGAGGACAGGGTTTATTCATTTGCAGGGCCACAGGTCATAGCTTTTTCATCGAAGAATTTAGGAGGATTGTCTGTCCTTGAAAGACCGACCAAATTTGCCAAACCATTCGGGGAAACTTTCAAGCAAACTGCAGCTCCCACCTCACTGTCTTCACCTTCACTAACTTAAATGTTTTCTCTTGCTTTCTTTGATCTATCCATCCGTCACATCCTCATTCTCCCCACCCAACACACACACTCTTCAGACTGCCTGGACATCCAAGCCGCTCGTACTATATTGGACAATGATCACTACGCCATGGACAAGCTGAAGAGACGCGTGCTAGAGTACCTGGCTGTGAGACAGCTGAAGACTTCACTGAAGGTGCTTCTTATAGATCTCTGTCCATTAAACATATGAAGACAAAAAGTTATGTATTGTATAAAGCAAGAATCCATTATTTAAAAAAATAGCAGGGGTTTCTGTAATGTGTTACATATTCAACTGTGATTTCATGCCACTGCTGCTGCTGTGTCTTTAGGGCCCCATCCTCTGCTTTGTGGGGCCCCCAGGAGTCGGTAAGACCAGTGTGGGACGCTCCATAGCCAGGACTCTGGGCAGAGAGTTTCACCGCATCGCTCTGGGAGGCGTCTGCGACCAGTCTGACATCCGAGGACACAGGTGTGCTCATAAGATAAGATAGCAACCCTACTGAAGGTCTAGAACAGCAGATGTTTTATGACCACAGTGTAGATGGGGAGTTTTCTGGAGCAGAGGGGAGAGTTTCCCTAAATGGTAGTGGACTACGCAGTAGAGGTGAGGCAAGCACAATTACTTAACACAGTAAATATTCAGTACGTATGTTAGTAGTGTAATTTCAAAAGATAAGAATTTATGGACTGAGGATAGAGGGGATTCATCTTCTGAAAATTTGATATTTACTTAACACTGATGAAAAACAAGAAAAATTAGGCCCAGTTTGAAAAAAACCTGTTTTCTCTTAAGTATTTCTTAAAAGACTCCTGTCGGAGAGGGGTAATGAAATTATTTTTATTCAGTCCATTTGTAGCAGTTCGACACGCTGGCTTAAAATCCTGCCAGTGTCTTTCCAGCGTGCCACCTGTGTCTAATTTAAAAGACGGATGATTAAAACACAGATGTGCATGTTAAGGCCCTGGAGATGAAAGGCAACACAGCTTCTACCCTGAGGTGGAGACATGCATAAGTTCTGACAGCACATCAGTGATGCCGGGGGACCCCCACATTCAGACATGACATCTCAGGTTCAGCTCAGGTTGCAGGGCTGATCCTGTTTTAAAGGAAGAGTAAACAGAGCTGAGACACCTTCTCTTGGCCAGATGAAAAACGTGTGTCTGGCCTACCAACAGCAGGAGTGCAAGAATTAAGATGAAAGTTCTGTAACGGTTGATTACTCAATTTGTTCATGTTGAAAAACAAATGTCTCTGAAAGGTAAACCGCTCCAGTAGTTTCTTATTAACAGTTTTGCGGTTTTGTATTTTCGTTTTCTTTTGTTGCTTTCATTTCCTTTCTTTGAACCCCAGAAACTTCACATTTCATGCTCTCAGCTTGTAAACACTTGAAACTTGCTTGCATTAGGTAATTTGTCACAGAGAACATTATGTCAACAATCAAGTTTTATTATTGTTGCATGGTAAGACAATGCGAACTTCTAGAATAAGTCGATAATATCATATTTAAATGCCAAAAATGAATGGAGACAAGACATGATGTTCATCTTGACATATATATTTGGGCACCTTTCTGTTGTCATCAGTAGAATAACGTTTGTTGTGAGCCTTCAGATTGTTTGAAAATGATTGGAAACGTTTACCCAGTAGGTCAGTAGTTCAAATCCTGCCCATTTCTCCAGACGTACATATGTGGGGAGCATGCCCGGCCGCATCATCAACGGTTTGAAGACAGTAGGCGTCAATAATCCTGTGTTCCTCCTGGACGAGGTGGACAAACTTGGGAAGAGCCTCCAAGGAGACCCTGCAGCTGCACTGCTAGAGGTCAGCTCTGTTTGTCACTCAGATTACTTGTGAAGTACTATCGGATTTCTTCACTAAAAACCCTTAGCCGTACACGCTTTCAATCTAACCTGCTGGTTAACCTTAAAGGGACCGGTCACCCAAGAATCAAAATGACATATTTTTCCTCTTACCTGTGGTGCTATTTATCCATCTAGGTTGTTTTGGTGTGAGTTTTTTAGATATCGGGTCTAGAGGGGTCTGCATTTTTTATATATAATGGAACTATATGGCACTCGGCTTTTGGTGCTCAAAGCGCCAAAAAACTACATTTGAAAAGCTCAACAGCAACGTTTCTTTCCAGAAATCATGACCCGCTTACTCTATGAACTATTTTATTTCTGCCGAACTACACCCATCAACCGTATCCCCACGCAGAAGGGATGGTGCATCTACTCGTGGACGATAGGCTTAGCAACAATAATATTCTAACTTATTCTTCGCCATCAATGTTTACATCCTGCGCTGTCACGAGCACGAGTCTCTCATCCATGAGTAGTTGCACGCTTGCAACAATCTAGATGGAAACATACAGGTACACTACAGGTAAGAGGGAAAAATAGGAAATCATAACATTTGGATTTTTGGGGTGAACTGTCCCTTGAAGCTTTGCTAAAACTGCTAAGAAGACACTAAAAAGACAGACCCTGAAACGGTTTCTACGTGTCCCTGTAGGTCCTGGACCCAGAGCAGAACCACAGCTTCACAGACCATTACCTCAACGTGGCCTTTGACCTCTCCCAAGTGCTCTTCATTGCCACTGCGAACAGCACAGCGACCATTCCCCCCGCCCTGCTGGACAGGATGGAGGTGCTGCAGGTAGCAGGTGGGTTTAGGTGCAGAGAGTCTCTCTCAGGAACCATGTCTGCAGGTTCCATTTGATCTTGAGGACAAGCTCTTGCTCAGGTAATTAAGCAGAGTGCATCAGTATTATTGCATTTACTGCAGAGTAGTCAGGGAATAGAGGAAACAACTCCATATCCAGCTGCGTATCCAGTCACCATTGGATACATGCAAACGTGCACACACACACAACCACCACAGTCACTGCTGCCAGGTTACCAATGATGAGACGTATTACTGTGAACTGCGCGAAACTTTGAGGCTGACTTTTTCTGAACCAAACAACACCTGAACACCACAGTTTGATTGCAAAACAATCTGTTAGCCTCTAAAACATGTTTAAGGGACGTCCAAGATAACACAGTGTTGTGTTAGACAGTCATAAGCAGAAGTATATCCGTGTCTTTCATTCCAAGATCTAAATAGATAATAAAAAAAACCAAGGACAGATATTTACACACTGTAGAATGTGGTATCTGTTAGCGGCTAAATGTCTAAATGAGTGCTTCTCCCAAACTGACCCAACCAGCTACTGTATCCTGTAACTTGAGTTCCTACCGCTACACTATTAGTTTGATGGAATTAAGTAATGTTAGGGCACACGTTTGTAATTTGACGCAACAAAGTAATGATTTTGAAAAATCAATTCAAGTAGCACATTAATTATTAACGGGGAAATCCACCAATTTTACACATCAAAGCCTGTTTACAGGTCTTGGGGAGTACTACTGTGTATATGAAAAAAGTTGAATAAAGCCTTATGTCCCTCCAGAGGAAGTTATGTAAAGTCTGATAAATTGCCTCAAGCGATGTCACTTGTGTGAGCTTACCAGACCTCTGTAGCCTGCTCCTCATCTCTGCTTGTGGCTTTAGGCTACATTAGCCAATGCTAGCATTACACACCTAAATTGTGGGTAATATAGGTGCCGGGTTTTGACAAGGAAGAAGAATGTGTGCAATAAAGAAGACAATCTCTCTGATTTTACATTTACATTTAGTCATTTAGCAGACGCTTTTATCCAAAGCGACTTATACATGAGGAAGACAATGGAAGCAATTTAGATTAAACTGTCAATTGTGAGTACTCTCTTAATTTAGAATGATTTGCTACTTTGAGGGAATGATTCTTTAAAGAATGTGTGTGTGTGTGTTTCAGGCTACACTCAGGAGGAGAGGGTGGAGATTGCTCACCGTCACCTGATCCCAAATCAGCTGGAGCAGCATGGTTTAACACCTCAGCAGCTGTATATACCACAGGACACCACACAGGATATTATCAGCAGGTACACCCAAACACATACAGGAGGAGAAAATAAAGTTAACTAAACTTAAGCTCAACTTACTGATAGCGGTGCGCAGCCATATTGTATGTGCACCTCTTGTCCTTACTCATTTTATTTTTTGGATTAATGAATGAAATATTCTTAAACATGTTGATAATCTGTCTCACAGTATTGACTGTGTCTCTGTGACTATTTTACTGCTGGACAGAATGTGGCTCTCATTGCAGACAGCGCCACATTCTGTCCAGCAGTCGAGTTGAAATAGTGTTCAGAAAGGTGAAAACAAATACCCTGTCTATGATATATTGCTAAATTTGTAGATTCATGCATGTGAGCTAACAAACAAATTCAGAGCAAAAATGAAAACAAACACAGATTAAAAAAAGATAAAGCATTTCAAAAGCACACTTAACCCATCAGATCTTAAATGTTAAGCCTTTCTGACAGTTTTCTCTGCTGCAGTAAACACAGTATGCTGCTGAGCTCATATATTGTTCTGATATGAATTATAAAATTAGACTAAATTCCCCAGGTTTTTATGGACATTGTTGCATGTTCACTGCTGAACAGCTTCTACATTTAGCCTGTGAAGGACGGACCCAGTGTGTGGAGCAGAGTGCTCAGCCAGCTGGCATCTCACATTAGGGGCTAACTTGGAATTCCACTTATGGTCATCAGAGTGTTTCATTAAGTTGTCAAGTGGTTTAGTGGCTATTTGTTTTGTAAGTTGACCAGTACTTCTCTGGCAGGAGGACCTTTTGATTACAGAGAACATCTTTGCAGCCTCCTGTATCTGCAAGCATCTGAGTGTGTTGGTCTATTTTATTTCTTCACAGAGTGAATTCCATATCAGTGTTGTCCTCCATAGTGGTTACTGTTTCCTACACCATGGAATCTGTCAGGTGCAGGTTTGAGTCAAAGTATTCCTTTGGATCTCCTACAATTCTATGCTGTTAAATGTTATAAAACAGCTTAGTGTGAGTTACAGCTGCAGCTGATGATTTTTTTCATTGTCGGTTAGTCTGTCGATTAGTTTTTGATTGATTGCTTAATCATAAAATGTCAGAAAATAGTGCTACAATGCAGATCACATTTTTTTGGAGCCCAGTGTGACATCTTTAAATTGCTTGTTTTGTCCCAATAATATTCCAGATACAAATGCAATGAAGTTACAGTCCTGACATTGCAGAAACTGGAAGGATTCCTGTTATCTGTCAATTGACTAATCTATTAATTGCCACATTTTTTCAGCACTAGTGTGTTTTGTAATATTTGTAAGCACAACCTACACAACAGCCTGATAAAACTGCCTGGCAAGAACTCACCAAACATGGAGCTTCTGATGAAGCAGCGGCTTCTGTTTTCTTCAGATGGTAAGCAGTATGCTGCCTGCAGACCTGCAGAGCCTCTGTACAACACTTACTGCACTCCAGTCTGGTTACCATAGAAACCGCCAACAGCACACAGCTTGGAGCTAATCCTTCGGGATCCAGTTAACTGGCTAGATCTCCTTAAAAAAAACAAAAAAAAACAAACATAAAAAACAGAGGAGGTTAGGGTGGAAGAGAATGGAAGTGAAGAGGATTCAGTAGAAACAGGCAGGTTAACAAAAGTGTCAAACTGGTCCTCACATACAATATGAGATGTCAGCATTTCAGGTATTTCAGCATGTAAATCCAGTTCATTTCGAATGGGTGATTTCTGTTTTCTTTTTCCCCAAAGTCTTTGTTGATTTGTTCAGTCAAAATGCAGCACTAATAAAGGTTCTCAGGATTTTCAGGCCCAAGCGGGGCACTACAGTCCCAAGAATTGTTCCTGAGCGCCAATAACGCTTTTAAACTTGACTGGTTTGCCTGCGTTTTGTGTTCCTGATCACATCCCTGACACACGCTGAAGCTACAGTACCAGTGAAACCTCATCTCCACCTCATTTTATTCATCTGTTTTTTGTATGTGTTTGTTCTTTTAGGTACACCCGTGAGGCAGGCGTGCGCTCCCTAGAGAGGAAGATCGGGGCGATCTGCCGAGCTGTGGCTGTGAAGGTCGCTGAAGGTCACAGAGTCACCAAGACAGAGGCTTCGACCCCAGAGGGCCCAACACAGCCGCAAGGTAACAGCCAGAGCGCTTGGTCTGTTTTCTCTCTCTGTGGGCAGTTTGGACTTGTGTGAGGCAAAGGGTCAAATCCATGGTTGCATGTCAGCACTCTCACTCACACTAACACATATACACTGATACATAGGAAGATAGATCACTTTCAACTTTGTGTAACCCGACTCATACATTAATAGATTAACTGAAACAGTGGACGGAAACGAACGATGTTAACACACCAAAAAGCACTGGCAACGGAGGGAAACAGGGCCTGGTGAATATGTTAAAAGTTACATTGTTAACTAAAGTTACGCTGCATGCCCACACAGTTTTTTCTTTCTTATTAGACCTGTTCTCGTAGGCGCCTGAGCAATGGAGCAAATGCATCCCCCTTATTCATTTAAGGGGAGAAAAGTTGCTACCCAACTTTTTGTCTTTTTAAAAATAAACTTATCAGAATACGGTCCCCGCAATCAGGTGATCATATTTAAGCAGCCTATATCAATGATCGTGTTACTCTTTTCAGCAACTGACAAAAACAAGTAATACAAAAGTCACACATTCTTGGACCAGCTTTTAAGTTGGTTCAGTCAAACCGACTCTGGCTGTCAGTAACAGTCTGTCAACACGCACAGGAGTCTGACTGTTTACAAAGGTGAGAAACATAACTGCAATCATGGACTGAAAATAGAACATAGGAAAAGAGGCTAGTGTATGTTCAGTGAACCTGCTTGGCCCACTGACTCCAGCCAAACTCAAATTAGCTAAAAGTAGGATAGTAATGATTCGATAGGATTCGTCTGTGGAGATGTTCGCGAAGGAGCCAAATCAAAGAGTCTTTTAAGTGGAACGTGGCTATTCATATTTTGCATTAGCCCTGTTGGTTCAATTATTTGGGATGTACAGCAGACTAACTTAGAATTGTGTTTCCCAAACCTCTATTAGAGACCTGCTCCAACCCTGTTTCACCACAACTGGCTCAAATTGGATTCTATGAGCCATTAACATTTCCCATTACTCAACACTGATAAACAAGACTGGTCTGTTGTGCTGGCTCTCTGTATATACGCTTATCTCGTACGCACAAAATAATTAAAATGTGGGAACCAAGATTTTTTTTCTCTCTCCATGGCCACTCCAGGGCTCAGTAGGAGGTGGATGAATACAGAGAAATTAAATGAGGTCACTAAACTCCATGTACCAGGAGGCCTTTTTCATGGTTGATGTTTTGACATGTCACAGCAGGAAAATCGCAGGTGTTATTAAATGAAAAATATAAAATATCGCTCTGTTCCATTTAGGTGCTCCAGTTCCAGGGTCCTGGCATTGTTCATGCTGGATCACACTCATGGCTTACTGGGGCACTTAAATAGAACGGAGCCATCCTTAATGTTAATAGTTACACCTGTGCTTGTCCCGCCTCTAACAGTGATGTCAGTCAGGCACAGTCTGTAAACACCACACAGTGTTGAGAAGAGTTCTAATCAGGAACAATAAGTGAAAACAAACATGTGGGTGTTCCATGGCCACAGAGTAACTTCTATTTAGCACAGGGTGGCGCTAGTCCATTTCAAAGGGAATCCACAAAACTGACCAGACTTTATACTGTAGAGTAAAAAGGTGCAGCATAAAGCCTGTTACATAGAAGTAACCAAACCTGCAGTGGACATATATCCTGTTTATATCACTGTTTCTTTGTGTGATAAACAGTAATATCATTTAAACACGATTTCTCAGCTGCTGGATGTCTGAAGTATCCTCGTAAGTACAACATGAGGTCTTTCAGTAGCTGTGTAATGAGCTGGATAATGTGCGGCCAGCTGGTCTTTATTAGGAAATAAACCCTGTCAAGTCTTCTGTCAGCATGTTTGGAGGAGACTAGCTGATTGTACTGGATACTAAAGGACAGTAGCCACCCCAGCCACAGCCTGTTCACCCTGCCGCCGCCTGGAAAGAGACACGCAAGCACCCGCTGTCGTACCAACAGACCTGCTAAATTCATCCTCAGCACTCCACCATGTAAAATAGTATTTCATTTCTACGACTTATTATTTATTCACTGGTCTCCGGTATATATATATATATATATATCTATATATTTTTTGAGTAGCATAAAGGGAACTAACTACAAATCAAAATCTCATTATACAACCCTGTGTTGTAAAATGATCAATAAATCTATCTTGTATCACCTCTTACTCATTTGGTAATGACATTAGAAAGTCAGACTCAGTTTTAATTTGTCTGCAGGATTCCCAGTCGATTAAAATGTGTCGATTAAAACAGCAGATTACTGGAAAAAAATTTTTAGGACACCACTGGCGATACTCCAAAATTCTACCAGGCTAAAGTAACACTATAAAGCACTGTAAATTAGACTAAAATTAGGAAGGATTTTAGTTAGTGACTTAAGGAAAGACAGAGTGGCGATGGGGATAAACAGAGGATATCAGCAGTTGTTTTGTGCTGCTTTGTAGAAAGTCCTCTTTGTTGCCAGGTAACTGTTGTCACCGACACACAGCACAAACATTGGATTGCTGTGTGTGCAAATGATGTGTGTTCCCATGCATGTATTTAGCATTTTTCCAAGGGGATGGTGTGTGTTTGATGTCTCTGTTCACTGTTTGTAGTTTCACTGTTTGATGTATGTCTGTGTGTTTGGTTTTCTGTGCATCTTTGCATAATGTAAGTGTGTGTGCACGTGTGTGTGTGAGTGTATATAACAGCTGAATTGCCAGTCTCCGTTGCAGCTGTCATCAGCTCCCCTTCTTTCTCTCTATCTCGCTCTCCCTCTCTCTCTGAGGCCTCACTTCCATCGTTTAGTTTCTCTAGAAAAGATGTGTGGATGGTTCCAGCATGCCCACATCCAGCACTCACCTTATTCCACAAACATAGACGTACATGAGAAATGTTTTTCCTTTAGTCTGGTATTTACTCGTCTGAGTCTCACATCCAAAATGTGAAAGAAAGTATTAGCAAGTATTTAGCAGGTGTTATGCTGATTAATGAATTAGCTATATGACCAACACCTAACAGGGCTTCTCCATATTAAATTTATTTGTGTGTTCAGACAAGGCAGCACCTCCAGAGATGCCCATAGTGATCGACCACATCGCCCTGAAAGACATCCTGGGACCTCCGCTGTTTGAAATGGAGGTAAACGGGACACGAACAGAGGGAGGAAGAGCTGGCTGAGTCAGACAGACCACCATCTGCAGAGAAATAGCAGTGTTCACCATCCACAATTACAAAATCCTGTGCTGAATTGGCATTTTCTTCTGTGGCTGTCTGATCATTCTGACCGCTCTCACAGCTCATGAATATGAAGTCAGAATAGGTGGAAACACAATGCAGCAGCCATGTGAGGTGTCATCATACAGTGTAATGTAAAACACAATACAGTTTGTCTTATAGCAGGTGTTTTCTCTATTTATTTTTTCATCCCTCCTTTCTTTGTTCTCCTCCCTGATGCATTTTCATCTCACTCCTCTCTCTCTCCCTCCTTCACTGTTTCACATTCATTCCTGAATCTGTGAAGATTACAAACGCTCCTTGAAGTCTTTCTGTCTTGTCTTCTGATTATTCCACCAAATACAGTTTTACAGCTGTTTTGTGTGTTGTAAGGTTTCTGAGCGACTCACCCTGCCCGGAGTGGCCCTGGGCCTGGCCTGGACCCCCCTCGGTGGGGAGATCATGTTTGTGGAGGCCAGTCGAATGGAGGGAGAAGGTCAGCTCACTCTGACCGGTCAGCTGGGAGACGTAATGAAAGAGTCAGCCCATCTGGCCATCAGCTGGCTCAGAATGAACGCTAAAACCTACCAGCTCACCAACAGTGAGTCCACACAGACAGATATATATACATACACATACATACTGTACTGTACATGCCTTTACATAAACAAGTCAATCCTGAAAGAGGCTAGTTAACGTGCATTTGTGTGTTATTTACACAGTGGTGGGGGGTCCAGATCCGCTAGAAGGCACAGACATCCACCTCCACTTCCCAGCTGGAGCTGTAACCAAGGATGGCCCCTCTGCGGGTGTTACCATAGTAACTTGCCTAGCTTCGCTGTTCAGCGACCGATTGGTCAGATCAGACGTTGCCATGACAGGAGAAATCACGCTAAGAGGGCTGGTGCTGCCGGTGAGTTATCACATTTAACACACAATAAAATGAACATCTGTCCGTTTTAACAGACTGGATTGGTCTGTCCTCAGGTGGGCGGGATCAAGGACAAGGTCCTGGCAGCCCACAGGGCAGGAGTGAAGCGAGTTATACTCCCTAAACGCAACGAGAAGGAACTCGAGGAGCTTCCAGCCAACGTCCGAGCCGACCTCGACTTTGTCACCGCCGGAAACCTGGATGAGGTGCTGAACGCCGCCTTTGATGGAGGGTTCCCAGGGACAGCCAGCACCCGCACACACACTCAGCTGACCAGCAAACTGTAACATACTGAACACACACACACACACACACGAAAGAATGCATACCTGAATAGTCCTAACAGAGGAGAGAGAGGCATGTTTCAGCTTGGACATCTCAGAGTCTAATGAGTTTGTTTCTGATATGCAGGGATGTTGCAGGAAACACCAGTCCGTGGGCACATCTCTAATCCTGACCAGTCATGTTATTGATCTTTGACGCTGTTTTAAGGTTGAGATTTTCATTTTCAAAGGTTTATTTTCCGTTGAAGAGATAATTTCAATCAAGCCTGTAGGAGAATACATTCGACGTGGTGTGGCATCTTTATTAATCACATATTGGCACAGTTCAGCCATTCACAGCCAACATTGACTAGATCCAGGTCAAATCACTAGTGTTGTCATGTTAGTGCCTTTTGAGGTTCAGCCTTAGTTTTTTTTAGACTGACTGGCTGCAGTATTTACATTGTATTAATAACACTGCTGTAGCTAAGTGGAGCTTATTAATACCACAACACATTGGTGAGCACCTATTGCACTTCTTGATTTAGCTTGATTGCTACAGTTAGTGCTGAAAAGTAAGTTCAAAGCAGTCTGCGGTGACGGTTTGTGTATGTGATGATAGAAGCTGATGAGATGTGTTCAGATGGACTAGATACCTGCAGCCTGTTTGACTGACTGTGTTTAATCACACATTGTAATCCAGTGTAGCCTGACTGCAACTATTTGGTGGCTGTTTTACCAGTTCTTGTAAATGCAGATTTTGAAATGTATTAGCTGTGCAAACTTGATAACAACTCACAACTCGTACAGTATGTATCAGATCCCATACAGAGACCCTGCCTGCTTGAGGTGTGGAAACAATTCCTCTGGCCAAATATTCTTATAATGACAGAATGTTAATCCAAAATAAAAAATGTTTGGCAGAATGAAACGTACCCATTTAATGTCTGGAATTATGTGCATCTGTGGGTTAAGCTGACATTGTGTGAAGAACAAATGTAGTAAAAGGTTGTCAGACTAGTCCATAAATATAACTGTATACATCAATAAGTAATATTGCTAGTTAAAATGAAGTGTAAAAACTGATATTAACTAGAAAAAGAGGGGAAATTAAGGACTTGAAAAATAAAATGAGCTACTGAAGATATAAAATATTGCTGTTTTTCAAGAAACTGGAAGTGAAAGAGAATGTATAAAGCTTCATAAGTATTCCCCATTTCCCCTGTAGCATTTCCAATGTGATACAGTTGAAGATGAAGATAATGTCATGAAATTAGACACATGGTGTCTGTGAACTTCTGAGTACCATTAGCAAGCTAAGTTTGTTAGCATTAGCTTGCCAGCTAAAATGCTTTAGCTTCTGTTACAGTGATGCTACAGCAGTATGCAGTAACGTTACAGTATATGGATGGTTTAATATTACATTTTACATTAATGTTATGCCAAAGGTTAGCCTCAGTTAGGTAGCTAACCTTAACCGAAAAGGCTGGTGCTCAGTGAGTTAGGTAACTAGCGTGTCCATACGTCCGGATTTTGGCTGGACAGTCCGGATTTTAAGACGAACACTAATTTGAATCGGCCTAAAAACCCGCTCTAGAGTCTCTGTTGGGACGCAGCAGCGTAGCGTCTAATGCCGTAAGATCTCCGGTCAAACACATTATTGGCTGAAAGCGGTGTCAAATAAACATCTGATATATCATTGGTTTAAAACGTAAACAAGCCTCCACGTGCTGGCTACAGGCTACCTTATGTCATCACGTTAATGTGCCGAAACGTCAGCCCTCGTTTAAGCCGCTTTATTTATGTATTTCTGTTATTTCCAGAAGTGTTCTGTTTTCTGGCACTGTGCACGTTGCAAGACTTTTTTGAAACAGACGTCACAATGTCTTGAATAAATACAAATACTGTGAACAAACACTTTTTTGCCTATTCTGCTACACTCAGGTCTACATCAGATTGTCTGGCAATGAATAGAGTAGGCTATTTCAGAATCACTGTATCATGATACCATCGATATGATGGACACAATTGTATTACGAGTACGTTGTAGTTGCGAGTACACCAGAGTCCTATAAAATTATTCTTGCCTCTCTAAATGCTGCAAAGTGTCCTCCTTTTTGGTGTTATGGAAACTACAGGTACTACAGGTAACTAGCGTTTTCAGCTAGCCAGACAGTCCTCTCGTGAAAGATAGATTTAATTAATTTTAAATTAAATTAATTTCACTCAACTGAATGACGGCAAAGGAAAAGGATAAAGCTTTTGACTGTCCATTTAAATTATTTAACTAACATTTTTTTATTGATGTATTTAGTTAAAATCCATAAAATTGAGTTAAAAATGTTTTCTTTACTGTATTTTACATCAGGGCTTTATGATATTGATCTTCCAGCACTGTGTTCATACGGACGTATACCCTGCAGATAAGCAGCACACTTGTACTAATTTCAGCACAAGGGTCAGAGGTCAGTTAGCAAGCAGAAGTGGATCAAATCTGTGTCATGCTAGTGATCTGTAACCACGATGCTGTACCGCTACTGAGGTGTTGACTAAAGAATGGGTTGAAATTCCTGTTATTAATATGAAAGATGTAGGGTGTAGAAAACTGTAGCACTAGTGACTTCTAAATACAAAACACAACTGTAAGTTCATACTAAACCAAGATGCACGTGGGTCCTGTTAAATAACTAAAAATTGAGAGTTGAATTAAAGATGCTTGAAGCCTTGAGAAAGTGTTTTTCTTCTATTCCTTCAGATGTTTTTGTCTTTCAGTGAGTGACTGTATTGAACACACGCAGGGATACAATTGTATCAGTATGTGTGTACATGTATCGGTGAACAATCACCCTAAAGCAGAAGAAAAATCGATTTTCTACTCTGTGCCACAGATGTGTTTTTTTCCCCCCTCTTTGGCGATGTCACGTGAACCACCAGCATGCAGTGTGTTTTTCCCATATTTAGACAGCCAAGAAAAGATTAATGGACCAAAGCAGAACATTTTGCACAGATACATTCATAAAAGCCAAACACATCGAAAGAATTGTGTGGGTAAAAAAGAGATTTTGCATTCAGCACTTGTACTATATAATGCTTTACATAAAAATATACTTTGTTGCAACAAAATATGCAAACCTCAGCAGTGTACTTTTATCAATGTGAGGCATTAATGTTAGAAAATAATAAAGTTAACATTGTGCTCTTTATCGGTCCATATGTGTATTTGGGTCATATTTGGTGGCAGAGCCCACATGTCAAAGTGTCTTTGGGCAAGATACTAAACCCAAAATTGCTCCCGAGGGGCTGTGCCCTTGGTGTGTGTGTGTGTGTGAGATTAGTTTCTTTGGACTGATGAGCAGTTGGCACCTGCCATCAGTGTGTAAATTGGTCTGAATAGTACTGTGATATGTAGTGTGAAAGCACTTTGAGTGGACAGAAGGCTAGAAAGGCGCTATACAAATACAGTCCATTTACCATTTAATAACACTGATGAGTCGTTGCCCTGTGATGAGCAGTCACATGTCCTTATATGCTGAGTCAAATACTGTCTGTGTTTACATGTATTATTTATCTCCATTCTAGTGCATTTATCCAATACTTTTAATTTGGTGCTTAGGTTAAAATGGGGCCCTGCAAGCTTCATTAGTCACAGCCGCCTGCACGTTACTCACTGAAGAGGACCTTAATGAACCATGTGCAGAGGTGGAAAGAATAACAAGAGCACCTAACAATATAATGCAGCCCAGCACTGCAATATACATTACCTTTCGGTGTTGCTGAGTCAGATAAGGGTTTATTAATCTCTGACTGTCAGTCCACCCATCCATCTTTCCGTCAGTCCAACACGTGGTAAGTACGTACGATTATCTGCTGGCCAGATTGCCATGAAATAATAAATCACTGCCCTCAAAGGATTTTTTCAAGGTTCATGATGGAAAAGGGACAAAATTAAGCGTGCCAGAAAAAATGGGCTTGATTAATTGGAGCGTGTTGTTGATGAACACCAGTTTGTCCCACAATGCAACGCATAGAGGAAATGGAGGAGCTGCGACTCAGGTGGAAAGAATTAAAACGAAGGTTGTGGTCAGTGGTGAGAAGGTTCGAGCAGCGGCTCAGAAAACGAAAAACATAGTCCTAAATGTTTTGAATGAATTTTCCATTTTCTCACATCTTCCTATTATCATTAACAGGAAAGTGCACTGATTTATATTAACAGCAAAACTTGATACTATGTCAATTAGTATGTAGGCCACACTGCATACTATTAGAACTGTATGTATTTCATGTTGATAGTAAAATCTAACGGTTTTAATGAAAGCCTGACCCTTCTTGCACCAAATTTTGAACACAAGAACTATAAGCTTTTCCATTTACATTTTCCATTCATGCCCCACTCAGGACAAAACCATTTAAACAATCCAGAAGCCTTTCTTCTTGTGCCACCATCAGCCCAAAATGTAAACTTTGTACACAAGACATCTCATAATCTCATAAGCTTTTTTGGGGGTTGGTGTAATGATGATTTCAGCCTCAAGGGGCTGCTATTTAGTCTTAAAGGAACTAATCGAAGATTCTCTGCGGATGGTGAATCTACACACTCCTATGAAAAAGTCTTGGTAAGTTCTGGGTGCTCTCTCTACCACAATATATATTACCTGCATTTCTAGGCTTTAATTCATCACATCCCTCCTTCTTGGTCACAACATAAAAAACACTTAAGCAGGAGTATTACAGTGTTTAAATATGTGGCTCCTTTATGATGCTTACGTACTTGTACGTACACACTGTATGTGTGTCACAGTGAGTTCACTGCAGACACACCCAGTCTGAGTTAAACCCCAGTATTAGGACTCCCTCTCTAAACCCACTGGATTCAACATTACCCCTCTGGTGAATGGAGGACCTTAACCTATAACATAATTACCCAGAGGCCCTTGGGGTGTGCTTAGCTACTGGCAGCATGCCCACTTCACATGGCAGAGCACCCCCACACACACAGAGCTCATACTGTATGCTCTTATATCAGCTAATTTTAGGTGTGGTCCCTGCAGACAGGCTGGACCCCTGTGACCACATGATGGCAGGAGAGGGGAACTGTATAAAGGGTTTGAACTAACATGGATGGATTTGTCTTGAACCCCAATTCAGGTTCCCAATGACACTGTCCAGTTCTCAATATTCATATATTGTATATATGCATGACATTCTTTTACAGTGATGAAATACATAAACTAATATGTTACGGTAGAATAAACTGGCAACGTGTGCTATTTCGAAGAAGACAAAGGATCATTGGGAACTGTAGGAAAATGATGTGTGTTGGGAGAGGGCTGGACCTTATGTTTCACTTTGTAAAAGAGAATATGGCCCTCCCCAACATGTCAAAATGACATAACTGCTGAAGTGGTACAACTCCTTTAACCATTAAAGGGACACTCCACCCTTTTTTAAAATAGGCTCAATTTCAAAGTCCCCTAGTGTTAAATAGTTGAGTTTTACCGTTTTTGAATCCATTCAGCCGATCTTTGTGTCTGGCACTTGTAGCATAGCTTAGCATACATCGTTGAATCGGATTAGACCATTAGCATTGCGTTCAAAAATGACCAAAGACCCTTTCCTTTTTTCCTATTTAAAACTTGACTCTTCTGTAGTTACATCGTGTGCTAAGACCAACTGAAAATGAAAAGCTGCGATTTTCTACACCACTATGGCTAGGAACTATTCTCTCATTCCTGCGTAATAGTCAAGGAACTTTGTGGCCGTACCATGGGTGCAGCGGCGCAACGATATTACGTAGCGCCTGAAAGTAGTTCCCAGCTAGGTAACTTCCAATGTGACCGGCACTAATTTTGTGTAGTTGCAGAGAAAGTTTCAGGCTTGCAGCCGGCGAATTGAATAATGTATTTACCTTGATCAGGTTGATAGACCCTTGCCATCGATGGTAAGACCTCCCATTCGTTACAACACAAGCACTCAATTTCGGTCGGCGTAGGTTGGCAAGACCCACACTTGCACCCCCAGTTCGAATCTGCTCTCCTCGTCCCTTCTGTCCCAGTCTTTTCAGCCACACTTTCTTGCCTTTCACGTTCCAAAAGCTCATCTTCAGTTTATTCCGGTTTAAAAAGATACGGTTCATGATCTGCACCAAAGTAAATATCTTCGGAATCGTCTCTCACAAACGGCTCCATGGATACAAGACACGCTCACTGTGCTTGCAAGTCGTCACGTTGGTTATGTTGACGGAAGTTGGCCTACTTTCAGGCGCTGGGTAATATCACTTCGCCGCGCCCGTGGTATGGCCGCAAAGTTTCTAAGACTATTACGCAGGAATGAGAGAATAGTTCCTAGCCATAGTGGTGTAGAAAATCGCAGCTTTTCATTTTCAGTTGGTCTTAGCACACGATGTAACTACAGAAGAGTCAAGTTTTAAATAGGAAAAAAGGAAAGGGTCTTTGGTCATTTTTGAACGCGATGCTAATGGTCTAATCCAATTCAATGATGTATGCTAAGCTATGCTACAAGTGCTACCGCCAGACACCAAGATCGCCTGAATGGATTCAAAAATGGTAAAACTCAACTATTTCACACTAGGGGACTTGGAAAATGAGCCTATTTTCAAAAAAAAAAAAGAGTGCTCCTTTAATAATTAAGAATTTAAGATGAGGTACACGAAATTAAAGATTTGTTTTTTTACGGAACATAAATGTAATAAATGTAGGAGTAAAAAGTGCAATATTTCCCTCTTAGTGGAGTAGACTACACAGATAACATAAAATGAGTATACTCAAGTACCTCAAAATTGTACTTAAGTATAATACGTGAGTAAATGTACCTCATTACCTTCCGCCACTGAGAAACAAGATATTACAGGTTAACAAGAAAAATTGCATTTTCTGCTGAAAATGTGTGTGAATGCCGAAAGCTGAAACAATTGAAAGCATTGCTGAAATCGGAAATGCCTGAAAAATTGTGAAAGCTTAAAATGTGTTACACTAGTTAATCTGTGGTGCAGTGAATAAGGTGGCGCATGCATCCTCCAGCTACATCCTAGTCTCAACACATAAAATCAGTTATTATCCCAGAACTAAGCTTTCCTGTTTCTTTACCACGACCTTAGGCTTACCATTACACTTTCAGTCTTCAACTGTATGCTCAAGTTCTCATAGGTTTCACTACTGCTCTGACATGAACCATCTTTTCAATATCCACTTAGCCAAATACCAACCAGTGACAATCTGACAAGGAAGTTCTACCAATCAAACAGTGGGGCTGTGTGAAAAATAAGTTTTTTTTGTTTACATTACAAAGATCTGTGTCTCAGAAATAAACATAATTTTGCACATTTAGACTTTGTTTTCATTGAAGTTGTATTTATTACACTGCATCCTGTTTGTATTGAATCATGAACCTCATATTGCGTATTTTGTCATATCGTGAGGTAAGCAGATCGTCCCATTCCCACTGAATAGGACATTGTGATGACTGCAACTCTCTTACCTTCACGCGAATCAAAATGTAACATGTCAATTACGGCTCAGTCATCGCTGAGCAATGTCTCAAAGGCAGCTGATTCAGTTACAGCTGTTGGCAAATGAAAACTGGGGTGTTGAATGTCAATTCACCAGAACTGACGCTGCATCAGAAGATACAAGCAGGTCAAAGACGGGTGACTGACATATTGTTTTTGGTAAAAATGTTTCTGGTATGTAAACATAACATTGTGTGTATTTGTTTAAAATGTCACATCCCTTCTAGTGATTACATGAAAAACAATTAAATGCAACACACACAAGTCTCATAATGCGTACGTTTTATATACATCATGAGTGTTATCCTTAATAATAATATTACAGATATATTATTGAATTAATCTGGGTTAAGGTCAAATTGCTGTAGCCACCGTGGGCTTGTACACTGGTACAGACTCATTTATAAAGCAATTCTTGGCATGCTCCCCTCCCCTCTGTGTTTATATTTATTATAAGAAAACTAGTGGACAGTTCTCTTTGCACTCTCAAGATGTTTTTATGTTTTTGTCCCACATGTGCGTACAGAGCGTGGAAAAAGGTGTTTATGTATTCTGCACCTTCTGCCTGGAATCTGCTCCTTAAAGACTTTAAGGCAAATTTAACACGTCCATCTCACTAAAAGATGAAGGAATTGGAGGCTGATTCGTTGGAATGTCACTGTCTTTGATTAACTACTTTTTTTGCCGGGGCCTCTGTAACTTGATGTGGAATACCACAGTTTTGATAGATACCTTCATCTGCAGTCATCACGACGGCTTCATTAGCAGCTGTTTCTGAGGACTCATCTGCTGTGTACCTACAGTCCATAAAAACAAAACAGAACATCTTTCTTAATACCAATTTTGAATCTTAATTTGTAATATAATTTGTCAGCATTTATATTGTCAACAACATTATTGTTTATCCAAATCTCAACAGCCAATTCAAACTGTAAAATGATCAGAATACCAAGCTTAGAAAAGCTGTTTTGCTATCAAGTGTAATTTTCAAACAAGTGAGCTTCTCTCTCGGTGTCACATGTCAATGGCAGCCTTCTCAGAACAGAAGTTTCACTTCAGCTTCAACAACGAACACTGAAGAAATACCATTTCCAGACATGGCCGCTAACATCTCTTCCACCGACTTCACCTGGATCCCGTCTGCTGTCTGTTGATCTGAAGACATTAAACCATGAGACAAAGGTGAAGATTTGGTCATATTATTGCATCATACAATAATGTGTACCGTGGTTACATGTGCTGAGTAATGAAGTCGAATGACCAGTTACATATCTATCTATCTATCATGGTAAATATTTATTTAAAGATAAAATATAAACAACTCGGCACCCTTTCTGCATCCCTGTCCTCTAAAATCCCTCTGGGATCGCGGGTGACTGGAGCCTATCCCAGTGGCTTCAGGCCTTAGGCGGGGTACACCCTGGACAGTGGCCAACTCGTCGCAGGGCTGACACATAGAGAGACAACCATTCACGCACACATTCATCCACTAGGGACAATTTTAGAGTCACCAATTAACCTAATGCATGTCTTTGGACGGTGGGAGGAAACCGGAGAACCCGGAGAAAACCCACGGTAACACGGGGAGGACATGCAGACTCCACCCAGGGAGGTCGTGGTCTGGTCCGGGATTCGAACCCACGATCTCCTTGTTGGGAGGCAGTGGCGCTGACCGCTCTGCCACCGTGCACCCCGCTGTCAGTCAGCCGTACATTTAATACTATAATGACACCACTGACGAAGCTTCTTTCAAATCCTCTAACTTTTTTGAGGTCCATAATCTGCCTGCCCTTGAGTCCTCAGTGCTGCTGCCTCTTGAAAGTATTTCTGCTTCTAATGTGGAGCTGCCCTTAATATCGTTCATTGTGCCTGAGTAAAAAAAAAAGAAAGAAGATGCACAGAAAACTTTACTGACTAACACCTGGAGTCCGCACTCGTTTTGAACTACATTCACACAGAGACAGTCTGTCCAACACGCTGGTTCGCACTTGGGTTGTGAAGCCCATTCCTCTGTAACACCTCTGTAAAAACAACAGAGTCAGTAAATGACCGGATTCTTTAAAAACAGACACAGCAGCCTTACATTGATGAATGCAACATCCGTGTGTGAAGTACTTGCCAAATACTATCCTGAAAAATCAGTTTCAGGGTAATTTTGAACCCCTGAAATGTCAGCAGGGCCACTAAGTAACAATCAAAAGCATCTATTAAATATTGTCTCTCACCTTTGTTTCTGAGAAGGTCCCTACAAAAAAAAATACATGTGTGTTTTATACTTGTCTTTAAAGAGGGTTTTCACGTTTTTATGATTTAGTGCCCTTGGTTTATTTATAAAATAAAGTTCTGTGGGCAAAGCCTGGCTGAATTTACAATGACGTTTATATTAATGCAAAAGATGAACACTTATTAAAGATACCTGAGCTATCAAGCTCCTCTTCTGTGGAATCAGATCCCAGTTCGGGTTCGGGAGGCAGACACCATCTCCACATTTAAGAATAGGCTAAAGACTTTTCTCTTTGATAAAGCTTATAGTTAGGGCTGGCTCAGGAGAGTCCTGAACCATCCCTTAGTTATGCTGCTATAGGCCTAGACTGTCGGGGGACTTCCCAGGATGCACCTCTCTCTCTTCACCTCCGTCCTCCTCTCCATCCGTATGCATTCTCATCCCATAAATGCATGTCACTAACTTGACTTCTTCCCTCTCCCGGAGTTTTGTGCTTTGTCGTCCGTCTCTTCTTTCTTAGTGTCACTTTCAGCAGGTATTTCAGTGTCCGGAGATGTATCTGGATCGGTGACTATGGCAACCTGCTGGGGCAGTGTTGCTGTGTCTTTGGTGCAGGGGACGAGTGGCTCGGGTCCTGCTCGTTGGCCTTCACCTGGAGCTGCTCGGTTGTCCGTCTGGACCCATCATCTTCCCTTATGTTTTACCACCTAAACATTTCTAACATAATAATATATATATATAAAATTTTGCCATCATGGCTGTATATGTTATAGTTTTGATGCTATAAATCTATTCTGTACTTACATCTATTGCATGTCTGTCCGTCCTGGGAGAGGGATCCCTCCTCTGTTGCTCTTCCTGAGGTTTCTATCATTTTTTCCCCTGTTAAAAGGGTTTTTTTAGGTAGTTTTTCCTTAATCGAATCGAGGGTCTAAGGACAGAGGGTGTCGTATGTTACAGATTGTGAAGCCCTTTGAGGCAAATGTGATTTGTGATACTGGGCTATATAAATAAAATTGAATTGAATTGAATTGAATTGAGCTTGTTGGTGATATCAGGGCTGTGGTGGCTCTCTTGTATTTTCTGTCCGTTCCAGAACCAATGTGGTAAGTGCATTTTATTACTTACCATGCACTATGTCAATGCTATATCAAGTAATTGTGAAATATTTAGATTTTAGATATGGGGAAATCAGTTAAGCTTCAGGAGCGTTACTATAAAGGTGGCGAGGACTTGGGAGGTGTATCGCTGGTGTTCCACTTTAACTGGTGGTTGAATTAACTGGTGATATCCCCCAGCATGAGGCAGATGTGTACAACAGAAATACTGGCTGGATTTTCAAACTTGCATCATTTAGACTCACCAAAACCAAGTCCTTAACACAGGCAACATGCAGCTCTGGTGTAAAACAAAATTAACGTAGTTATTCTCCTGCCTGAGGCTGCTGTTGCCACAGCACTATCGCCTGAAGTGAATAAGTAGGTGACCCTGTCTATGCCCGTTCAAAAGACAGCAAACGTAAATAAATTGTCCAATTGTTTAAGCTGTTGGTCTCATATTTGTGTCATGATCGTTTTTAATGTGTTTGTACATCACTGACACAGTCTAAGGTATCCGTTGGACGCTGTTAGCTTTGTGCCCAGATTAACTTGTGATACCATCGATCAGGTTTCACATTCCACTCTCTTTAATCATTTATAAAATGATGTTGTCTGCTCTTATCTTTTATCGTTATTAATTTCATTTATTTCAGAAATTCAACTTAAAAGGTGAAACTAATATTACATAGACTCATTACATGCAAAGTGAGATATTTCAAGCCTTTATTTGTTATAATTTTGATGATTATGGCTTACAGCTTATGAAAACCCCAAATTCAAAATCTCTACCTGCCTGACCTCACAGGCTGCCCTACATCCAAAGACCTACTTAACAATGACAAACTTGGGAGGCCGACAGATGCATTGAGGACAGCATCACGGGGATGCGTTTCACAGCTCAAGCTTCAGAGTTTTGGCCAGCGCTCACTTCTTTCAGCAAGTGAATGTAATAAGCACCCTGTGTATCAATTTAGACTACACTTTGCTTGGTCATGCAGCGGAAGAAATCAAGTATCACTTCAATATCAAACAGCATTCATTTAGTTTGAACTTCTTGTATAGAGGTGTTTGCTTGACCTTGGTTAGAAGCTGAAATAGTACATGTGGTTCCTGATGAATGGCCTTGAAATATGGAATTAGCGGAGTAAACATATTTAGCTAAAAAGATTTGCTGAGACTACGTTTTCCCCTGATGCTGTAATAAAGACGCACCCTTTCACACCTGGGGACTCAATTAACCACCTTGCTATAGTATCATTTAGGTTCCTTCTGACTGGGACATGAACCAGTGAGTTTCTGGTCACAAACCATTTCCTACAGAAACCCCCAAAATATTCATTTGCTGGATCAGACATTATGCTATGCTGCATCTTGTTCCTGTGACAGTGTGCTCCCTGCTTTTTTCCTTTAGCAAGCCGTGTGCTGTTCTGTAGACAACCCTGGCCTTCCACAAATAAAGAGGAGGTCGGCCACACGCTGATATTTGTAAGCGGCCAAAAGGTGCGATTGATGCAACATTTGGACCTACGAGTTATTCGTCAGGCAGAATGTGTTTTGTTCTTTTTAGTTTACAGCTTTTTGTCCTGCCCATGGCCACCTTTTTTATTTTTATAAACCAGAGACCATTACTGTTCTCTGTAACTGGTGCAATTTTGTATGTACTCCTACCAACAGATTCTAGCAGTTTCTTTAGGTACTTTCAGCAGAAATCAACTGCACTATCGATAATTGGAAACATTTCATTGCTTTTCAAATGTACTTCTTCACCCTAAAACTGCACTTTACAAAAGAAATCTTACCTCGACGGTCCATGTAGTATCGGTTCTGGGGCTTTTGATCACATCACATGGCCTTCAGGAGCAGTTTGAGTTTGCCCAGCTGTCATGGAAATGTAGATTCATCTCAACTTTAAGCCAACATGGACGAGAAGTCCTTAAAGCGCACAGAATTTTCAACTTAAAACATCGACAATTTCATGGCAACTGGGCCAACCTCATCGGTTGAGGACGCTCATGTGAACAGATGATCGAAAGCCAGAAATGCTACTAAATGGACCTTGGTGAGAGATTGTTCTGCCGTGCATATTTTGCATACTGAATGTGCAGAGTTGAGCAACCAGAGCTCTCAATGTCTTATAGGGAGGAAATAGTCTAATAAGAATATTCAAAAGGTGCCCTGTGCAGTTTTCTTGTAAACAACCCAATTTTTACATGCAAGTTACAACCTGCTCCATAGCGCTGCTAGTGGTCAAAAACTCCACAGGGTACCTCCAAGTATACAGACGAATAAACTGGCACAATATTGGATTAATAAAAAACAAACAAACCCCAGCCATAATCAGGACCTGAGACCTACAATAAAAGGAGAAGAAAAGGCACCAGGTATGAAAAAGATAGATTTATTTAATGACAAATTAAAACAGAAAAAAAAAAATCAAGGAGTTGAGGGGAGAGCAGCAACATTACTGAGACTCCACGTGAAGAGAAAGGGAGAGATGATTGGCTTGACCTCCCTCCCTCCTCATAGACAAAAAGAAAAGACTTACCACACAAGAGGACGGAGAGACAAATAGATGAGGAAAAACCATCCAACTCGGAAAAAACAAACCTTCAGAAGAACAACACAACTTGCTTTTTAACTACAAACACTGAAGTTTAGCCACAAGTTTTACAACTGCCTTTTAATCTTTGTTTTTAAAAGTCATTACAAAAAATGATAATTATGATAATCTCCATTTAATAATAACAATAGCAACATTGTAACGGTAGAAACTGTCCCTCATTCCTGGTTGGGTCGTCAGTCAATCAGTGGTTGAGGCCGACACTGGCAGACAGAGCAAGATGGAGGCAGAGGAGAAATGAAAGGAGTGCGGAGAGAGGAGAAGGGAGAAAGTGAGCGGGCTTTTTGACCCCTGTCCATCTCGCGCGCACACACACACACAGATATCAGGAGTTCCTTTCTCTTTTCATACCAAAAAAAGAAAAGAAAAAAAAAGACAACTAAAATAATTAAAAACAAAAAACAGACTTAAGAAATAAACCCCAAAAGGAAACTGACTCAACTGAAATGCAGTGTTTGCCCCCCCCCCGTTGTGAAAAACAAAAACAAAATAAGACCGCTCTAATCCTTGACGAAACATGCTCTGACACACACTCAATTCATCCACTATTACACCTGCACACACAGCCTGTAATGCAAAGAACAGGCGTGTGTTGTCTGTGTGTGTGAGACAGAGACAGAGAGACAGAGACAGAGAGAGAGACAGAGAGACCGAGAGAGAGAGAGAGAGACAGAGAGAGAGAGACCTCCGCTGCTGTGTCCACTCCATGAAACAAAAACAAAATTAATTCCAGGGCTGATGACGGCCTTCTTAAATCCATACAGTGTGAGAGCAGAGTCTGTTCTAATAACTATCAACGACGACAGTCAACTATTTAAAGAGCGTCCGATTCACAATCTTTAGCCTTGGGTGGACCAGAAGGAAATCGGAGGAGCCTGTACGATCTTCTATAGACTGAGTTCCTGCACTGCAGTCCTAGACATAACTGGGTGTCTATGGGTATGGGTGCTACAGCTGTTCATGTCTACAGGTGACGTTCCAGTCCCAGCCATCGATAGTCATGTCAGTCACAGGTGAGATATATATACCCATATATACCCAAATCTGCAATAAGGAACTTCATGGGCTCTGGGATCCTGTTTGAGCTAGCTAATACATGAAGACGCTCACCGTGGTGCAACCTAGCCACAGCCACGGTTGAAGCCCTACAAGTGTCGGCAGCGAGTGAACCGTTCCATCCAGGAGGTCAGACGGGTACTGAGGTGGATTACAAAACAGTTGGGAATGGGCGGAGGGGCTAGATAGCTGGGCTACCTACCCAGCACTGACCAGGAGTCCGTGTTGAAATATAGCTTGGGCCTTCCTCAATGTGTAGCCGTCAGGGCACATGGCCGCTCAGTGGTGACCGGCCTCCAGCGTCTCCGAGTGAAGGTCGGAGAGCTGTAGCGTCTGAAATGTGTGAGGATGACGGAGGGGAAGAGAAGAAAGACACTGAAATAAGAGTGGTGGGAAATCACTTGAAGAGACGCGAGTTTGACTGAACAGCTTTTCAGTTTGTGTCCGTGTTTATGACCAAGACAGGGCGAGACTGCCTCTGCGTGCATGAGTCGCACATGTATGCGTTTGTGTGTTTAGAAGTCTATAGCCATCACTACACAGTTATGTCCTTGTGTATATTCATTCCTCCACTCATCCATCCATCCATTCATCCATCCATCCATCCATCCCACCCCCCGGGCCTCCACGGCTGCCCGATCAGACAGTCCAATTCCACGTCTCAAGGGGTGAGGCAGAGGGGGGGTGGGGTGGGGGAGGGGGCGCTGTGAGGTCACAACTGATTGGACCCCCTAAAAATGCCCCCTGACAATCTGTAACTTTTTGACCCTCTTCTCTTGAAAGTTCTTAGCACATGGAGATGGTGACGTTGATCCCCAGGTTGCCGTTCTCGGCAAACAGCTGTGCGATGGACGTGTCGAACACCAGGCAGTCGCTGTTCATAATGGCTGTGGCGATGCCCTCGTGGATGGAGCGCGGCGTGGCCTCCCAGGTCAGGCGGCGCCGGTGCCCATTGAGCTCCAGCCTGTAGGCGAAGTTCTCCGCCTGCTTGCGAGTCCCGATGAGCTGCACAATGGCGAAGAACTGCTGGTGGCCATCGTACTTCTCCTGCTTCTCCAGCACCAGCATGAAGTGGAAGCCGAAGCAGGACTGCATCATTACCCAGTCCACAGCACCTGGCAGGTTGATGTCCGTGGCCAGGAACACAATGTCCTCCCCCTGGACAGACACACACAGGTTAAACAGCTTTAGTCATCATTTCTGAAGACTACAATATAATGAGAAGTCTCTAAACTCGATAAGGGTTTGAGAAAAATACTTTTTAGAGCCAAAATATACTTTCACAGGGAAACCTAACAATGTTTATTTCTTTACTTTGGCGAATATTTCAAGCTAGTTGTTCTCCAGAATGAGCTATCACACTAAAAGGAAAACAAGTACAAATTAAAACCCTCTCGCATACCATTATATATATCAAGTCGCATCCACACATACAGTTTATTCAGCACTGGCAAATATGGTGATGTCATAGGGTTGAGTGTGAAACTGATGGAAAATGCCAACTGTTGGGATGCCTGGGGATTCACATATCTAGGATACTGAACATGCAGCACGCAACAGTTAACTCTTGTAAGACAGAATATTCAAAATCAGAAGCAGCAGGGGCCGAGATACACTGACATTAATTCTCTAGTATGGGTTGAGATCCAAAAACACTGGGTCCCACATTTCCCATAATGCAACTCAATGGCATCTTTTTTTTTTTTTTGAGACTTCCCATTCCTGCTAAATATACAAATAAACATCTTATAAACGCCACACACACAGTTTGTAATCAATACCTTTTTAGTCTTCACGCCCAAGCTGAGATAACTATTTATACTATATTTTCTCTGTATGGACAAATCTCCAAAAAGAAGCATTCTGTAGTGTCTGGGTTTGGACCTACTGAAAAGGCAAATCAAACACAAATCACATATTTTAAAAGAAAGCGTTTAGTCTCTGGACCAATTGGGTACCACAAACAGAATGCATGTTCAATTATGGCAGAGTGGATGGCAACATGCACAGAAGGCAAACAGCTGATATTTAAATTTTTATAATTACTGAAAATTAAACATTTATATTTTAAGTGGAGTCTGGTCCTGTTTCTAACTGCGCCCAGGAGGTAGTGTAACATTCACTAAGGCTTTTCCTTGAAGGGTTCATTCCTTCACCACATTGTGAAGCTTAATTCACCAGAAACACAACCGCGAACAAATGGAGATACTACCTGTGACCCCTCAGACTCCTCTTTGCTTCCACAAACGTCACTGAACACCCTTTTCAAGCTTAGTTCATAAGAGACGCTGAGGAGACAAGTCAATGTCTGACCTGCAGTGTGGTGATGGACTTGTGTTGGTGCATCAGATGAGGCATGACAGCGTCCAGGGAGCCCTGCCACTTGCAGGAGGCGCCGGGGCAGGGGCAGGAGTACGGCCGAAACTCGCACAGCTCTTCATGCTCCGTCTTGTCGGTGTGAGGCAGGGTGACTTCGCAGCCCGATGAGGCGTACTTGCAGGGGAAGAGGACAGAGTTAGCCACCTTCTCCATGGCCAGGTTCCTGATGGAGCCCAGGGGGCCTCGGCAGGTGGGACAGCACGTGAGCTTGGGCCGGCAGTTGGAGCATACCTGGGAAGGGACACATAAAACGAGTTCATCCTCAGAGATGTTCTTCTCTTAGAGGAGCGCGAGAGGATTCTGAAAGGTCATCAGGTGGCCAAGCACCCGAGATCTGTTATCCATCTTTTCCTTTCCAGATACACTAGGTCAAGATGAGTCTTTACAAATGCAGTCTGGTCAATCAGTCCATTCATTTGGCAGTCAGCACGAGTTGTTTCAGGAACAGATTTATACTTGCATAGTACTCTTAAAATCTGCAGCTTATGCCAAAGGAAGCGTCATCAGGGATGAATATTGTTTTGAGAAACCGGTTTGTCCGAATTGCTTCGCCTACTCATGATCAAAACTGTTCAGCAGACAGAGGACATTATATACCTGCACTTAAGTTCCAACAGTTTCTCCTGCGATGCTAAGTTTGTGGCCTTTACCCTTTTAATGTTTTCACATGTTGAAAAAAACACAGCAGTTTTAAACCTTAAACAATACTTTTGGTAAGACTGTTGGAAAAAGCGGTTAAAAATCTTTTCAAATAAAATTATAAAAAGTTATATTGGAGACAGAAATAGATGTTTATTCCTGATCACTGCGAGGGTGACTAGGTTATAATTAAGGATTAAATACTAAGTAATATTTCCTTAGTTGTAAAGCCGCGTCAAGCAATCAACTTAATTTTACCACAACACTGATTTCTGAAGGCCCTACTGAGTGAATATTGACCATGATTAGATTAACATTATTGGAATTGAACATAGTATCACTGGTGTGTAGGTTTTCACGGAGCTTAAATGCAGTCCAGTGGGTAACTATTTTGGTTTTAAAAAACTATGGTTGTTTCACAAAATTGAAAATTGCTATTCATGACTATTAATAATATTCTGAAAAAAAAAAAAAAAAAAAAAAAAAAAGGAGCTGTATGCAACATTTACTGCCACTAAATGTCACACTAGAGCACCAGGATCTCAGACCAAAACAAATGGGCGCTAGGGCCCACCAGACTCCACCGTGAAAAACAGTCATTTAACCTTAAACAAAACAAACACACTTCATTCAAACTGGACAGAAACAAAATAAAACTCACCAAAACCATCTTCATTAGTCTTTCCACTTTCCCAACAGTCACCAACTCAGGTTTCGTTGAAAATAAACCCTTAATTCATCGTGTTCGATGAGAAAAGAAAACAGCCGCGGACTGCAATGTAATCCTTGGGACAAATGCGCCCCTCAAAGTACATCCACTAAAAAAAAAAAAAAAGTGCTTGATTTTGCCACTGACAGGCTCAGATTGGTATTCAAAGTGTGACAACATTATGGAAAGGATTCCTACAGAGACAGACCTTTTTGTTTAACCAGAAACCAGAAATATCGCTCTCGCTCCCAACCAGACTCCATTGATAAAAATTTTTTTACCTCCCAGATCATCTTAAAAACACACTTCATTCGACAGAAACAAAATAAAACTCACCAAAACCGTCTTTGTTAGTCTTTCCACTGTTCCAACAATCACCCAATCTGGTTTGGTCGAAATAAACCCTTAATCATCGCGGTCGATGAGAAAAGAAACAGCAGTGACATCGCTCTCCTCAAAGCCAACGGTTTCAGAGGGAGGGAACAACATGCAAGCGCGGCTGGACCGGCTTCCAAAACAAAAAAAAAAAAAAAAAGAAGCTCCGATGACAACGCAGGCGAAGGGAGCGGGGGGTCATTCTCTGCTCACGAAACCCTTGATCCACTATTTATTTACATAGCAAATAGTTGTTTGCTGCTACTATAAAATGTTCAAAATCTTATTAACAGAACCTTTAACTCAACACTGTAATTAAGGCTGACTTGTTCAACAGCTAAACTGTCCCAGTAAAAAAAAATATTCTTCCCCTCAAGGAAACTTGGTCACAGTGTTGATTACTACTGTATGCAGTATGTGTACAACACACCCACATTTAGCAAACTTACAATGTCATGGAAGGGAGACACTCGAAATGACATGTAAAATGTACTGCCTATAAAACCGGCTCTGCTTGCGTTCCAGGCTGGACAGTACCTACCAGGTGTCCGGACTGACACTGCAGGATGGGGGGTAGGACATAGTCGAAGCAGACAGGACACTCAAACAGGCTGGCCAGGTCACTGTTGGAGGCAGTGGTGCCTGACAGGGTGGGCACGCGCTGGGAGGGGGGGCACTTGGAGGTTCCTGTGGGCAGCGCGGTGGCAGTCTGGCGACTCATTTCTGATAAAGGGAGAGAGGAAAGAGAGCCATGATAAAGTTTTCAGCACATTAAATGACATCAAAGATAAAAGTCTTCATAGCAGAGAGAAGTATGCAAGTTCTGCACATCTATGGGTTATGACCTTAAGTCCCTGTATACCTCAGACACCTCTACATCAAGATGTGGGAAAACCAAAAGATGATAGAGAACTCTGCTGAGTTCACCTAGTTCATCTATGTAATATGACAGATCTTATTTGTCATCTAATGTTCCTCAGCCAAAAAAAACAAAACCCCCAATTCAAAGCCATT
This sequence comes from Coreoperca whiteheadi, assembly GCA_011952105.1. Lineage (NCBI taxonomy): Eukaryota > Metazoa > Chordata > Actinopteri > Centrarchiformes > Sinipercidae > Coreoperca > Coreoperca whiteheadi. Next base: position 23,989,381 of record CM022474.1, read on the forward strand.
TCAAGTCCACATCTCTTCACTAGCCCATTCTAGTTGTAAGCATGAAAAAAATGTTGCCACACCAAAGCAGTCAAATTTATGAGACTACCAAGTGAAGGATTCATCATGAGGTGAGAGATAGGTATGGGCCGGTTTCACGATATACCTCGGTTTGAAAAAGGCAAGTTTCCAAAACCACTAATATTTCCCGAGGTACTGTTGCGACGGTATGAGCTGTTTTTTCCCCTTAAAATGGACTTTTCACAAAGAGATATCTAGAATTTGCGATGTTTACAGAACCAAAAAGTGCAGGGGGAGCCCCCAGGTGTGAGGAATAACTCTCTCCAACAGGCCCCCCTCCCCTCTGGTTGCGTAAGGAGCAGTCAAACGTTCACAGCTGAAGGAGGAGAACCTCTGGAGCTATTCCCCCCGGCACCGGGCAAGATCAATAAGTTCTAACGTTACTGGTTCTTTTATCGGTACCTTTTTAAACATTTTAGTGGTGTCCTTTATAAGTAAAGGACATCACTAAAATGTTTAAAAAAAAACTCTACAGCCTCTCTTCAAGCCTCGACACCCAAACAAAAAAAACAAAAAAAAAAAAACTGCAGAGGAGAGGCTCTCGGTGCTGTCAGCCTGCCGGCAGCGCAGCAGAACAGAGGAGCGCCTCCAACTACACTTGTTACTTTAAGTGCAATAAAACCTTTGTGAGTAAAAAGCCAATACTTTATCAGCAGTCTGCTCTGTCCTCTGTGTGTTTACGTGTGTAGGCCACATCTGCAAAATCAATATTATGTGTCCACCCCATTTTACAAAAGATAAGCTAGCTAGATCAATCTAGGGCTGTTGAGCTGCAGGTTTAGGGCTTACCTAAAAGACTGAATTTATTTTTATTTTATTTAGGGGAGGGGGTTCCAGAAAATAATTAAATCCATGTTCTATTTGTTAACAATGTTAATATTGTAACACTATAACCTCTAATACTGTTAACGTAACATAACGTTTACTAAAGTTCCAGATGTTCTGTGTTGTGTCAAAATAAAATACATTCTATTCAAATGGAGAAAATCTGAATATCCCCCCCCGCTAAATTAATCTATTCTCATCTCGTCACTCACCACACTCCGTAGCTTTTGCAGCAAGAGAATGTCAAGCAGAGCCACACTCCACGGTTTGTGTTGACCATATCCTCCATTGTTTAGCAATCAACCATAACACACATTTCAGGTCCACTCTCTGATCAAATGTAGAAGGTAACAGTGTGATTACATTATTCATAGATTCAGTATGTGTGTAAATGTAAAATCATGTACCAGACTGCTTTACTGGCTTAAAGAAGCAATCAGTGTAGTTAACCACTTGTCTCAAACTCTGTAGACTGGTCATCCTATCACACTTCCCAAGTTGGGTGACTGCTGTAGGCTGCGTTCGGTCTGTAAACACAAACTATACAAGTGCTGCCTTTGGCAGTTTAGACACTGGTAACTGCAGGAATTTGGATTTCATTTGGAGCATACTGACTCTTCACGGGGGACTCCATACCATCTTTCTATGGCGCTATATGAGAAATGAGCAGAGAACACGTCAGCATCATCGGCGCCTGCCTGTCAGCCTCTCCACAGTCTGAGCCTACCATGTACAACATGGCTGCTATTGTCCCAGCAACAAGTCAGTGCTGCACAGACGTTCTTAGTCACATATATAGAAAAGAATCACCACACAGTAAAGTGAACTCAGATGTGGAGTGTGTTTAGCTGCTGTTTCCTATCGTGCTGTGCGGTTGCCTTGGTAACAGGTTTGTGGTTAAGTATAGGATTGGCCTGTGGAGCAGAGAAAAGGAGAGGGTAGAAAGAGGGGGAGTAAAAATGATGGGCAGGAGAATAGGTATGCGTAGAGGAAGGGGGGCAGATGGAGAGCAAGGAAGGAAGAAAGAGGAGATGATAAAGGAAGGGGGGGGGGGGGGGGG
>CM022474.1:23991350-24003684 GCA_011952105.1 Coreoperca whiteheadi
GGGATGGGTGGGGGGTGGAGTGGGGGGAGGGGGGGGAGGGGGGGAGGGGGAGGGAAGGGGAGAGGGGAGGGGGGGTGGGGGGTGGGGGGGGGGGGGGGGGGGGGGGAGCAATGAGACAGCAAAGTTTAGAATCAAGCAGGGCAAGTACATCAGAGGTGGACAGAAAGAGCTCAAACCTTAATAGGTACATGGACAACATGACGATGAGTTAAGAGGAGAGAACTAGAGGAATGGAAAGTGTGCAAATAAGCAAGGAGTGGACACAGTAGTGTCGGTGGCAAGGACGGGAGGATAAAGAGGATGTTTCTCATGTCAGGTCTTTTCTGGGCAGTACAGGGTTTGGGTGGGATGACTGTGCATGCCTGTGTCCCCACCTACTCTGCTACCTGGCATAGTTCGTCCTTTTTATAGCCCTACCCACAGACAGACAGCAGGGAGAGCCAGAACAAAAAGAGGAGAAAATGTGGAGAAGAGAGGATAGTATGTGTGGGAGGTGAAGACAAGAGAAGAGAATCAGGCGGTGGGACAGCGCAGCAATATACAGACAGAACAACAGCTGGGAAATTAACACCCACCAGAAGAATGCTGCCAAAGCTTTGGTCATGGCTACTCAATTTGCCCAACCTAGCAGCTAATTTAGCAATTGAAAAAACACTGCTGGAGTCAGGGAACATCAAAAGGTGGTCTTATGTTTGCATGTGTATCAGGAGCATTGTTAAATGCTGCATTCAAGTCCTACTCATTTGTTTAAAAAAAGGAACTTTGTCTTTTTACCTCTTTATGAGGATTTGATGAGGCCTACTACTATGATTAGCAATTAACCATTTTTTTTTAAAAACATTTAAAAAGAAGTTTGATGAGTTTTAGATTTGTAAGCACAGTACTATAAAGCAAGTGAGTTTCAGTGCTTCTGCCGAGGAAGCCTTTTTAAATTTCAGTGATTTGTGATTTCCTGTTGACATTTCTGACCACTCCCAGAAGGTTTTGGTTTGATCCAATAACCATGAATACCAAATGGGATGCTTTTATCTACATCATCACTACTTGCATAAGCCTCCCTTTTACGTGTAGCTTGGCAGCTGGCAACACTGCCAGCGCATCTGTCAGGATAAAGCTTCTCTGCGTGCACACATGCCAAAATGCAGAGGTAAAAACTGGACATAATGAGAGACAGTATTAGCTAGCTGTAACTCTGCCTGCCAGCTTGTAAACACATCTGCTGTGGTGGAGATAATGCTTTAGCAGCTATTAATAGAACTTCTTAGCTGGCTAGCATGCTAGCAGCAACACTAAGAGCAGCTGGACCAAATTAGCTCAGGACATTCAGCTAGGCCAAGGCCAGGATCACAGTCAGCTAGCATGGAAGACTGAAATAACACAGGGTAGCTTCATACACTAAGTCCCTATCTTGGCAAATACAGCTTAAAGACGATGCTATGATCAGAACTGGGTAAATAGTCTTTTGCTTTAGGTGAGTCGCTTGCATAAATCTGGAGTATTTCTAAATTCATGCTATTATATGCATATAAAAACATAGATTTAAAATAGTTGTTTAGGTGCTAGGTTTTTTTAATAGATATAAAGCAATCTATATATCTATCTCAAAGTTGGAAACCTGAACTTTTTTTTTAAGCAAGCTCAATTTTAAAGAAATAAATAAAGAAATAGCTTATCATGTGTAACGTTTAACATATCTTCTAGTTTAAACATTGCCTTTGTTCTGTTCACACTGATACTGCCTACACAACTTAAATGAATACAACTGACCCATACCATGTATTTAAATGTGTAGCACATGTCCATGTGTGGTGATGAGGTAAGAAAATAATTTTAATGAATACTTGAAAAAAATAAATAAATCTAAAACCACTTTGCTTAAATAAGCCTTGATAAAGGACTCAACTAGTCATTTTGGTAAGAGCAGAGGCTATGTGCCAGCTGTTTGTGTGGTTTGGGTGTGGCTGATTGGTACTGTTGTCACACAAGAGAAACACTGCAGTGCCATCCTATGAAATGCATGACCGCTTGAAATGAAAGTCAGAGAGAAATTTCCACGTGTCAATCTGCTAATCTAGACTGTCTGGAACCATGATAATACATTCCCCCTTAATCAGTTAAAAGTAGCCTAGAAAAGATGAGTGGGTTACAGATAACAAAACACGAAGAATACTGACTGCAGCTCAGTCAGCAGAATTACTGAATGGCTAAACACACTTTACTGAACTAGAGCAACACTGGACCTCAACCAGGAGGCCAGGAAAGGGGGCGAGTTGTGTAGCTTCAGAGTTGAGAAACTTTTGAGTTGCCACACCCAATCCCAGCGTGAGTGAATTTTATGTATTGACCTAATTCAACTAGGAGGGTTTCATCTGTCTGGAGGTAATTTTATAACCTTATGATTACTTATGATTTGAGATCTTCATTCACTGCTTTTTATTGGTACACAGCAAAAAAAAAAAAAGCCACCTCAGTTGTGACTGATGTGATTAACAGATTGCTTCTGATTGGCTGAGCTATACACACACACTCGCGGGATTTGCGCACCCAAAACGCCACCAACTGCGATGGTGTAACAGCTATAAGAACTAAATAAGTTTTAAGAAGGACATGCTGAAATGTTTTCTTAGTGGTTTAAACATTACTTCTGACACTGGCTAACAACAGCTACAATGGCTAGTTGGCAGCACTTAAGGCTGCAACATGTAGGAACAAGCCTTAAGAGAGCCAGTGGGGGGATAAACATAGTATCACTTGTTTGGGCACACCCGGGGCTAAGAGGTGACACTGCTCAGATAAAGGCCAAGTATGGACAAGCAAGGCCCAGCACCCTTCTGTTAGCAGGTGGCTTAGAAAAGGCTTTTACAGTCTGCATTTAGCGTTTACAATGCTTCCGACTTTTCACAATGTGGACATTCACAAGAACCAACAGCTCATTAGGGATGAAACTTTCCCAGGGAGCCTTTATACCAAAATTATACATTCAACACAAAAGGTACAACAAAAGGTGTGAGAGAAGGAGGCGAAAACATGAGCTCAGAGAGGCTGGGGAGACAGAAAGAGTGAGTCAGCTAACCAGATCGAGAGATGGCAATGAGCACATACTGCTCTGTGTCAAGCAGGTGGAGGGAAGGATGATGGCAGAAAAACAAACAATGACTGGGCACACAGTCCTCTGCAAATCAGAAGCAGAAACATAATGGCAACAACGGCAAAGGGGAAAGGATTGAGCATACACTATTTTCTGTTTAACACCGAGCCCTGTATGCGCGTTCTAATAACAAGGCAGAACAAAAAAGGCTAGTAGCAGACCGAGACATCATGTTGCGAACCTCTCTCTGTGTTGGAGAACAAGAAAAATTGTGCTACATGCTGCCTAAGCGGAGCAAACTGGGAGCTCCAAATCCTCAAACAGGAAACAAGTCAACCAACAGCTCGGACTAGAATGTGTTTAGGACACAAATTAAAATGCTGTCGGAACCATCGCCATCAAACACAACTCTAGATCGACAGACTAAAGAGGCTGGGAAAAAAAACACTGACAGCAATATAAATACCCACCTTCGTCCATAAGATTTCCAAATAAGGCTTTCGTCTTCTCTTGAAATGTGGGGACCTCTGAAAAAAAGAGAAAAAAAAGGAAGGTAAACAAACATGACTTGGAGGAACAAGGCTAGAAAATACTGGAATCAAACCAACTAATCACACCACAACAGTAAACCTACAATAACCATGAAGTAACAGACCGTGAGGTAAAGACCGTACTCTGTGGTATACTGGTAAACATCTATATACAGGTTCTGTCATCTCTGACACTCTCTGGGTAGCACACATGCTCCACGTCAGTTCACATATGAAGCAGATCGGATTTACATGATGACACAGTCTAATGTTTATGGTTGCCATCTCTGCTGTGCCAACAGGCTATAAGAGACCAGGAAGGGCACGGCACATCCTGTGCACTTCCATAGACTAAGGACTGCTCATTCAAGGCATTTAAGCCACTTTACTGCACTGCTGATGCAACGTAGACTAGACATCTAAAATCATTGATCCCTGCTGTGCTGTCAGTTGGCTCCACACTGTTAATTCATATTTCATAAAGCAGATAAAGCTCCATTCGTGAGTTGAAGTCTGTAACTCCTAACAACTGTGTCAGGATCATTATATGCTGATGCAAAACCTATCCCGTTCCACAAGTGACTGCCAGTTGGCTGAGCTCTGCTCACCGACACAGTTCCTCACTTTTTATGAGGTCATCATCAAGATTCAGCTCAGACGCACATGTGTACATTTTACCACACAGCTGCCATTAGCTCAAGAAGAGCTCAGTCTGAGCTTAGTATATTCTATATCCGGCATTCATGCTACAACTTTAAATTGTTTTAGTTTACTATGTTTTAGCACCCTTTCAAGCCCGATGATGCTCTCTCACTGCCTATCACCACCATATTTGCAGCTACTGCATCCTAAACCTGCTGCAAAGAAGCTGTACTACGTCTGAAATAAACATAAACAGAGTCATTATTTCAAGTGAAAAAACACCTACACTGCTTTTGTACACACACGCACTCTTTAAAACAAACATATGATCTTGTAGAATATCATGCATTGCTATAGATTAAACTACCCAACAGTGTATAAAATAGTTAAAATAAGCTCAAACTTCTTCATCTGCAGCAGTAAAATGCAACATACACATTATTGCAGCAGGAATATTAATCGAGAAACATCAAATAGTAAAACACTGACAGGGACCATTTTACCGGACAATGAGTACTTGCCTAACTTTTCCTTCTAGTGGAGTATTTTCACAGTGGGGCTGGTATTAGTTTTGCTTAAGTAATGGAGCTGAATACTTCTTCAACCTCTGGTTAGCACTTCCACAGCCTAACTGTACCTGCATTACCGGCCGAGCCTTCCCCTTTAAAGAAACGTGGCCTTGTGAGTAACTAGAAGTGTCGTTGTGAAAGGGAGCCGTTCCCTTACGTTACTTTAGTCAGCCATAAAGTGTGTAGATGAGCTCAGGTTGCAGTAGAATAGTTACTGGACGGCGGTGTGGGTATTGTCTCATCATATCTCGTTTAAAAATACATTGATATACCACCCAGGACTACTGTATTGTATCACATACAGCAACATATCTTGACAGAAAAAAAAGGATACTTTTTGAGAGGAGTAGCTTACCCCATAATGTAGGTTACAGAGTAAATGTAATGTGACTCATTCTCCGATTTTGAGAAGGGTTAGGGTTAGGCAACGCAACAGCATTTATTTAGCAGAAAACCCTGAGTATAAGTACAATAATCAGTGTACCACGGGGCATGTCTATCAAGTACATTTACATACAGCAGCACTTGTGGTCTGCCTCTGTCACCAGATGACACCCAATTACAGATTTATCAGTCGGCTGATATTGGCCTATCGCAGATATATCGGAATTGGCGTATGTAGTGAGTCAAAGCAGTGTGTTCACAGTAAGCTGCTAACTAGTTAGTGTGTGTTTATAGCAGAGGCTCCGTTTCTCTCAACTCGGCAGCAGTTCATGAACCATGAGTTAATGTTTGTGAGCGTTGCTACAGAGGACATGATTGGGACATGTTTTGATTATCAAGAAAAAAAAGTTTCTGATTGGACTTCAATTCATTGAAATGTGTTTCAGAATCAGAACAAAGCTGCAGCATGAATCTCAGAGCTTGAGAGAGTAAGTTAGAGAATATGTGGAATGTAACTAAGTACATTTAGAACTGGACTATTGTACAGTTTAGAGGTACATGTACTCTACTTGTGTATTTCTATGGCATTTTATTTTCTCAGTGTTCATGTCTAGAATCGGTTAAATTGAACATGTTAAAGAATATTAACTTAGTCATTTGTTTAAGAAAGCAGCCTTCTGATTACCTTTGCATAGGCATATCGGTACAAAATTCACATAGAAAAGGTCTATTTTCATTTCAGCTCAAAAACTCACTATAAAAATCGATCGCCATATCAGTAAATGTTTTCCCTCTTCGGTATCAGTCTCAAAATTCCCATATTGGTTGGGCTCTACTATTCTCCTTAACGTGGAAAGAAAGGGGGGAATTTTGGCCATATTCAAATAACAACATATCTAATTTAAGAGTGACTTATTTATGGAAAATTAGCATCATTTAAGGTTGTTTTTCCAATTAGATCACACTTTAAGAAAACAGGGCTGTGACTGTAAAACCTTTCACAGCATCATAAGGCATAACATACTGTATATTAAACTACTCTTTTGAATACATTTTTGCTCAAAACAAGGACTGGATTTTGTTCCCCATCACTTCCATTGAAAGTGCATTAGGAAGGCATCTCTTTATGGTTACTATGAACAGAGGAATGATTACGTCAAGCATTCACGTTTTGTAAACCCAAATAAACATTGTAATTGGAGAATTGGATTACTGAGTGCATGTAAACGCAGCCACTGTTCGGCTAATGGAACAGTAACCATTAAAGCATTTGTCCGGGAGGGAACGTACAATTGATTTTGATGCATCTACATTACTGCTTATCAAACACTAATAAGGATCCATTTTCAACAAACGTCCACTATTTCAGAAGATCTGAGTTATTGCAATGTGCAAAGTATTTGTGTTTGTCTTTCACAGCACAGACAGATCTCCAGGGAGAAGAGGTCTGACTTCAATCTATCTAAACAAAACGCTAATCCAAAATGCTTTTGGAAAAAAAAAAAAGAAAATATGTAGGTATTTTCTCATGAAAAACTACATTTACTTTAAGTCACTCTGCGGCAAGACCAAACATAAACACATACATTCACACGCTACAGAAAGACTGCACATACACATGCCTCCTGCACTACAAACAGATGGAAAATGGATACTAAAGAGGCAACTACTCCGAGATCCTGAGAGACCGCTGATTCTACACTGAAGCCAAGAAAAGTGAGAATAAAACACAAAGAAATACACAAAGGGAAAGAAACAAGTAGCAAGGAAGGAGGGGAAGAAAACAACTGGGGAAAAAGATAAAATATACAGAAAAAAAAAAGTATAAGGAAAAAGACAAGCCAGAAACAGAGCACGAGTAGAGGGGGAGGCAGAAAACAAGCTGGGCTTCAACACAAACATGCCACTCTTTGTTCTCAACTTGTGGCCCACTCTCCTCAGTCACATTTACATTGTTCACACAAACCCCGCTACATATAATTCACAATGCACACAGGCATGCTTGCTTAAAAGCGTCTTCTGTACTCACACACACCCAAGCTATTCAACATACATTCTGTCACACACAGAGCTACAGCTGGAATGAGCACAGGAAATTACCACATTTTACAACACCTTGGCTGCACTTACAAGGATAGCTGCTTATAACACATTAAAAAAAAAGGGGCAATATGTAAGAATTGAGACTATGCTCCACCTATCAAATCATACTCCAAAAAATAGGAGTAGGACTGCCGTCAGCTAGTTAGCAGTGCAGCTAAACTTTGCGTTCCTATTAGCTGACTGAACCACACATGCAGGCAACTGAACCAGGATCAGCAGGCCCAGATAGGTGAACACGGCCAGACCGGGACCGAACACCGCATTGGAGCCCGACGCAGGCCATTTGGACGACAGCCAGGTGATTTACAGCGGCTACGACTCCGGGGATGACGAAGACGCGGTGCGTTCAGGCAGGGACGGGAGGTCTACGAATATTTCCTTTCTTGACATTTTCTGAGTTTATTTCATTATTAGACTAAAAAAAAGTCATGATGTCAGAACTGTTACTTTCTGAGCTGTTATATTCTGGATAAATCTTACATATTGCCCCTTTAAGCTGTTGGGGGGGGGTTCATGAGCATGATCTTTTAAGAGGTCCTACACCTTTAGTCCTGTGAACGTTCCTTGTGGCTACACATGAGAAGAGTCTGAACAAGGAGTTCCAGGGCGGGGCTTGCAGTGCTATGCTAGCCGGCTTCGATTTCACTTGGATCAGAGACATAGGGGTAGAGCATTCATGCAGCCCCTAAACTCCATATTTCTCTGGCCTTTTCCATGGAAACCACACACTGTTGCTGCTGCCCAAAAACACACCACAAAACAGGATCAAATTTCTTCCTCCTGGTCCCCATTTAGGGAGCATAAGCTCATGAGGGTCCTGGGAAAGCTGTAATGAAAGAGTGAGGGCTGTGTCCAGAATAGGGCAAATCCAAAAAACTACTACATATCACATTTTAAACTCAAAACATTCCTGAGTCACTGGAAAAGGAAGCAAAAAAGGCATCCATCAGAGCTGCCTATCAGGCCAAAGTGAATGCCAAACTAAAAAGGTACACTAGGCAGGTTAGGTGCTTATGTTGCAGCACAGAGAAACAGATAAACACAAATTTAGTCAATAGTCTGTGGTCAACCTGCCACACCCTGACTGCTCCAAATCAGCCACTAGGCGCTAAAGGCAACATGGGACAGTTTAGCGAAGTCATTGTAGATAGTCTCCAACACTGGATTATTATCCTGTTACAAGTTCCACCTTTGTTTTTCCTGGCGCCAGAGCTTCAGGGACTGTTTGGCACTGCGCCACTGCAGCTTTTAACATGTATATCCGCTTCCAAAATCATTTTCCAAAATGACATGTTTGCAGCACAAAAGCAAAATTCCAACAGCAAAAGAAGGGCACGCTTCTATGAAAAACAAATCTTGTATGGTGTAAAAGAGTTGCAGGGAGAATAATCCTTTGCTAATTGGAAAACAAAGCCCTGCTCTCTCTTGGTTTCCCGGTGGAAGACGAGAAGGCTGTAGCTCGCTAGAGAGGAAAAGGAGGGAAAGTCCCAAACATAGCCTCTCTCCCTCTGACTTTTTCCTCCTCTGCGTGCTTTTATTCAAGCCATGTTCTTTCTGTCCCCTGGACTGTGGAAGGTGCTGCTGCTGGGTGTGTTTGTGCGCAAGACGGAGAAAAGCTAAGCCGGCATCCAATGTCAGTCCAAATAGAGCATGCTCACTCACACCCTTCCTCTTTCTCTCTTGGCAGCTCGCTACCCAAACACCTAACCCCTTCTGCTCCACATCATTTCTCTTTCACACAGACTTTGACTTGATTCTTACACATTTGTTATTTGCCCAGCTACATTTCATCTTTCATGTCAGTATCTCTCCATTTTCTACACTTTGTGTGTTTGCTCTGCCTCGAGCCAGCATATTTTGCCTTCTTTCTTTCTCTTTCTCCCTCTTGTGTTCCTCTCTCTGCCCCCCTCCCTCCACCCAACTCTGTGGTTGTGAAAGTCTCAGATTTCAGCCTTGTCTGGCTGCAGGCTGTACCAACAGCTGCCCTCATTGACACCATACCTCACTTTCTCACTGCCTTTTCTTTTCACTTTGTCCTTCTATTGACTTCCCATCTCACTGTTTGCCACAATGTAATAGGTGTATGGCATTACATTCACAACACTCAATTTGAAAAATGTGGTAAACCTTTGGGAGTGTGGTGTATGTTACTACTGAGTTCAGGCATATGCAAAATTACAGATTTGCCCAAAATCCCCAGTTTGAAGATCAAAACAATGTGACGTATTTGTTAGGGGACAGCATCCCTCGTGATGATGAAAATGATGACTGTTAACTTGTTACTTTCTAGGATCAGTCTAGCTATGTAAAATGCTCACCCCTCCTTTCTTTTACAGACTCACTCTCCAGCTCCCTCTCCAAACACAAAAAACACACACAAAACTGAGCCAGCCAGGAAAAGAAGCCCAAGTGACCAACACATGACTGTGAGCCAGAATCTGTCCGTCAGCAGGAGATCGTGATAGCTAGCGTAGTGCACACAGGAAGAGACGTTGGCCCCGTTCACACGGAACACTAAATGCATCTTGGGTGATTCAGTCACAAACTGAAAATTAAAACATCAGAAAACTAAGTTTTAAATAGCCTGACGTGGCTGGTCTGCTTTCAGGCTGCGTGGGTTGTTTTGTTTTTTTTAAACAATTGTTCCAATCCGTGGTCCACTTGCAGTCCTTTGTCAGCATAGTTGCCCATTGTGAAGCACAGTACTGACAGTAGCAATGCTTCAATTAGAAGCCACAAAAATAAGGCTTTCCACAAGATTATGAAGTAGCCAGCCAGTGGGAAAAGGTAGCCAGCTAGGAGGGCCCACGGGCAAGTCCCCCAGAAGAAACATTTTGGCTGTAAAAGCCAAAATTTGATGGCCTTAATTATTGCATATGTTAATGAATTTGATCATATATCTATCTATCTATCTATCTGCAGGAAGTTCCATTACATCACTTGTTTGTTTGTTTTTTAAAAACATGATTTGGGGCATCTGACAGTTTGCATAATTGGTCAACGTTCTAGGATATTTCAAACATTTGTGAGGCTAAGGCATAGCCTACCTTTTCCTATTATGACATAGGGCTGTTACTTTGACAAGATTGCATGTTTTAGTGTGTGTTTGCAATGAGTCTTATTTAACAGGGAAAATGCAGTCCAACATAGTTACAATACAAGTACTGCAACTGAGGATTCTGGGTAAATTATCAGTGTGAAAGCACCTTTAGACCTGTTCATCTTAAAGAGAAGACAGGCGGTACTCCCTCTGCTGTATTCTCGTCACCATTATTACACAACATCTGTTCACATTATCACCAGACAAATAAACATAATGCAGTCAGAAATTCAGCAGCACAAAAAACATAGGGACAAAGACAACCTGCTGTGACACATACATACACACTGTGAGCTACACAAAACAGCACTAGTGACACTAGACAATGCCAAAAGTGTGTTATTAAAAAAGGGGCAGGGCAGCAGATACAACAATAAGCCATCTGGACGAGGCAGCAGTTCACCACCGGAGACCCAAACACTTCATTACCTACAGCCAGGGATTTCCTAAGAAAAGAAAATGGGAGGGAGGGGAGACAGATTATTTAGATTTTAAACATGCTTCAAAAATTCAAACGTCTGAAATTTGTCATGCCGATAAAGCATCACTGAACTGAAATTAAGAGAGAAAGAGAAACAGCAAGACTAGTGAACAGGGAGGACGTAAAACATGCTAGAATAGAGTCGAGCACAAGCCCACATTTCCATACGAGATGACTCCTGCTGTCATTTCCATTTACAGACCGGCTTGTACTAATCCGATGTGAGTAGCTGAAGCAATGCCAAAATAAAAGCAAAGAAATATTCTCTTTACTGTTACCTGTTTAAAAAGTACATGCTTTGGTTACATTAATTCTCCATTTGCAATGAAAAGAAATATCCCTTAATCTGCCAAACATGTGCCATTTAACAGTGTATTGGAAGATGTAACCATTACCCTTGAGATTTCACTGATCTCTATCGGTTCACCATTGTGGAGTACATCCTGAAGCTAATTCTGTGCTGAATTCAAACTTCGTTTCCAGTCTCAAGTCATAATTTTGCTTACTGTAAATCCAGAATGACCCCCGCATAATAAATCAAGCGTTTTACTGTAGGCTGTTTTATGCCTATTTGCAGTATGTGCATCATTTCCAACAGAAAAAGTTAATCATTGTTACTGTTCCAAAAGAGAAAGGTTAGACTACTATATAATGCGTGAGTGAACAAGCCAAAAGGAAGTTTCGAATGTACCCGTTGGGAGATTCACATTAAAATGAGAGGTACTCGCTCCCATCTGGCTCAGAACTAGATATGGTAAAGGTCTTAAAACACTCTTAAAACAAACACTTGCATCAGCAAGTGGCAAGTGTTACCCACATTTTCTGTATTCAGGTGCGTTTGGGCTCAGGTGCAGTTGCCATCCAATTAGTTTTGGCTCAAGTCTTGCTCCTTGTTTATAAAGTACTTTAGTGTAAAAAAGGTGGGGTATGAGACGCTGGAGAAATCCAATACCACGATATAGCGTGAACACCGCAAGTAATGTACCTAACGTTAGCTAGGCTGTGGGTTAGCCAACTGTCGCTACAGTTGCTGCAGCGGAGCTAACAGCCAGAGACACTATGTTTCCCCATTTACAGAGCTGTGTACAAACAATGAAGTTTTCTTTTCAGCGTACACACTGAACGGACAGCTAGCAGACCATCGCATACCCCACTTTTAAGCTAATACAGAAACAGGTAATTTGAGCCCGGTACAAGTGTTTAGATTGAGGAAGCGCTCGAGTCAGGGTGAAGGATCAACTATAGAGTAGTCGTTGATTGGACTCTTCAGAGGAACAGACCGGTTTGTTGACACGTGGACGGGAGACTTTGTGAACGACAATTTCCTCACTGTACTCCACTGTCCCTCGAACTCACAGTGCATACTCCAGGCTCAATGAGCTGTGTTTTATGGCATTTTTTTAAGTTAAAAGTAAAAAAAAAAAAAAAAAAAAAAAA
>CM022474.1:24011043-24022475 GCA_011952105.1 Coreoperca whiteheadi
TACATGTATAATGAAGAAAAAAAGATATTAAAAAATATCGGGTTTTTAAAAATATTTGTTTGTTTGGGGGGGGGGGGGGGGGGGGGGGGGGGGGTGACAAGTCTGGTTACCTTGAGTGCCCTTACATATCCTAACTCCTGTAGTGTGCGTGGAAAAAGTTCTAAAAATTGGACTTTTTAATCATTGTGTCCCTTCAGAAATTTAAAAACATAAAAGCACAAAAAACTCTCGTGTAAACCCCCCCCCCCCCACACAAAATAAAAGAATTTGGGCAGCTAACATAATATTTAACAGCAAATTAGAAATAAAAAAAGCTATCAGCTGTGATCGTTTCCAATCACTTCCTAACAAAACCAGTGGCTCAGCAGTTGAGAATGAAGCCATGTGATTCAGTCTTGATACTGAGCACACATGTAACTTGGTGAGATTAAGATTAAGAGGTCATGCCGCTTTTCCATAGTAATCTGGATATAAGGGAGTCCCCACCACCCGCCCACCGCCAGCATCATTGTAAAAGAAAGAGAGTAGAGACAGATAGGAGTGTGGGGCTGGGCTGGGAGGGGCTACCCGGGCTGGGATTACAGAGAAGGATTTGTTATGTAAGGGCATTGTCCCAGTAGGCTTGCAGCAGACTGAACGCATGGGAGGGCGAGAGACAGACTCAGACAGCAAGAAAAGTGAGAGAATTCCTATTGTCCTGTCCTCAACAATGGCTTAGGCACCACTGTAAGTATGCTTCTTACTGTAATCACACAGAGAGGAACAACATTTCTCTCTAAATATATTGAGTATACCACCTCTTTCTGGGAACATACAGTGCAAAGTAGACCACCTCTATCACATGTAGAGTATACCACCACCTCTTTTTCTAATTGTCAACGGTATGTTCTTTAATGATCCTAAAATAAACATACATATATGTGTCACCTCCATATCCAATATATGGATGATATACAATAGCCAAGTGTGAAGCGGTGGGGATGAGAATCAGCACCTCCAAGTCTGAGACCATGGTTCTCAGCCGGAAAAGGATGGCTTGTCCCCTTCAGGTTGGTGGAGAGCTCCTGCCTCAAGTGGAGGAGTTTAAGTATTTTGGGGTCTTGTTCACGAGTGAGGGAAGGACGGAGCTGGAGATCGACAGGCGGATCGGTGCATCCTCTGCAGTGATGCGGTCGATGTACCGGTCTGTTGTGGTAAAGAAGGAGCTGAGCTGCAAGGCGAAGCTCTCTATTTACCGGTCGATCTACGTTCCTACTCTCACCTATGGTCATGAGCTTTGGGTCATGACCGAAAGGACAAGATCCCGGATACAGGCGGCTGAAATGAGTTTCCTCCGCAGGGTGGCTGGGCGCTCCCTTAGAGATAGGGTGAGGAGCTCGGTCACTCGGGAGGAGCTCAGAGTAGAGCCGCTGCTCCTCCACATCGAGAGGAGTCAGCTGAGGTGGCTCGGGCATCTGTCCCGGATGCCTCCTGGACGCCTCCCTGGGGAGGTGTTCTGGGGATGTCCAACCGGGAGGAGGCCCCGGGGAAGACCTAGGACACGCTGGAGGGACTATGTCTCTCGGCTGGCCTGGGAACGCCTCGGTATTCCCCCGGAAGAGCTGGAGGAAGTGTCTGGGGAGAGGGAGGTCTGGGTGTCTCTGCTTAGACTGCTGCCCCCCCGACCCGGCCCCGGATAAGTGGAGGAAGATGGATGGATGGATGGATGATATACAATTTCTTCGCTAGAGGTATAGCTTAAATAACACCTCTTTCTTCTGGACAAATAGCATATGTTCCTATGTGAATATACTATGTATTCGCTAAACATAAAGAGCGTACCACCTTTTTAGCCACACTAGCGCTGGGCCGGATGGCAATGATCTCAACAGCTGTTGGATGGATTGCCATAACATTTTGTACAGACATTCATGGTCTCCAGAGGTTGAAGCCTTAAGCCTTTGGTTATCCCCTAACTTGACCCTTAACGCCACCGAGAGGTTGACATCTGTGGTTTTGAGTGAAATGTCTATTGGACTATTGGATGAATTGCCATGAAATTTGGTGTCCCCCTTAGAAATGAATTGTAATAACTTTGGTGATCCCTTCCCTTGCATCTAGCCCCATCATCAGGCCAAAATTTTAACTTTTCCAATACTTTGGCAAACGCTACTTATCAAATGTTAGCATGCTTACACACTAAACGAAGATTTTGAACATGGCAAACATTATACCTGCTAAAAAATCAGCATGTTAGCATTGTCATTGTGAGCATGTTAGCGTGATGATGTTACCGTTTAGCTCAACACACCGTTGTACTTAATTAAAGGCTTAAAGAGCTGCTAGTATGGCTATAGATTCTTAGTCTTGTTGTCCAATATATGTACCATATTGTAGCCCAAAAATATAGAATTCAAATAACCTACATATCATAAATACAGCATACACACCTATTCAACATACTACAAACTACACTACTGCTACTACTGCTATAACTAATTAAAATAAAACAGTTTTTTCTAAAGTGCTTTACAATTTAAAAAACAATGCGGTAGGCCACCAATAAAACAGAAGCATCAAAGAATCAAATGAAATTCACACAAACTATAAACTCTGGAGGATAGAATAAATAGAAGGCAATAAAATAAAAAACACTGGTAATAAAAGATTCCATTAATGCTTGTAAAGCTGATTTTGTTTTTTTAGGAGAGAATTAAATGTCTTTGCTAACCTGATCTTTACTGGCCAGCTATTTCTAAAACCAGGAGGTAATGGCAAAGGTTAGGTCACCTCAGTGGGACAAACAGAAAGGCAGCATCTGAGGGAATAGTGAGCTGGCACATGTGGAGTTAGAAAGTCAGGAACGTCCCTGGGTGCCAGGCTGGAAGTTAAAAGTAATCCCTAAAATCTTCAAATAATTTCTGACATTAACATGTAACCAGCAAAGCACTGCAAGGGTTGGTGTAATGTGATCCTATGTCTTGGTACATGGTAGCTGCAGTTCGAACACGCTGAAGGAAAAAGAGAGACAATGTCAGTCTCTGTCAGTACAGGGAATTATCACAGGGATACAATGATACCAATTGCAAGGATGTCAGTGTTTTCATCATTGAATTTAAAACTTTTTACTGTACAAAGAGGGAATGAAACTAAGAGAGAGCAGCAAAGAGTATGTGGGCGAGGGGTTGGGGGAAAAAAGGGAGAGGAAGTGGGGGATCCAAACCCAAGAGAATGTTAATCTGTGCTGGAATGCAGTTGGAATTTGAATTTCTGGTCGGACATCAACAACAACATACATATTGTTGTATTTTGTCTTAACCAAGTGAAAAGGGGAAACGGGTGCAGAAAAGACAGTGAAAGAGTGATTCAAGGAGAGAGAAAATGTGGAAGGAAGAGGCCAAGGGAGATAGTTTGAAGAGGTGTGTGTGTGTGGGGGGCTGAGAAGAGGCATTCCAGAGAAAGGGAGGAAGGAAGTGAGGGGACAGGGGTGATGGATGCAAGGAAGAGGGGAGAAGAATAAAGATAGAGCGTGAAGTGGAAAGAATTAAAAGAAGGAAGAGGGTGGGGGAGAGGAAGACGGTGACCAGGAGCCGGTAGAACTGTTCATCAGCAAATTCCAGACATAACGTTGCTTGGCAGTGGATTCTTATCCACAGACCAGTGCAGATTATTCGCTGTGGATTTCTCAGGTTCCCCACTGAGGACTTATTTACGGCTGAGTTCGAGGTCAAACATGGGAAATAGCCGAGTATGAGGCAGGCAGCGCGTTGGATAGGGTATGGAATTTGAAGCATTGCTGGTTTGATGCTGCTGCTGATGTGCCACTGCGCACGAACACTTTGCTCACACATGTCAGTAGCAAACACCTCACCTTACATGGACATCACACATAGGAGAGGTGTCCATAAACAATGCTATCACAACCCCTAAAGATAAAAAAAAAGTTTATAAAGGCTTTTTGTTCCTCCAAAGGGAGCTGTGTAAAGTCTAATACATGTCCTCAAGTGATGTCACTTGAGTCCGCGTTGGTTGGGACTGAAGACAAGTTTGAAAATTAAAAATGATCTGGGGGTGTTGAGTTAGAAAGTGAGCTTACCAGACCTCTGTAGCCCTCTCCTCGTCTCTGCTTGAGGATCCAGGCTACATTAGCCGCTACTGATGAACTGATGGCGGCGGCCGAGTTGCATTGTGGGTAATGTAGGTGCGAGTTTTTTTGCCAAGCAAGATGAATGAGTGAAATGAGTGAAATAAATGCATTAACGTCTCCACACTACCTTCCATTCCAAACAGGCATATGGCTCAGAGGGAATGGAAGAGGAAAACTATTGCGAGGAAATGAAAAACATATTGAGAGGGAATGCAAATGGGAACGCAAAAGCAGTCCTCAACAAAATTCTCACCAAGACCTTTAGGGGGCTCCGTAAGAAACCAGCTAGCCTGGCTCTGTCCAACAGTAACAAAGCACTTCTAAATATCACTAATTAACACGGTATATTTAATTTATGTAATCTGCACAAAAACTATGACCGGATGCAGTGACTACACATTAAGCCACTATAAAATCACAACAAATTGGAGTACGGATCAAACAAATAAGTTATAACGTGGGAATTAGTGGACTTTAGAGGTCTTGGTGGGCAGATTTTGTTACCTTTGGACAGAGCCAGGTTAGCTGATTCCTCCTCTTTCTTGTCTTTAGCCAAGCCAAAATTGGTCACATGACATGGCTGTTGCTCCCACATGATGACAAAAGAGTTATGACACTCAAGAACAAAAACACTAAGAAACTCTGTGTCACATTACATAATGTCATGTATTTCCTCTCACCAGCTCACTGTGCAGCCTAAAGTCCTCCGGCCACCAAATAACTTCACGGTGGATTAATGTAATTATGTGATTATGAAGTCCAGCTATTAAATTATGGTATACCGGGACATTATCAAAGCACAAGTGCGGCACAAACAGCATTGTTTATGTCTTTATAACCATAACTACAGGGTTGTGTATGACACAAACAGGACCACAAAGCAACAAAAAAGGCAATTAAGGATAGAGTCTGACTCAGAAAAACAGGGCAACAGTGGCACAGAGAGGATTTTGGATATGAGTGGCCTCATTAAATGTGGAAAAAACCACAAGTCTATAATGGGCCTCAGCATTTCCCCATTTTCTGTTCAGAAGTGGTGGTAGCAGGCACACTCAAATCCTGTGCCCACAGGTCGGAAAGAGTCCTATTTTTGTTATACAGAGCATCTGACAGATTGCCAGGTTGGTAATAAAATCCAGAATAGAAAAAAATATCTTTTTTTTAGTTTTCTTACTTGCAACTGACATTTAACTTACATCAAGCTGACACATTAGAGTGTAATTCGATTCATGTACTTATCTTATGCTGACGTTCTCATGCTATAGAAACAGAGACGATTAACGTGCAAGACAAATGTCTAAAGAAAAAAGGGTTAGGGGGATAACTGTTAGCTAGTAAATTAGTTTTACAGTATTACAGTCATTTCAAGCTCCCTATATTATTAACAGAATTTAAATGAACTAGGTGGATCATCAAGCAACATATGGTATGTGTAGTAATGTAGAAACTGCTCCAGGACTATACCCTCTCTCTCAGGTTTTGTAAAATATATTTTATTTAAAGAAAGCATTGTGACAAATGGTTATGCTAGCTGACATTAGCTAGTCATATGGTGGATGGTGTGTGAGTTATCCATCATTTTACTAACATTAAATGTGGAGCAATAAAAAACGTAATTAAAATGAGGTGTATTCAGCTGACACCCCTTACAAACATACAACTGAAACAGTTAATGCCGTGTAAACAAAGACCTGGCTACAGAGCTGTTAGTCCAAGGGTGACAAAACTGTAATTAATAATGAATATAGTGCAGTTTTAGCCTAGATGCCTTTCCTTTGTATCGGTGTCTCTGTGTCCCCTTGTGTCTTGACCAGAGGAACACTGGCCTTCTACTACTAGAGAAGATGAAGTTCCTGTACGGTGTGAATGAGATTTAGCCAGTCTAATCATTTCACACCAAAGACCACCGATTTCTCAAACTTTCCACAATAAAAATGACAAAACATGCTCAATCACTGCTGTCAACAGGAGCCCATCCACACAACACCAACAACCTTTTTTTTTTTACAGCAGGCCAACAAAGAAGCTGTGAAAAAGAGCAGCAAATCCTCGCAGTGGAGAAGCTTGAACAAACCAATATTTGGCATTGTTTTTTGAAAAATTGCTTAATAAATATATTTATATTAATTTATTTGCCTGTTTCTGTGTGTGTGTGAATGTGTGTGTAAAGTGTTAGTATCACGGTCATGATTATTATTGTTTAATTAAACGGAAACTTATTCTGTGACTTCTGTGATCTGAAAGAACCTTTTATATAAAGAACCTGAAGGGTTCATTGTAAAGAATTTTAAAGGGTTATTTATAATGAGTCCTATTGAACACATCAACTTTATTGGACTGTACATCATCAGTGACATCAGACGTAAGCAAATGTGTTGATGATGTGATGATCACAAAGCCAATAAAACCATTCAGGTGAGGGCTCCACTCAGACAAGGAAGCCTACAACGCCGCTAGAGCGAGACTGAAAGCCGGCATCAAAGGGGGCAAAGCGAAAGACATCAGGAGAGACTGGAGAGAGACCTCAGCACCAACAACACCAAAGATATGTGGCAGGCAATCAAAAACATCACAGGCTACACAAGCAGGAGCTTGCACCCCATCATGTGTGAGGCCATGCTACCAGATGAGTTAAACACATTTTTTGCTCGCTTGGATCTCCCCAACAAAGAGTCAGCTGTAAAGTCTACTCCGCCTCCAGAGGACCAGCCACTGTATCAACAGCGGATATGAGAAGAATCCTGCTGAGAGGGAATATGAATAAAGCTGCTGGGGGCCTGATAACATCCCTTGACCGTGTACTTCGAATATGTGCCAACCAGTTAGTCGATGTCATGACTGACAGTTTTAACATATCAGTGGCACAGGCGAGTGTTTCCCAACTGCTTCAAGACAGCCACCGTCGTCCCTGTACCTAAAACATCTGCAGTGTCCAGGCTAAAGGACTCACGCCCTGTGGCTCGCACCTCCATTCTGAAGAAGTGCAAACAGACCCCAGACAGTTCGGATTGGCGGTCACACCTCCTCCACTCTAGTGCTCAACGCTGGAGCCCCCCCAGGGCTGTGTGCTCAGCCCCCTCCTGTTCACGGTGTACACCCACGATTGCAGCCCCCGACAAGGAGACAGCTCTGTGGCGGACGACACCACCATCATCGGCCGGATTACAAACAACAATGAGACTTGCTATCGCGAGGAAATCAACAGTCAGTGGTGCACAGAGAACAACCTACTGCTCAGCTTCAGCAAAGTCACAGAGAACCTGGCATGGTCCTCGGACATCTCCACTGTATTTATTTAACAAAACTTAACTTTTACAGAGGAGCAATAAAATATTTTTCATTTCTATGACTTATTTATTCACTGATCTACTGTATAAATATATATATATATATATTGAGTAGAATTACAAAACAACCCTCTGTTGTAAAATGATCAATAGATCTATCGGGTTAGGGGTGCCGTATATGTACCAAGATATAGAACCTACAAAGGTTCACTATAAAAAGAACTTTTTCAAAAGTGCAGTGTAGTCAAAGCGTCCACTGCTAAAAATTCACAGGGAGACAAAAATATTTTCCTCTCTCCAGCATGTTTTTTTGTTCTCTTTCTCAACCTTTGGGTCAAGGCCTCGAGTGTTACTGCCAAGCTAGTTGTGCAGTAGCCATACGCTTTGCATGCAAAGGCCTTTCATTTCAACGCTAGGCACCCCGATCTGTCCCAAATTAGACTGCCTGTCCTGCAGGGAATTCTCCCTAAGCTATTTGTTGGTCAGAAGCAGACCCGCTCATAATTAGCATCAGTATTTTCTACCGCAGTCGATCATCCCTGGACACACACACATCGTCAGTGTTGGCAAGTCACTTGGCCTGAAACACAAGCCACATGCATTTGCATAATGAAAGCCAGGTTGCAAGAAGCATGTTGCTTATATAATGTTGCACCTGATGTGAGTGTTTGTTGTGTCTCTGGGGCCTGGGCCGTGCCCTGGAAAATGATGAATAAACAGATAAAATATGATATAGTATTATAATATGGATCTCTAAGGGATTCATGAAAACAGGGAATTATTCTGTGTAAAAAAAACAAAAACAAAAACATTTGTTTTCTTAGCAGGGATCAGGCTGAATCTGATCTGCCAGAAACACAGAACACACACAGCATGAAAGCAAAGCGACTGAAAGGACTGAAAGCATTTACCCCATAAGTGTGTGTGTGATCCCCTGCACCTACAGGGCCTCCCTCTTAATAACCCTCCATATCCAATATCAGGAAGTACAATATTAGGTTTCAGTCTGGCTGAATTGATTTCCTTTTGGCACCTGCTTATCTACATGGACGCAACCTTTAACCCTGGGATTCTGAACGGGCCACAGGCTTATGTGGTAGGATGTTGAATGTGTTTTTCCTTTTCATAATCAAGTTTAAGAAATGGAAACGGTTCAAAAAGAGAAACCTCACTGGCCTTAAACAGTGTAAAAATATCTTTGACCATACCAGCTGAAAATTTCTCGTCACTTTGTTTTTTAACAACATAAACCAAAAGAAAGCGGTGTTTTTGCAGTGTGGATGCTGGATACAAGGCAGAATGAAGGGGAATGCGTGTTGTCAAAGGCCTTTCACAGCCAAACAGATGTTGTCATTTATTCTGGCTCTTTGGACCTCTGCTCAGGTTGAAGTTGGGTGGAGATGAGAGTTCCCTGAGGTCGCCAAACTTCAAGTGTGTAAAAAAACAAAAACAAAGACAAAGGTGAAGGTTGTCCTGTCCTAACAGGTACAACAAACCTAACAGGAGAGTCAGAAACATGTCAGTAGAAAATATGTATGCGCATTTCATGGATGATTTTTAAAGGGACACTCCCTTTTTAAATATGGAAGGAGGACAATGAAAATGGTGAATGAAAGCAGCAATGAATGAGTGGATACAATGAATGAAAAGTAGCAGTTTCTCAACCACCTCCCTCTGCTGTGAGATAAATGAGCCATATGGGTACATTTGGGACCTAGGTTCCAAATAAAAGCTATGCATGATATTAACTTTGGGTTGAAATTATTTACAGACATGTACAGCATGTAATCCTATAAAGGGACTTTTGGGGTCAATCCAGACAGAGAAGTGTGACTGCCTGTTAGTCCTCTTACGAACAAGCTGTTATAAAACTCCAACAACAGAAATACACATACTTATTCAGGATTTTGGTGGGTAGTGGTTTTTTTTATTTTAACTTTAACCAAGTGATTGTTGGTTAAAGGAAAAGCATTTAGCTTTATATCTCTTTTTACCCTCCGTTTTAATTATTTTTAACTCCTAGAGTGGTAAATACCTGGAATTAATAGGTGAACAGAGACACAGGGACTTCAATAAAGAGGCCACAACAGTCAGTGTGGGTTAACTGTCATAGGTGGCTATTTATTAAGAACATACTAATACTCTAAAATAAAAGAAAAGGAGAGGACACAGTTGCACATTGGTGATTTGCAGAACTAGATAAATACCATACATACCACCAGCTGCACCAGCTGTCAATCATCTCTTTTCAGCTTCTCAACAATACAGTAACAGTTATGGCAGACTCACTGTATCATAAAGATTAAAACATACAACACCTTGCACCCAAACAATAACATGCTAAAATGAACATAAAACATCACTGATGATTAAAAAAAGCAGCCTGCCTTCATTATCCTACTTAATAGGTTTTGGATCTCACCTGATTGGTTAATGCCCCTCCGTTGAATGGTCCTGGTGCCCTCCTTCAACATATTGCACTAAAATGATTATTTACTGATGTCTATTTTTGACTTCTGTGATAACCTTTTACTACATTTAGTCAGTTTTGGGGCTCCATACATAATGACATGTACTGTACATACATTGTATGCTCTCCAATCAAGTAGGTCAGTTTAGTGCTTGGAAGAATCACCCATGTGTTGATTGTTTTGTTTTTTTCTCAGTGTAAAACAGTGAAAAGAGGTGTGATTTTTAAACGCCTGCTGGGATATGAGGGCAGTGTGGTGAGATTACGCACATGGTGATCCATCATCTCTGTTGAGCCTCTACAATCTGCCCACTGTCGTCGTGAAACGTGTGGTCACAGATGTGTGTGCATGTACATATCTATGAAATCTGGGGAAGCCAAAAGTTATGATGTCAAGTGAAGGGACCAAAAGCACAAGTACTCAAGTGGCCACAATGTGAATGCACACTGACCCCTAGTGAATAATCTGCAGAAGTGACTCAGAACGGCTGTGGCGTCAAAGCACGACTTGTTGCTTTTCAGCATGATTCAAATCTGACGTTGAAGCGCTGTGTGAGGAAATGAGAGTCAGTTACAGGGCTTGTAAAGTGTAAAGTTGTGCTAATGCTTTGGGAACATCAAAAGAGGACAAATATGTAAGTTTAGTCTTAATTTACTCCTTTTACTGGAACCAGAGCTGCACACCAACCACAACCACAGGAGGAGTACACTGTGAAACATCAAGGGTGGGA
This sequence comes from Coreoperca whiteheadi, assembly GCA_011952105.1. Taxonomy (NCBI): domain Eukaryota; kingdom Metazoa; phylum Chordata; class Actinopteri; order Centrarchiformes; family Sinipercidae; genus Coreoperca; species Coreoperca whiteheadi. Next base: position 24,021,658 of record CM022474.1, read on the forward strand.
TGTTCAAATCGTGACATCCTTCTTATGGCAGAAAGTGACATGATTAAAGGGGCCATAAACTCACAATGTGACAACTATTATGAAAAAGAGCCTCAGGTGGCTCTCTCCCTCTCCCACCTCCCACGTCTTTCTCTGCAGCTGTCTCTGTCCAATAAAGGTAAAACTGCCCCCCCAAAAAATCAATAAATGATGAAATCAAATGCTTCTAAGCAGGGTTAATGGTTTTTGTCTGTCAGCAGCAGTTTGTCCGGAAATAACTACTGGCCCGATTGTCGTGAAACTTGGTCGAAGGGTGCGCTGTGGCGTGGGGCCAAGGTAGAACCTATTTAGATTTTGGAGCCGATCCGAATGACGGGCATGGATTCGTCGCGCATGCGTGAACCTGTCATAATTAAATTGCAAACAGTTCTGCCACCTCAGACATCACTGTAGAAACAAACGCAGCAGTTAGCCTACAAGAAACAAGCAATCAGGGATGTGCTTTTCCCAGATTACATAGATCACATTTTACACACACACACGCACCTTTGTTTCACTATCCCGGTGGGAGACAGTCATTGACATAATGCTTTCCCTAAAGCCAACCATCAGAACTAAATGCCTAAACCTAACCCTTACTGTAACCTAATTGTAACATTTACCCTAAAACCAAGTCTTAACCTTCAAAAACCAGTCTCTACCCGTGGGGACCTCCATTTTTGTCCCCACAGTGACACAAGCCCCCATGGGTCTGTGTGCATTCAGGTTTCAGTCCCCTCCAGGATATAAGAACCCGAAACACACACACACAGAGTGGGGGGCAGAGCAGAGGCCGCGGT
>CM022474.1:24028883-24068841 GCA_011952105.1 Coreoperca whiteheadi
CACGCACGCACGCACGCACGACAGACGGTGAATTAACAAGTGTTATGAGTCGGTGTTTAATTCGGCGTGTATCTGATCCACGCGCCAGCACGTATTTTAGTGAGAAATCTTCATTCCCACTAAAATAGTGCAGCTAAACAGACAGATGTGAGGAACTTTTAATGTGTGTTTAATTTCTTAAAGGGGGTTTGGCCTAATATTTTCCCCGGAGCATCAGTTTAATTCAAACTCCTAATACTGTATGTAGACTATATTTTTATAATGTTTTGTCACCACTATAGAAACACTAGGTAACTGCAGAAGTATGATAAGGTTGTCTAATGTTGACTATGGTTAGTTATTGGTTTGATTAATGGTTTACAGTCTAATAATGTGTGTTTGTATTGATTCCTGACGGTGGCTGATCAGGCTAATTATATTCAGTTTCTAACAGCAGTGTGCAGTAAATGGTTGCTTTATGTGTGCATGTTTTATAACCACTTTCCTATCTAAACATGATGTGCTCGGTGGTGTTATGACTCCTGATGTAACTTGAAAGCTCAGCATTCTCGTTGACCTTTAGCTTCCCCTTTATAACATTTATTCACCCAGGAGAAAAAAAAAAAAAAAAAGCTATATTCATTCAAAACTTACCTGTTGTCTTTACGCAGGAAGAAGTCGAGATGAGGTCCGTCTTTCCCCAGAGGGTCATCAGGGATCATGAAGTGGTCCTCCACAAAAGTAAACTGAAGCAACCTATTAGTGAAAAGGATAGAAATATATGGCCATTTCATAAAGTAATAATTGCATGTGACTTTTCAATTCAAAGTATATTAACATCTCCTAGGCTGTATATCGCACCAAACACGCTCAAGCAATTAAAATGTCAGCAAAGCATTTCACAGCGTCTACCCTGGCCTTTAACAACAGAATATACAAATGTAACATACAGTATAGTAACATCATACATAAAAGTAACCCTTTGATTGACCATACTTAGCAAACTGATATAGGAATCTCTGTGTGCGGCTCACATTTACCGACCAAATGAAAACCATCTGCACTAAGAGAACTCTGTAAGTTTGGAAGCTACCTACCTTATTAAAATCAAGATGAATATGTTATTCCATTAACAAAATTATTTTGTCAGAATATATTTATGTTTAATTTTCATTAATTATGTTGAACCACATATCTACAAAGCCAGGTCTGTAGCTAAATAAAACCGATCAGAACGCGCGAACAGCACAAAGATCTGGTTACTAAAGCTCTTCAAACTAATTTATCCACAAAAGTAAAGTTGCACATTAGTCAAATCAACTCGTACTGAGTTGCTGTTGTTATCATGGCAATGTTAAATTCTCATACAAACAGAAAAGTTAAATCACAATGAACCTGTAAACATTACAGTTGTAATTTCATTTGCTCATGATCAAATGTGAGATATTTTTATAGTTTAAAAACGTCTTTGTATCCATTCGTTGTTAAATACTTTTCTCTGGATTATCATAGTAAATCCAAACTACATTCTAAACATGTGTCATCCAGCTGGCAGTCTGCCTCGGTGGACTTTCCAGTCTCATGTTGGGTGATGGAACATATAAGTGAATGACTGTCTGACTGAGGTGTGTATACATAACAAACAATCACCTCTCTTGAATGATCTTGCGCCAGGTGTCCGAGGTGTCGACAAAGTCCCTAAGGTTGTCGTTGGTTACGATGATCCCGTCTGTTTTTTCTGCTAGGTGGAGCAGGAACCTGAGAGAGAGAGAGAGAGAGAGAGAGAGAGAGAGAGAGAGAGAGAGAGAGGATTAGACACTCAGGATTTTCCCTGCGTTCAAAGGTCAGAAACTCGTTCCGGGCTCGGCCGCTGCAGCCCACAGAGGGGAATCCACCGGTAGAGGAAAACCTTGCGTGCTGAGTCAGGAGGAGTTTTTAGGTTAGTTCATTTTTAATAACCCCTAACACAAAATGACCTAATAAATCTGTAAGAACTGATAATTGCTGGTCAATTTTAAGTTGCCGAGAGATCTCGCCTAAACACCTTCCCAAAACCACAAAACAGAGCAATTATTGCAGTATTTTAAATCATAATACACCACTTTTTTCCCCTCATCTGTTGGATCTGTCTTCTAGTTAGTGAGCTTACTCATCTCGATTATGAAAACACAGTATGACTGTAGTTGGTGATGGGCAGGGTGAGAGTAAAGGACACAGTGTTAGATATTTGTGTAGGAGGAGATAAGTTCATAATGGAACCAACATGCACAGAAATAACCGAGCGGTTCAATCCCCAGCTCTGGAGATGCACGTGTTCCCCCACCACTGCTCTACGACTGCACCTCTCTGCCCTCTTACTGCTGTCTAGGTAAAAAGAATGCGAGATTGCTGTACTCTCTCCTGAAAGATGTCTGGTTTGATTTAAAAGTGTGTGTGCGCGTACCTGTCGTCATGTGAGGATATCCTCTGGCCGCACACCTCTCTGGAGGGGGTGAAAGAGAGCAGTCTCAGGTCTTCTAGCTGGTTTAGAAAATGTTGCTCTGAAATAACACAACAACAAATTACGTTAATATTACATGATGATAAAATAGAAAAGCACGAAAACACACACGTTGTTTAGATCCTGCATGCTCAAACATGCACACAGATAGGCTGAAAAGTTGGTTCAATAATTTATTAGTTTATTAATTTTATAGTTTTTGCTGCCAGGTGCCTAAATCTTACTACATTATATTATATTTCCACTTTAAACTGGATACAGTAACATGTAAAAGAATGCGTTAGGACAGTTTGGTTTTGGCTCTCTACCTGAAAACTGAATTTGAAATGTAAACGTATAGTGTTGACTTCAGCTTTCATTTGACTCAGTGTACAGTGTGTTTAAAAAGGTCTGTACCTTCTTCAAACACGCTCAAACACCAGTCAGCACTTTAACCTGCTTGTCACAGTTTCATTACAAAATACAATGTGCTGGAGTAAAGCGCCAAAATAATGAAAAACACATCACTGTTCTTTTACTTGGAGACTGCCCTGTATACACCTGCACGCGTGTACCTGTTGTGAACCGGTCTCTCTTCTGACGCCACTGAGGGACAAATACCGTGATCTCTCTGTGGCCCCGCCTCCAAAAGGTCTCCACAGCCAGCGCTATTCCTCGACAGGAGAAGAACCGATGAAGGCCGTGACTGACAGGGACGACAAGAAGAGGGACACAGTGAGGAGGAGGACCACATGTTTAACGACACTATGGTTTTCACTGATCAAACAGCGGAGGTCCACGACTGACAAAAATGGACTTTATTTTAGAGAAGGTATAAATGTGGTTTTAAGCAAAGAAAGCAATCTTTGTATTGCACACAGGGTTTCCACTGATATCACATAGGAGAAACAAGGCTCCATATCAAATGCCAACTTTATTTTGACTACCAATCATATATATATACATACACACACACAAACACACACACACACAGGTAAACGGTTTACAAAACATTGAAAGAAAATGAACAAAACAGCAACAACAATGTAACAAATTAGGCCCAGAAAACTAGCACATACCTAGTTTAGGAGTGCGTTGTTTGAATAACCAGAGATGAATTGTTATTTATTGTGTCTCTGTGCTGAATTTGAAATGTAAGGAAGTCACTGTTGTCGTCGGCGTCAGGTGTTTGACCCCGGAAGGGCAAATCGTTTTTGATCACTGTGGTGCTGAAGGTTTGTCTGTAATGCTGTAAGTTGTGTTTGGTTTTTCGATGGAAACTTAAAAATGGACTTTCATGGACTGTTCACATTTATGCATGGCGGAAACAAAGAGATTGTTACTCTGCAACCCGAAGAACAGCCTGCAGATTCTCTACTGCACGCAACACACAGCGAACAGATGGTAACTCATCAAACTCAAGTGAAGTGCGTCAACTCCGTCACTCCTGGGTTAGACTTCTCAGTAGCTGAAGTAATATGCTGAGCTCCTCCTATAACACCTAACAAACAAAAGGAATGGGCAGCATACGTCTACCAATGCACCAACGCGATACACAGGATCAGCATCAGTGCCAATACCGACCTTAACAAGCAGATTGGGTAAAGGCCATGATGTGAGAGCCACATCACAACAGTTTCTTTGTCAATGTCTCATTCAAAATTCAGTGTTTCTGTTATTAGTTACATTCATTAAGTCTTGGCGGGTCACCAACCACTGAAATCTCATCATGTCTTAAAGTGACAGAAGTTCCTTACAAATATTAGCAGGACACCACTGAACGTCATACTGGTCTCAATGGTTTCCCTGGCAACAGAAGTAATAACCAAACTGGCTATTAGTTTAGTAGTATGCAATAAAAAAACAGCACCCAAACACACACGTCACACCAACAGCTGACCCAGATTGCTGGTGGTGATGTGCGCAGTCTTGTATGCGCACGTCAGACAGCTGTAAATCAAGAAATGGGTAGCTAGGAGAGAAAACCACAAAACAAATACAAACAACAACAGAGATGAAAAACTCCCTGAGAGCAGGCGGCCTCACAGAGCAGGAAGCTGGCTGCTGCTGCTGCTGCTGTCACAAGCCACAGACCCAAAACACTAGTGACGTCCTCGAAAATGATTTATTTTCTAATGCTTATTTTGATCAGTGCAGTTCCGTACTTTATTTGATGGTCTCAGGCGTTCAAAGGAAATTCTGCCTCGTTACGAAACCTCCAACCCCTTCCATTGATCATCACCTCAGGTTAAACAATTATCACTGTCAGAAACAGAGACGGACTGATTATTCTGTCTGCCAATATTGGCCTATGGCAGATATTGGTATCAGCGTATTTATGTTATCCGATATTCGCTTATACAAAACCGTTTCATTTTCAGCATATTAGGAAGAAAGAGAGGCTTGTATTAATATATTTGTGTTACTACAAAAGTTATCGATCAGAGTGCATTATCACTACAGTGGCAAGCAAAATAACATGAGAGAGAACAAGCCGCTCTCAAGAAATCCAACGTACCAGTAAAATACAGCTTGTGTCATGACATGTAACAGTCACCTCATTAACGGTTAAAACTGTAACCCAGCACAAAAGTAACAACTACCAACATAAACCACCATGTTCTGAACGGACACATTACAAACACTAACAAAAAGCAACATTTGCAACTTAAACTGCTTTCAGCACTAGCCAGTGCATGCTGGGAAGTGTGGGCCGTCGCTATGGCTATGGTGGAGTCAGAGCGGTGTGTTCACGGTAAGCTGCTAACTAGTTTGTGAAATACATTGCTGGAAAGTTAAACAATGAACCCATCAGTTTCCCTAATTTTTCACCGGATACGCTGAACGTTTCCCCTGAACGTTTCTAGCAGGGGCTCTGTTTATCTCTCGACTCGGCAGCAACCAACTGTGAGTTAATGTTTGTGACTGTTACGTTAACAGTGAAGTGTTGCTGCAGATGACACGTTTTGTTTAGCAAGAAAAAAACATTTCTGATTGGAGTTCATTGAAACAATGTTTCAGAATCTGAACTATTCTTTATTTTCTGTGTTAATTTCTAAAATTGGTTGATGTACATGTTAAATTATTTAACATGTTAAAGAATATTTAACTTAAATATCGGTAATCAGTGAATGTTTCCGCTGTAAAATCGGTATCGGTCCTATTTTTATGTTGGGAAATATATTTGTGACCAGGATTATTTTCAGGGGGAAATGTCTGACTCTGTGTGTCAAATCTGAAAATGCATGCAGAACATGAAGAAGAGTTTTGTAACCATTTAGCAGCAGAAAAACATGGCCGTGATAATACCCTGTTTTCGTCACAGGAGTTTCACACTTTCATTGTACCGGAATACAAGTCTAGACTGAATGGCCTACTACTGTGGTTATGCCTACTGGTAAGTAGGGTGAAAAAATTCAGACCAGTGCTGGAAGAGTATTTTGCAAATTGACATTCTTAGTTTTTACATGGCTTTCTCCAGCCCCCGTGTCGCAGTGTCCTTGAGCCAGACACTGAACCACTAAAGCGCTCTATAAATGCAGTCCATTTACCATTTTTTCTTGTCATGTGAATTTCTGTCAGTTATGTCTCTACTGGCAAATTCCCCGTCCACTGGTCTATTTATCTTGATCAGCAATCTGGCCTCACATGAGCTGTGGTGAAGCAGAGACGCGCCGTAAACAGTCTGTGTGTCTGCTTATTACACTCAGTGGTGTGACACAAAATATTTAGCAGCTCTCCAGCAAAGTGACGTTGGTTCTGGCCAAACAACAACAACAACAACAAAAAAAAAAAGTAGAGCGCAGCTACAGCTGATTGTGGATGAGGTAGCAGACTGGACTGGCCATATGACGTGAATCCATATTAAAAACAAACAACAATCTTTTATGTGCACGACCACAAACAAGAGAGTGAGTCGATGGAGTCGTTCTTCCTGAAAACAAGAGGGGAATTGTAGGAGTCAAGGGAAATTTTCCACTATGGAGTTTGATATTGCTCAGGCTCAAGTGTTTGGCCTGAATTGACCTTTTAATGATGATAGTAGTGAAGTGTTAACACTGACCTATTTCACACTCACTGTCCTGGTACGTGTAATGGACTACCACCTTCTGTCATGGCATTACAAGCACAGACACGCCCACAACACAACTAGATCATTTTCAGCTTGTGGTCAGAGTCGCAATGCAAAGTCAAGGGAAGTTCCACCGGCTATTGAAAGAGAAAGTGATGAATGACACCACAGCAGAAAGAGATTATGCAACCAGTAAAAATCACCGTAGGAAACCTGGACGTTACTTGATGAGGGAGAACATGTCAGAACTCATTAGAATAAGTTTATATGCCCTAATAACCTCTTTCAGGATCGGGAAATATTTTCATCCTCAAACTTTTTTTTCAATAAAACAAACACAAAGAAAACAAAATACTACAAACAAGTGGATTTAAAGATCCTTCAAAAGTGTCTCACTTTGTATGATCTAATAAATGTAATGATGAAACTGTTCATCCTCTATGGCAGATGTTGAGTAAGAGGTGACCAGTGCTTTTCTGTTTAGGCATACTTCTGGGAGGGAGGGAGGGGAGGACCAAAGGAAAGAGGGAGGGAAAGTGGGAGTGATGCAGAATGTGAAAGGAAGTGGTTGAAAAAGTGAGAAGTCAAGACGAGGTCATCCGGGATGAAGACGCGTGACAAAAACCTGAAGAAAGAATGGGGAAAAACTAGAATTACCGCACCGCAGCTTCACGCCTTCCCCAAGCAGTCAAGTTGCAGTTTACATCCATGTCCGTCCAGACTCCTAATATATGTAGTGAATACTTGGAAGGAATTAAATAAAAAGTTATAAAGTGATTTTTTTGCTAAGTGGAAGTTATCACTATATTGATGATACATATGTATGGTTTCCAGTTAAGGCACATTGTTGAACGGATCAATGAAGGATTATGATAGTGATTATGATATGTCTAAACAGGTACACATAAACTTGATTATAGAGCTAGACAGATTTATGATCGATATGGGCCTATCACAGATATTCCGTTATCGCGTGTATGTTTTCCGATATGAAATTATTTATTTATTTATTTTTTCATAGGAAAAGTAATGCAGAAAATGATGCTTGGGGTGATTTACAAATGGTGCCATCACTTTTTTTTGTCCAGCAGAGCGCGCTCCGACTCCAATGTATACAATACTCTCCGTCAGAATTGTCTGCAGCACATGCAGCAGAGTGCATCCCAGCTGTGTAGATGGTGGTCCAGACGGAGTGAAGCGGTGTCCTCACGGTAAGTTGCTAACTTGTTTGTGAAACACTAACATATATCGGGGTTCGACATTAACCATGGCCTGAAGTCACAAAAAGTTACTCTCTGGCCACCAAATACTCCATGTAGATGGCCACCTGTGGCCACCAACTTTAATAAACTACGAGCCTTCTCCAATGCAACGTTGCAGATTCCTTTGCACCTTTTAGTTCAACATTCTATCTGCGTTGAGTTTAAATTTGACCTCAGCAGTAGCCAGTGAGCAGTACTCGTCGCTTGTTGGGGGTTACTGAAGTATGGGTTTACTAAGCCTACTCACATGGCTAACGCGATCCTTACAGAAGAACCAGAAACACAAAAGGAGGACAATGAAAAAAACGAAACGGCAACGAAAATGTAGGCGTGAATGGAAGCATGGGCTTAAATGGCTAGAATATAAACAGATTTAAGAACTTTCAACTAATCAAGTTAGCCAAGTCGCTGCTCTACTTACTAGCGTTAGCAGAAACATTACATTCATTTGCAGCTATCTACCTCTTGCTCATATAAACCTAACCACCTAGCTAAAGTTAGCTTCACACAGCCACGGAGGTGGAGGCTAAATTTAAATCTACAGGGAAGCTCAAGTTAGCTAGCTGGTTAGGTTTATATGAGCAAGAGGTAGATAGCCGCAAATTAACATACCGCTAACGCTAGGAATTAGAGCAGCTACATGACGATTCCTTCTTAAATTATGGCTAAAAATCTTTTTTGAGGTGACAATGACCTTTGAGTCAAAAGGGTTAATTATTCAGTGTCCCACTGAGCATGAAATATAGTCACAGTCTAAACTTCTGTACCTGCATTATGGTGTTGAATAATGGCCAAAATTTCCAGGACATTATGACGTCTCAGTGAAGTTGATCTTTTGGGTAAAAAATGTCATCACTTCATCATCGTGTCCCATTAAACATCTGTGTGAAATTTTGTCAGAATTACTGCATCAGCCAAAAAACGTGTTTATTAAAAAGGTAATTTTGAGGTCACAGTGACCTTGACCTTTGAGTCAAAAGTGTCACCAATTCATTGTCTGACCAACTTTGAAATATGGTTATCAATTCTTGAGTTATGGTTATTCTATGAATTGTATACCTCTGGCTACGGCTCTAGCCAGCGCAGGGGCATAAAAAACAACAGTCTGCGCTCCCTCATTCCTTGTGTGACACGCACAGACAACACAAACGACAGCAAAGTCCCTCTTTGTTGCGCTATTTCTGGATAAAACAGAAACTACAAACAGATTTTTACTAGAAAAGGCCTTTCTTCTCAAAAACACCCCCGTAGTACACCCCCACTCACCAATATTATGTTGTTACAACTGCTTTCGCTCTGCTGGGTGCACACACACACACACACACACACACACACACAAAAAGGTGATGAGTAACAGCATTATGTGAATGCGTGGGATAAGTTTTAGTGCACCAACACAATAAGACTGTAGCTGCGACCTACGCACTGGTGGTTTGTTTTAGTTTGAGAGTATGACTGAGTGTGTGTGTCACATGATGTGTGACCTTAAGTGATGATGATGATGATGATGATGGCAACGTTGATGGGAAGGGTGATGGCTTCACATGTAAAAGGAAAAACGTGGGGCATGCTCTACAGGTGAGGTATTATACTTGTCATCACAGGAGCTACAAGTCTGTCTTTCCACTTAAAACCAGTAAGAAAAGCTGCACCTGAGTTTGACACCTGGTATTTTGTCTATAATCTTCATAAGAACTAATAGGTGATTCACATAAAAACATCGAGTCATCCCTATCACAACGACGCCACTGGTAATAGTTTAGTTAACAAGTGCCGGTAAACCCCAGACCCCCATGTGGGCTGGCACAGCAGAACTTCCATTTACCATTGCTATGGTTACAGTCCAGAGGTCATCATGCGCGGGAAATAAGGACGACATTTCATACATGTAAACGTTCTGCACCTTATATGCATGTTTCATTTTACATGAACAAAAGTGCCTTCAATGAAACTGAGCCTAAACGTACCAGATGTGACACCAATATCCTCTGAGCTGAGATAATGTTATGTGTACTGCAGGCACTGAGTAAAAATAAACAAAAAAATCCCCCGACTAAAACCCACAATGCTGTCTGACACCTTTTCAACAGAGGTGTGACAAATGCCCAAGCGCACAGATGAGAGTTGTTTTGTTTTTTTACAGATTAAACTCACTTTGCTCTGTCTGAGGTGCCAAGTCTCTAAAATCATAGGGAAATACTCTGTGCCTTTACTTGGTTCTCAGTTGCTGAATGTGTTTTGGTTGAACCCATGTTTCTGCATATTGGAATCCACAGCAAGTGGATCTGACTTTTTTTCTGCCACAGGAAAGTTTCTCATTGGTGTGCAACTTCAATGACACACCATTAAACATATTTCTTAAAACCTTTTTTAAAATTTGCTAAGACTAATTGGTGTATAGTCCTGCCTGGTATGAAAAGGCCAGATTGTTTACTTAAATGTATGTTCTCATATAGCCATGTAGGGACAGATCCTGTTTTATGCCAGTATAATCTTTCTGGGCAAAGACGCCAAGACAGCTTATATTTGCTTATGTGGTGCAGACTCACGCCATAGCCACGTTGCTGCCGTCAATGATGATGTGTCTGAGCTCCTGACGTCCCGGCTCATTCGGCAGCTTCAGAGTGTAGGGAGTCCTCAGTGACTGATGGAAACGAGCCATGCCAGTCACCGGGGGCGCCGGGGGGTCGTTTGCGGGAGGAGTCCTGGCCCCGACCCCATGAAACCCCATGTGGCTGATGGTCTGATAGGGGGAGGCCGAGGGCCGGGGGATGGGCTGAGCTGACTAAGGAGGACAATAAAAATAAATCATTTGTAAAATAACAGAAAGACAATGAAGGGATTCATGACATGAATCAGAACAACGCCCATCCACTGTGACTGGGCACGTTTAAGATCACAGCTCATTCCAGTTTCATCCAGAAGTAAAACTGATTCTGTAAAACACATCGTGGACGACCAGAAATGATTCATCAGCAGAAACATGAGCTAAAACTGACTAATTGACAAAGCAGTGCTCGTCGAATTACTCTGCAAAGTCCCTGACTCTCCCAGGATATTCCAAAAATTCCCAAACCCAGCAGGAGCCTATGAAACACTCCAGACATATTTTAAGACATACATCTCTGCTTTTAATAATATTGTGTGTGACGGTTTTTTTTTTAAAAACACAAAAACTTAAATCATATATGTATATATTTTTTTTTATCTTAAAACTATGTCTACTCCACCCTCATTCAAAACTCCAGAATTTGTGAATGCAAATATTTTTCATTTTTAAAGGTTAAACTGCTGGACACAATATGTCTCCCACTTCACCGAAAAGTCTATTTTTAGTGTATGTGCGCTATAGGTTTCAAGGTTTCATCTCGTAGGTAAATGTCTTTAACGCAGATTTGAGGTGAGCACAGAGGAACTTTTCTCCTTCAGGACATTAATGTGAAAACAGTCTTCCAGTGTCGAACTCTGGACACACATAATTGTGCACAGAGAAGCTCGAACCTCTAAGTGAAATAACATAAAGTCAAACACATTCATGACTGGAGGGGGACTTCAAGGTAATACCTACACTGGGTGTCGAAGCTAAGGAGGTGGTGGTGGCAGCCAGCCAGTGAGGAGTGCTGCGCAGCGCTGTCACACTCTCAACTTTCACTGACCCTCCCAAAGTCTGAGTCCCACCCCTGGACAGGTAGTCTCTCTGTGAGACGCCGCCCCCTCCCCGTGCCAAGTAGTCTGTTCTGGATCCTGAGTGGGTGTCCAGGTGTGGCACTGTCATCATCCGGGATGTCCTACTATCTGCTGTTTTGGTATTGGTGGGGATGACATCATCGTCGTCGTCAATGGTAATAACCTCGTAGTTTCCTGCTCCTCCTTGAGCACTAGAGCGCCTCTTGATAGTGATGGCCTGAAAGGAGAATTATATGAAGTAAATGCCATTTAAAAATCACTCATTAAGCAAGATTTGAAACAAATTAGTCAACATAATTTGAAAATTCCATTGTTATCATGCTTTTTTAATGCCATACATTTGTTAGCAGATATCAGTCTTCATCAATATGAAAGCAATGCCTTATTCAATGTATCCATATTGTCAAGCCACAAGTGAGACGCTTCACTGATAAATTAGAGGCCTGCTGGATGAGGCGAAATCAGCAGTGAAATGAGGTGATAGTATGTGATGTGATGTGATACCAAAAACAATAGTGATTAAATGTGGATTTCACAGGTGAGGTGAAAGAACAAACCTGGTAAAGTACTTCAAGTTATAATATCTGAACTGTATCGTGCAAATAAGCAACTCCTCACCATCGAGATTTCTCTATGATTTCAAACCTTCAAACTCAGCCAGGAATTTAAAAATGGAGATATGGTCTTTCCCTCATCTCGTGCTCCTTCCTACATTAAATTTGGCTGTTTTATCAAATGAAAAGAAAAAACATCATAATGTTGAACTGAGTAGCAACAATGTTTCTGTGAAGGGGTGTACCTGCTGAGTGCTGGTCTCACTGCCGCTGCACTGCCTCCGATGGCACACACCGTTACTGCTGCCACTGTGCAGGTTGGGCTTAATGTTCTCTTTAGACCTGCCCGGGTCGACCAACGCTCTGCTCAACTCGCGCTCCTTCTCTCTGAATCGACAGACTGTAGAGGAGGACGACGATGACGAGGGAGTGTCTGGGGAGCGCACAGAGTTCAATCGTCTTTCTTTTTCCCCTACTTTTGACCCCTCTTCACAACGCTTGGTTTCCTCAACGATTTTCTCCAGAACGAGGAAGGTATCTTCTGTCTGTCCCGTCTCCTTGACGACACGCTCCACCACCTCCTGCTGGTAACCCATGGTTCTGAAGAAAATTCGTTTTAACAATGTTTCATTTGGCAGTAAGAGAGGTGTTGCGGGGTTAAAGGGTTCGCATTTCAAGGCTGTCTTAAAACAATACTCACATGCCCATATGTACACCGAGAGAGTCATTGATGGCTGTTATCGTTCATCTTGTCCATACTGGCTGTGAGGAAATATCTTCCTAACGTGATTCCAATGTAAGAGATGGGGGACAGTTTCACAGCCCTTATTTTGTGCAAAAATGTGCTCTAAGTGCAATCACTTGATTCAGAGATGTTTTCCAAAGTTACAGTCTGTTTAGTACAGAATTCCCTCCTTGTGTTACTATCCCACCACTACTGCTCAACAACGAACACTGTACGGGGAAACACAAAGGAAATGGCGACTAAAGAGCCATCAACAAAGGAAGATACCCACTAGACTTGACTAACTCAGCTGAAGCCTCATGAGCTTCAGCTGAACATTAGTGTGTATTTTTGAACAGGACAACAACTGTGGACTTTGACCATCATCTCTTACAATAAAATCACATTATGACGGTATGTCTTCATGTCCAGTATGAACAGGAGGAAGAAATACAGCAACCGTTAAGTGTTTCTATGTACATATTGTTTTTAAGACTGACATGACAAATGTAATCCTTTAACACACAAGAAAAAGATCTAAAACTCTGTACAGACTGAACCATGAATGGAAAATGTAAATACAAAGTCAAACTCGCCATGCTCTAGCTGACCAACAACTACATCATTTGGCTAACAAGTAATTCCTAATAGCCGTATAGTAATAATGATGAATTCCTTTGCACACATTTCAAACTATTATGACCTTCACCTGAAGAAATTGACCAAGCAGCGGAGGTTGGTTTCTGGGCTGACTGCCTCCCCGTCATCTGCGGCTCCTTCACTGGCGTCCAACATGATCGGACCGACTACTGTGTTTGCTTTTGCTGAAGAGGAGAGGGATGATGAAGCACAGGGGGTTTTGGATCTACAGCTGCTACCGCCCCCCCGGCCTTCTCTGTCCCTCTGTCGCTCCCGCTCTCTCGCTCGCTCCGGCGACTCATCCCTCCGCTCCAGAGAGTACTGTCTCTTTGTGTCCCGAGTCTCGCTCTCAGATGAGCGCCGCTTGTGCGAGGGCCGAGCGCCGTTGAGCAGGACAGCCTCGGGACATAATCCCATCGCTCCTTTACCGCCTCCGAGGACGGATGCTGCTCCGGTCCCTTTCTCCTCAAAGCTGGTGTCCAGGATGCGGTTGGAGAGCTCCGTCACAGGGGTGCTACTCTGCGAGCGGTCCTGGTCGACCTCTGCCATGCCGGGATGCAGCGTCTGGTTGAGCTGAGCCTGGGAGAGGAAACACAACGGCAGTCACCACAGTTAAGAAAGTCAAGTAAAAATCCCCCTCAAACACGAACACTTGCCATGGTCAATGGTTCTTATATTGTACTTCCCTGTCTGCCATAGGTGGTTCAAATTACCAAAACCAGAGTTTGTGTCACATATAATAAGGCATGAAACGTTCTCTTTTACTTCCTGCATGGCTGCCAAAATTATCGGACTTTTTCTTCAACTTCACGGCTGTTAAGTAATTGCTCTGAATTAGAATGGCCGCTCAACGCCTAAAAATAACACTTGGAAAGTAACAAAGAAGCTTTTATAATCGTCTTACATATTTGCAAGTTTAATCCATTTACATTTTAAAATGCAAGTTAAAATGAGATATATTGTCAAAGCCTTATGTAAACACCCTGTAATGTTTAATTTGTACATGTTTATTGACCCTGAGATTAGGCCACAACATAGATAGAGCTTTGTGTAGTCTCAACCTGCCTTGTTGTAACTAATAGAAAACGGTGCCCTGCAGCCATGGACAAACAGGCCTTCACAGCAGTGGGGTAGGCAGAACCTCCCCTCCAAATTAAGGCGGTGAGAGTTGCAGTGCACATAAACTGCATGTTTAAATGTCTGTCTTAAAATGAAGTGCACCCCTTCTCTGTTTAACCAACATAACAGAAACCCACGCAGAGCGCTGGGTCCAAATCAGTGGTTTAAGCATTTCAACAATCTCACATTTCAACAAACTCAACAGCCCTCTCTTTTATCACTCCATCATTTGTGTAGCAAACACACACACAGCACCCAGGTCACGTTTAGGCTTATCTTTGTATCTTTGTAACAGCCAGTATTGCATAGTACATAGATGTTTTGTGCAGTTCTGCCTTCATCTTCCGTGACAACAAAGTGGCCACACACGCCACCAACAGTTCATTCTGTACGTCAGGCTCATTAGAGCGGCATCTTGAAGGAACCTGTTCTCGACTTCAGGTTCGCATTTTACAATGAACTCGAATAACTCCAAAGATGTCCCTCCATTTAGAGCCTCCTCTGTTTCCCTGTGTCCTCCGAGTGGAATGTCTTGTTTGGCGCACAGCATATCAGTATCCAATTCCTCTGGTCACCGTGAAACGACGGCAGTACAGGTTGGGCAAGTGACTCATCAAAGGCAGACAAATGTGATTTTGGACCCGCAGCCTCTGGAGTGAGGTGACGGCGGTAAAGCTGAGCTTGTGTTGTGGCGACATTGTGGTGGCTATCAAATTGGCAGTTTCTCCTCCAGCTGTTTTAGTTGAATTTAAGCCAAATCCTTACTTGTTTTGTGTAGCTCTACCTCCTCCGACTGTGGTTTCTTTAAATATCTAGCTATGGATATTTGCTTTGAGGTGTTAATTATCTAACTTAGTAGCTGCCAAACTTTTTATTTCACCGCAAAATCGGAATATTTCCGAACTTTACAAGAGAGAGCGCACACAAACATTTTCGCGGCCACTATATACTAGTGACATCTCCAGAAAACAAAACAAAATTCACAATACTAAACAAAAACTAAACACCTTTATTTGACTGGGTAAGGCTGTGGTCAATCTGGCTAGGCCCGGGCCTATCCAGGCCTACCCTTGGCTACCGGCCCGCTTCAGGGCGTCAGGGCTAGAGATTACACTCCCATACATCTAATCAAGACAGTAACTATGAACAAAGACTGTCCATTCTTTATTAAGCCTATAAAACACCATTAACATTTATGATTACATGAACAACTAAGAATTTGGTGATTCTTGGCTGAGCTGTGTAGCAGGACACATACATTCCCAGGGATTTCACATATTGCCACATTCTGAAGTGCAGCAACGGCCCACACAGGAATAAGGCAACTCACCTTTCAAAACCTAAAATCTCACAGGCCATTGAGAAATCTTACAGTATGAGGTTATAATCCCAACTATCCAGTAGATACCTTTGACTGTTTTCTAAATTTGCTACAGTTATCCAAAGGCGCTCCAGGGAATTCAGGCTGGACACAGTTATTATGCTGCACTGTAATAAAGCACATTTTAAAATGTACACACTAACCAGGGAGGATGTGTTTGTGGCAGTGGGGCTATGAGCCAGTCCCAGCAACTCTTCCTTCAGGGCACTGGGCAGCAGAAGAAGCTCCATAGTGTACTTATCATCCCTTTCCTCCACAAAGGACTTGAATGCTCGTTTCACTGCGGGCTCTCTGTCGCTCGGCAGACTTCGCTTCTCCTGGATACAACACAAACACACACACATAGATTATTTGAGTGTGCTGTACCACAGAGCGTAAATACAGTGCAGCTAATGACTATTTAAATTATCGATTAACCTGTTGATTCACTTGTCTTTTAAATTATTAATTATTTGGTCTATTAATGTCAGAAAATAGGGAAACATGCCCATTACATTTTCCAAAGCCCAAGGTGATACAAAGATGTTACATTTACTATCATATAAGATGAAGCTGAAACCAGCTAATTTTGGCATACATGTAAAAATGATATAATTGCTAAATAAATTATCAAATTGTCGCCAATTACTTTTCTGTCGATCGACTACGACTAATCGTTTCACCTCTACTTTAGAAGACGTAAAGGTTTTCAATGGGACTAAGAAAGTGGCAGTTCTCTAAATACTAGATTTACAGTAAAAATACATATTACTGATGTACAGAAAAGTCCTCTGCCACGTAGGCTCTCAGGTTCTCGATGTGCACCTAAAAAAACCCTCCTTCCATCTATTCGACTAAACTACTATATAATAAAATTGGGTGGGATGACAGATTGTTCGTGTCCATACCTGGAATAGTGCTACAAATTGCTGAACTCTGCTCTGGGCCATCACGACGGGTTCAGCCCGGCCCAACAGCCTCAGGCGGCCTGGCTCAGGCACCACAACTTCTGCACTTGTGTCGCGTATGAGCCTGTCCAGGAAGAGGCCTCGGGCACCAGCAAAAATACAGTGCATATCCACTGGGTATCGCTCTTCTTTCTGCAGTTCGGGGTCACAGAGTCCTCGAACATATTCCTGCACAACAAGGAGAAGAAAAAGGTGTAACAGCACGTCAGTGAACAACAGCGTCATTAATAAAACAACTGTAATTTGTGTGTGATATATATAGATATATGTATGATGGGAACACCTTTTTGCAGCTTGACAGAAACAAATTTGAAGAAAGTAAGAAAGCAGTGAAAACGGTTGTGGCCTTTTAAAAAGCCCAACAAACACACATTAGCTACTAAAAATGATCCGCTAAAAACAGAAGCCAAACAGGATATTTGGTGACCCATGCTCCTTAAAATAGATCTGTTATTTCGGCAAATCAGGATAAAGCTAAATTAAATATATACATTTATTTTACAGGGCTAGTGCAAAAATTGCTTGTATGAGCTCTCTTAGTTCAGGAGCACACACACACACACACACACACACACACACACTATAGAGCGGACACGTGCTGAAACTCAACACATGTCACTGATTCAGGGAATCTCTTGGCTATGGGAAATGTTCGGATGAATCAGCTGCAGGTGGGGGCAGTAACTTCCTTACAGATACGATGTCACATTTCTGTAGCTTTAACTTGTTAAAAAAAAAAAAAAAATAGCTGAGTACTGAGAATGTGAAATGACTCAACATTGAAGCAGTGGGAGAGAATGAAAGAAAGGAGGTTAGACTTGACAGAGAACCAGATCACAAATATTCAGGTGTGGCTTTTAAAACCAAACAACCAATACAATGAGTTGGGATTCCCAGTAGGTCTCGCCCTCTGCAATAACCAAATGGGCTGAGCTAACATAGGTGCTAGCACTTTGTCTTTTTAATAACTAGAAATACAACTAAACACAGAAATCCAGTGTTTAGTTTAGCTTCAGTATTTGGTTGGTAAATCTACTTAGTTTTGTGATTTTTAAGCATAGAGTATAATTATGTATGCCATGGTTATTGATGCAGGAGCTTAAAGCTTATCACCAAACACAAGATTGCACTCACCTCCTCTGTATTGTGGTGGAGGCAGAAATGTAAAATGTAGAATATCGGATATCTCAAAATCTGGGCAAATAAACCCAGAACTAGAATTCTTGATTAATGAAAACATTCTTGGCAAATGCTTTGGCTTTCGTCCGTCTTGCGCCGGTCCAAGAATTTCACCTCTAGTGGCACAATACGAATGCCGTTCTGGACCCATCATCTTCCCTTATGTTTTACATCCCACGCTTTTCAACATAATTATATATATACACACACTACAATCTTGCCATTGCCATCATAACTGTATATGTTGTAATTTTTATGCTATGAATCTATTCTGTACTTACGACATCTATTGCATGTCTGTCCGTCCTGGGAGAGGGATCCCTCCTCTGCTACTCTTCCTGAGGTTTCTATCATTTTTTTCCCTTGTTAAAAGGGTTTTTTGGGTAGTTTTTCCTTAATCAAATCGAGGGTCTAAGGACAGAGGGTGTCGTATGTTACAGATTGTGAAGCCCTTTGAGGCAAATGTGATTTGTGATACTGGGCTATATAAATAAAATTGAATTGAAAAACTAATCGATATGCCTTTTTTTGTGCCAATTTGAGGCACAAGGTAATTTATTTATCGTTTTACAACACAAGGTTGTATAACGAAATGAAAGCTTGTAGTTCCTTCATGCTACACGCATAGAACATAACATATAATTAAACTCATATTAAAACAAATAAAAAAATATACAGTTATTTATATAAATAGCATACACGTATACACCCAGTGCAGTGCATTTTATTTAAACCAACCAACCCTTTAACAAGAACTTATTACAGCTTTACTTCATTCAACCTAATTTTCCCAATTTGCCAGCGTAGGGGAGCTACAGTCTTATAGAAGTGGACACCATAAAAATAAATAAATAGAATAAAATTTAGATAAAAATACAAAAAAAACTGTTTATCCATGACAAAAACTTTCACCACTTATTCCTAATTATATGAAAGTAATGACCAGTATTTGGGTTGAAAATAGTCTACTGGCACTACACCAATCAAACAAGATGCAAGTAGCTCTAATAATTAAATTATGGTCAGAATCCCATATTACAGTTATAGAAGGGAAACTGAATGGCTGTATTTTGGAGTTATGCTTTAAGGACTCAACATTCAAGTTATCAAACTAGAATAGTGTAAAGATGTGACTGAACTACCGTACAGAAACTAATCTGACAACGTACTTTCTATTTCAGTGATTCTACAGTTAACAGAAACATCTGAGACCTAAAAGCTACTCGTATCACTTAACAGAGTCTGCTTCTGTTTAGTCAAAGCCAAAATACACTACAAAGCAAAAGATGACATATTTAGGTGTTACAACCAAATACCTGGCTTCTAGCCATTGGATAATTTCCAGGAAAAAAAAACACAGTCAAAAACTGTCACCAATTCTATAAGTCAAGCAGACAGCTTTACATTGCCGACTTGCTGATGCTGTGAGATGCAGCTGCAAACTGTGAAACTCTCTTGTGAAACTACATTTCAAGAAAGGTCTTTATGGGAAAAATGGCAGTGATTTCCCAAACTCGAGGAAGAACCAACATTACTTGGCATGGTTATACAGGAAGCCATTTATGACTCCCGTGTCATCATTATCATGAGTTTAACAGGCTGACAGTGAAATTAGCATTTCCACATAATATTCTCGGTTGACTAGCAGAGCTCGGAACAGCTGGTTGCAGGGAGAGCAACTTACGCACAAAAGACAGACTCATGACACTAGATGCAGAAGTGTGAAAGATGCTCTGGTATGGGAAATTACACAGGAATAAATAAATGCTACAGATGCTATTTTGCATGTGTGTAGTGTATACTCTCTAAATGCATATCAGGCCCAGGTGCCTTTTTAAATTGATGGCTGTGTTTCGAGTTGACTTGTGTGTCAGTCAGACAATGTGACTCAGTCACACTGAGTATTGTTTATTTCAGAGCGCTGCCACATTGTCCCACAATTTTTAGATGGCAAATGTGATGGTTTTGAGCCAAAGTGGACCAGGAAGCCCCCCAGGAGCCTTTGAAGTGATTTGAGATGGTCTTCAGCTTCCCATATGGACAGCCCCAGAACCCCAAATCCTCTAAGATGGTAGTTTGTGGCCAGAAAACATGTATTTGGAAGGAAGGGTCGTGTAACTGATACTAGCACAATATACTGTCCTTGATAACTATGTCCACACAAAAAGAGAAATTCTAGGATAATTGATGATATTAATCATATGTATGATACGGACACACAAAAAAATACAGCAATATATTGTGATTTATCAATACATAATGTTTGCTTCTCATACTGGAGACAACTGAACTCTCAACTATATACTTACGGTCACTTCTAGCTTATGGTTGCTTGACATAGAAATGGTGGTGCTGAGACTATATGCACTTTGTTACATAATGTTTTATCTCGGTTTGGTTGTCCAACGAAAAGTACTCTGCCAATTCAAAACTCAGGTTTCCCACATAACGACTGTCTTGGCATTGTCTAGTAATGTAGCCTCCCAGAGACTTGCCCGTAGCATGTTACGATTCTTATTGTGATTGTACTGTATTGTGATTCAGCCTCTGTTTCCTCCATTGCTAATCTAAATAAAAAGGAAGCCCTAATGGTACTGCGGTGGCTAACAGGGAAGAGACATTCATCGTTTAACCACATCCCCTAGTTACAACACCTTGAACAAAGTGATCACTTTGGGGTGCAGCCTTTATGGACCAGGAAAACACAAACCTAACAAGCTCAATACGACATTCTCTCCCAGCTCTGATGTTACCCATGTGAGATGTGTGATCGGCAGCAGGGCCCGGTGCCAGGCACGGGACACTGATAACTTGCAGCCGCTCATCAGCCAAAAACAGGCGGCCAGTGGGCGGTGCTACCAGCGTGGTGGTTATTTGGTGTTATATTTGATTTAAACGAAAACAAGTCTTTTACAGTTGCCTGTTGGTTTGTCTTTAGAAAATGCGAGTGAAACAAGACTTCAGGACCTCACCTTCGCCTTTGACACGTCTTCCCTGTTTCCTCTGAGCTGCAGCCATATCTGTCGTGATGTTTTGCTGCCGTGCGGCTGCCCCGTGTGGTCCAGCAGACCGATGATGGTGAACGTTACTTTAAAAACCTGCTCCACTCGAGCCTTGGCACATTTCAGCTCCTCTTCTTTATCCTCTAGCACTGTAAACTCGTCCACGGTGGGGGCCTCTAGTTGTTGTTGTTGCTGCTGCCTCCCGGCCGGCGCAGGGAGCCTGCTGGTCGGCTGCTCCGGGCACGTTAGCTCGGTGACTCGTCTCATTCCGAGGAGGGGCCGCGTTGTTGACATTCCGCCTCCGAGTCTTACCGTCGCTCCTGACAACGACGTCTCAATATTCAAACCTTTCGGCGCCGTTAGGAGCCTTTGGCGTTTCCATGGTCTCGTTTGGCGTGTACTCCAAGCAGCGAAGGGACGTGAACGGCGTCTAACGACATGAACACTGGGGTAGCTGCTAGCTTAGTAACTCGGAAGCCCCGAGTGACGTATGCGGAAAGTCCCAGTGACGGCGTCATCAAAACACGACGCGACACCAAGATGCTTATCTGTCAAGGAGTTGTGAAAACAAGCTGAAACAAGACGCAGAGTCAACTATATTCTTGCGACCTATATATTCTGTTTGGTAGGATAAGAAAGGCGTGTGCAGCGCAGGCAACAACAACAACAAAAAACGGTTCACTGCGTGGTTTTGGTCACATGATATTAATTGCAAATTTGCACCACAAAAGCACAACATCAGCTACAGTGGGTCCTGCGTTAATCGCTGATTTTGTGGCCATTTCTTGGAGAGGGAACCTGTGTCAAAATGTAGTTTGAAGAACTATTTTAGGTTGTATTGCACTCAAGTGATACAATTAATTATTAATAATAAAGTAATATTACTTTAGTAGCTAATTTTATAAAATAAACAAATAATAAAGTTGTGTTCAGTCAAATGATTATAAACAAATACAAATGATGCAGTTTTCCAGCACAGGAGTACTAGTTACACTGGATTTAATGAGAACATGGAGGCGACAAGATACGCATTACCCAGAGGGCCGTAGATTGGGGGCTCAGTAGGGTAGTTTGTTTTTGTTGTTGTCCAACATAATTTTACAGGCTAATGGTTGGAATTCTTTAAGTTAGTTTCCATTTAGTTTTGGTATGTAGCTGGAAATAATGATTTCTAAATGTTTAATTGCTTAAAAAAAAAAAATTATACTTGACACTCAAGGTTTAGTACTGTGCAGTAGCCCAGTTCACTCACTTACACTTAAACGTAAAGTTTAGTTGGATGAAGAGGGATAGTAGGCTCTATTCGCTCGCGTGAACGATTTTCTCCACGTGGGAAGTTTGGACTTTTTGATGGCAAAGTAACACCGTTTTCATTGAGATTTAGGCAGACCTTTCTGTTAAAGCTCATGTTCATGAAAAACGTGCTGTAAAGGATTTGGGATTGTCATGCCCAGCTTATCGGGGGAAACCTGGACATACCACCTAAACATTCAAAAGTTTCAGGTGTTATTGGGGGGGCCAAGTCATTTTGATGAAGGACCAGATTTGGCGCATGGGGTTGGTATTTGCCAGTCCCTTGATTTATAGTATTTCGCAACAAAACTCTGTAGTTCCTACAGATTACAGCAACAAACAGTCCATACATCAGAGCACAGTGTTTTTATTTTTGTTTTGTATACGTCTGGTAAGAATGAATTAAAATGAAGATTATTACAAAGGGCTGAATGTGGACTAAGTTGGGTACATAATGTGACACCGCAGCGATGCCATTTGGCTTACCCATGTGGGCTCAGTAGAGTTGCACAGACACAGTAACAGTCTTAATTATTTTTTTGTTTGCCACTGTATTAAGCTGGTCCAGCTGTAGCCAGTTGGAAATATATTCACCTCCGAGCTAAATAATGCTAATTATATCAATTTATATCAATGCAGGGTTCTGATATATCTTAAAAACGAATGATACCATCCACAAAAACGGGTCATTTTCAGCTGTTTGAACAGTCAGATGTGGGTTGTTGTTTTTTTTTTATTTTTGAGAAAGGAAAGTCTCATCTTTCCACTGATTTAATGACAGATGATGTAACTTTTAAACCACCACCCACTGTTCTGTACCTTTTTGGATGTGAACTAAGTGTTGTGTTGGCTGTGCCCATGTGTCCATGGTGCTTCTCTGTGGACACATCTGCGTTTGTAATAAATCCATATATTCATGTAAGGACAACTGAGGCTCTTTGAGTGGTTCTTTTATTGAGGACCATCTCTTCAGTACATCTTTTCTTCAACAATATTTATCACACCGAGTTATTCATATACTATTTTTCAAAGCACACTACACTCAAAAGTCAATCTAGAGTTCAACACCGTTAAAATTCATACTACTATAAAAAAAAAGAGGAAGAAAAATCTCAAAGAAGAATCCTGAATGTAACACACTGTTACAGGTTTTTCATGGAGTCCTAATTCTTTGCTATACTGAAAGGACGTAAAATACTTGAGATCATTGATGCCAAAATAATAAAGGTGTCAAACGTTTCCACAAATATGAATGATTGAAGTCTGAGAACACATTTTTAGTCCAAACGCTGTTGTATTCCGTTCTCCATGGCAACAGTAGATGTGGTGAGGATGTGATCTCTGATCCATCCCCTCCCTCCACGACAGACACACAGACTGCACCTCCTCGCAGTGGAGACGCGGCTCTGCGTTAACAATTGCACGTCAAATGCCACGAGAGAGAAGCTGTTAAGCACAGTGTTTGGTACTGATAGTAAAGTCTCAAACTGAACATCACTTAGCACCTTACACGCTGTAAACTGCGTGGCATTCACAAATGCTTTTATCTGCAGTTCACTTTACACAAGACGTATCATTTATTTAACATTTTTTACAATTTATCCCATGAAATATAAGTATAATTTGGCCTAATTCTACCGAAAAACACAACACTTGAAATATCTGTCCGTTGAGATTAAGCTACATTTTTTTCTGAAGAAACCTGGCTGAAACGTTAAGAGTCTATGGAACTTGACACTGAAGTAACAGAGAAGAGCCACAAAGCCAACAAACTGACCCAGTAATACTAGTTTTGCAGCAATATCTACCATTGGCCACCATAAGCTACAGGTCATACCAGACCGAGTGAAGCAGTGGTGGCAAAGCCTCTGAGTGCACTTAACTGAGGAAGGGTGTGTTATTGCTTATGAATTCAACTTTTCAAAATTTACATAGCCTAACTTTTAAAGAAAGGGTAGGAGGGTGAGTGCAACTATGCAGCTGTTGGGCTAGTAAGTGCCATCCCACATCTTTTATTCAGTCAGATAGACAAGATCACAAAAAGCTGAATAGAAAAATAAAATCTTTTTTTTTTTTTGTCAAACCACTTCCTCCACTCAGTACAGTAAGCGCTCATCATCACTACGCTGACACTGCACCTACACTTACGGTACACCTACATTTACAAAGTCGCGCCCACCTTTTTCCACCCTTACCATCACTCTTAAAACTTTTGGGCCATTGGAACATTTGACCCGGTTGGCTTGAAATGGTTTTAAAACCGACTTGTATCATGTGTGCACACTGAGAAGTTCATCACACTCATGGAACGACGCTGAGGTACGAGAAGGCCAGCAGCATCAAACGTGGAGAATGGAAGGCTCTCTCTAGCTGTCTGTCCCCGGTTCATTCATTCTGTAACAGTGGTAGTCCAATAACCTTTTGTTCAGGAACAGCGAATGAATAAACTGGACATAGTTGTTTAATTCTTTTGTTTTGCTTGCCATAAATGTGGCAATTGTGAAATTCATGTCCACTTATTGGCACACGGGGGCTATTGGTAAATGTATTATTCTATTAAGCGGATAATGTTTAAATTGGGGTGCACTCTTAAATCCTTATGCTTTACTTCTTTTAGTTATTAATAGTGAAATGGGTTCTGCATTTACATGTACATTTAGTCATTTATCAGACGCTTTTATCCAAAGCGACTTACATATGAGGAAGACAATGGAAGCAATTATAACAACACAAGGTAACAAAAAGCACAAGTGCACCAGAAACTAGTCTGTTACAGCCCAGCACAGTATACAAAGTTAAGGATAATTTGTTTTTTTTAGGATTTTTTTTAGCTGACATTCTACCAACTTAATACTGTTACATTAGTTTTGTCACATTGGGGAGAAGAGGGTTTATTTTGTTTTCAAAGAAAATGTTAATAATGGTGGGGCAGTGTCTGTTTTTTTTTTTGTTTTTTTTTAAAGAAAAAGACCAACACAAAAATCAGGGTTAGCCCCCCTCCCCACCCCAATACTTTTCCTACAGTGCCTGTGAATAACATACTCTATATATTCTCTAGTTTGAATGTCTCAATATACTGCTGATGTTTCCGGTGATCTGATGACTGCAGAGAGTGTGATTACCATCAGTGATATTCAACACCGATATATTACAGTATATTAGTGCACTGACGGCATTACACTTTCTACAGGAAGCTGCGACATGCATCACTGCTGCTCAGGGCCTAAAAGTAACAGCAGCCAAGTGACAGTAAATTGTGGCTTACGCTTGTGATCTGGCCCGCGCTTCTAACTAGGCTATTTAATGATAATTTAAAGAAACCAGCTGTCACCATCTGGGTGATTTGAATGTGTCCTTTCCTATAACAACCACTGCTACGGTACCTTTCACTTAACCCCAGCAATCAGGTCCAATGGACAGGATCATTTCTTCACGGAAAATTAAGGCATAATACTTTTTCGGCTCATTATTTAAACAAAATAAATATATATGAAAAAACCCTCTTCCTAGGAATCAGGCCAATAAAAAATAAATTGCCTATTAATAAATAAAAGATACATTTAGATGAAGAACCATATCAATTTTAGGTTTTTCACATGAGTGATGCTTTTAGATCTCGCCATCCCAAGACTGTCAGAGGAAATCTGTGTACATTTATAGCAGTGAACGGTTACACAACAGCCTCACACTGAATAATGTGTGAGGAATGCACACATACACCCATTCGACATTAAAAGAAAATCTAAAGAAAATGACATGGCCCTCTGCAAAAGATCCAACAGATCATTTCTTATACACACATTATATCGTAGTCTGGCAAGACACAAGCCAATGACCCATTGTCGCAACCAGGCCTGTTTTCCAACCTTTTATCTTCAGCAGCCACTAGATGGTGCCGTAAGCTTCGGAATGGCAACTTGACACTGAGCTCTCTCCCGTCCGAGCTCCCCGATGACAGAGAGTAATATCGACATAAAGATGTTTCAAATCAATATTTTTCATTATTTGAGGTCCAGACGCACGCAGCAAAGGAATATTGTCTTTATTAAAGTTCATTGTGTTGTATTATGTGGTGAGAGGGGGAGAAAGACAGGGGTGACAGCAACATCCACAGTTAGTCTGTCGTACTGCACTGCTTAGTTTTACTGTGATTTTGCCAGAGTTGTGCTGTCGGTCTGCAGAGTTGCTGAAATCCTGCCAGCGGCTTTGCGCAGAACACATTACACTTATCAGCCACGTTTTCTGGACAGGTAGTTAAAAGAATAGCAGGAAAGTGCAATAATTCGCCATAATTCAAAATTCAAGCATAAAGGAAAACACAGCAAACCATCCATCCATCCATCTTCTTCTGCTTAGCCACAAAAACAATAAATGTCAAATTCAGGTTAAGCTGTTGAATGCTGTCAGTGCAAATATCAAACAGCCGAAATATAAAAATAGGACTGTCGACATATGGTGAAAACTCAGCCAATGCGTCAGTGCTTCACCAGGGGGCTCCATACTGCAGTTACAGATGTGTGTGTGTGTGTGTGTGTGTGTGTGTGTGAGAGAGAGTGTGAACAGCTGTGACTGCCACCTGTGAGGTGAAAGGGAGGCTGACCTGCGACACATGCTCCTCTTTACTTCCACATGACTGTGTGTGTGTGAGAAGAGATGGAAAAAGAGGTGGCTACGCTATCTTCGTTAAAATGACCTCGCTACATGAAAGGAAAACCCAGCAGAAACCAGTGCGAGTTGAACTGTGATAGTTTGAATATCTAAAGGCAGATGCAAGCAAGCAAACGGCTGTAAGGCAGAATGAGGTCCTGGATCTTTATTAATAATTACTTAAGATTCCGGTTGCACTGGAAAATGAATCAAAACAAATATAACCCAAGAGGAGAACATTAAAGAGAACCCAGAGGCAGCTGACATTTTTTATTTGTATATGAATCAACCTAGAAGCAAAACACTGCAACTTCAGCCTCCATGTCCACTAGAAGCGGCTGTGTCGCATTCCGGTCGCACCGCAGTGCCAAAGTCCATGGGAAGCCTTTCAGAAGCAGCGCGCCTTCAAGCTGTTTGTTTTTCGGCAGTCACGTTTCCAGTACTGTTTTGCTGACATTTTATGGGTTTTACAAGCATATTGAACAGCTCATTGATGACTGATGCTGTACCAGATACCTTCTGGCTGTACTTCTTTTAATTACTGTACGCAGCATGCTGTCTTATCTGAATAGTGTATTTCAGCAGAGGGAAAAATCACAGAATTCATTCTTCCGCTTCACAGACATGGCTGGAAAAGTGGCATACACAAACAGGAAAAGAAGCCCAGGGACAGTTCACCCCAAAGTCAAAAATACATTTCTTTCTTCTTACCTGTAGTGCTATTTATCCATCTAGATAGTTGGGGTGTCAGTGGCCGAATTTTGGGGATATCTGCCGTAGAGATGGCTGCATTCAAACAAATATAATGAGACACTCATTATGGCACTCAGCTTGTGGTGATCAAAGCGGCAAAAAAACAAACAAACCGCATTTGAAAAACTCAACAGCAACGTCTCTTTCCAGAAATCACGACCCGGTTACTCAAGATAATTCACAGATTTGTTGTGAGCAGTTCATGAAGGAACTATAAGTAGAAAGAAAACAGTACCTACATGAAACTGCTCACGACAAAATCTGTTTTATTTTTCATTTGGGGGTGAACTGTCCCTTTAAGGTACGAGCACATTACATCTCCAGTCTACGAATATTTGCGCCCGTCTTCCCTCCACTTCTATTGACGCCCAAATGATAGACAAACTCAAGCTTGCGTTCCCTGCTACGCAGCGGTCTTAGGCCGGCTCTGGAGGATTCGCAGGTCAGAGTTCACTTTAACTGTGCAGATGTGCTCGGCCGGTCAATAGAAACACTCCCACAGTGTTTGGAAAATGGAGAAGTTATTATTGTAGCTTGTTTCTTCACCATTTTTAGTAAATGATCACACTAACAGACTGTAGCGTCGCTCTCATACACTGGTGGTCGTTCTCTGCACATCAGAAACGTGACATCACATCCGTTTAGCTCAGGCAGAGCACTGAAGGGGAGCTCACATTAGCTGACTGGCACCAGTTGTTTCATTCATCTTTCACAAAAAGTTATGACTTGTTCACAGCTGTGTGGCTGTCAGCTGACTAGTAACGTCCAATCACATTCATGCAGGTGTGCAGCACGGCTATAAGAGGTTTTCACTGAGTGCGTTTTGACATGTAAAAGTAGGAAAAGCACGGGTGCACGTAACAATGTCCTAACAAAACAAAGAAATACTGCATGAGAGAGAGCGGGCCGAAAAGGAATGAGCAGAAGATGGACATGTGAAGAGGAAGAAAAGAGAAAGAGAGGGAAACGCGAAATGTGTTATGCAGGACGGCTGCGTGTGGTTTCTGGGCCTCATGGTGGGAGAATCGGAGATAACACACACACGCTCACACACAAATACCCAACCACACCCGCCCACTTAACAAATTTATTTATGTACAGCTCAGCTAAAGCCTCCCACCCCCTCCAAACACAGGAACACACTGACTTTATCCTCCTCCCTCTTTCTCTTGCAGGTCATGGGAGATAGCGGAGAGATAAATATCGCTGGCAATAAAGGGCCTGCATCATGAATAATAAAACAGCAGTAATCTCGACCAATGATTTATACATCTACAGGCTCTGATGGCCGCAAACAAACACACACACACACACTACACACGTGCACACACACACACACACACACACATGCACAGCAGCGAGGCAGACACTGAGCGCTGTTAAATTGAGATGAATGGTGATACAGAATGTGGGACTGGCGTTGGCTGGGACACACACCCAAACAGTTACTTACCCACACACACACACACACCCACCCACACACACACACGCGCGGAGACAAACAGACAGACGCCCACATGTGCTAAAGAAGAACACAAAGAGAGTCATGGTGAAAATATGGAGACATGGAAAAACACACACTCACACTGGTTCAGCGGCGGGTGAGAAGACAGAGAGAAGACTTCCAGGCGTTTTTCTGCTTAAGAGTCAAGAACAACGAGAACAAGAGAAGGTAGATAATGCTTACTTAGTGCAAATGTTCTCCTGCAGGTCTGTGTGCCGCTTATGGCGCAGGATGAGAGGTCACCAAACCTGTCCAATGAAGGACTTACCTGCCATGTGACTTCAGCTCTTGGTTGACTTATAACAATGCAGCATTATGTGAAGTGCAACTGTGGGTCTTTTTCTGGAATGACTGCGACAAGGCCAAGTAAACTGTGATCACACTGTAAGTTCACTTTTGATGCCATACATCAAGGCGAAAGCTACAATCCCTCACTGAGTTTCTTCAGTGCATCTAAACCAATTAACAGCAAGACATGCTGCAAATAGAGATACACAGAGAGTTACACTGGGACTGGTAAAACTGGGATTACAACACTATGGTGTTGCTACAGCGTCTACAGTATGGTAAAGTGGGAAGACAGATTTTTTTTTAACCTACACTAACTTGTCTGGCCCCCTGGGGGCTGCGGAAACAAGCTGAAAACAAAACACTGACATTGAATCACCTTTTCAGTTGATATGGCGAACTTGTTAGCAAATACTTGCATAGTTACGCATCGAGCAGATATGGAACAATGTTAGCATTCACGTGGAGTCGTGTTTCTGGCCACCTGATGAATGTCAATCCTATAGTCACTTGCTCTTCGACAACCCCTGAGGGAAATATCTGGCTAAGTTAGCCGCTGGATGCTCCACTGTGTTCACCAGCTACCCGCTAACTGTGTCTGTCTGCTGTTTGGTGCTGAGCAGTAGCAGTGAACAGTTGGTTTTTTTAAATGTTTTTCGCTGCTGAAACCGACAGTGAGAGCGAACCAAAACAGTTAAGTTGCGGGCCCGAAAAACCAAAACAATTAGGTGAAAGATGCTGAAATGCCCCATAGAGCTGAGAGGGACTGCAGAGTCGGGGTGATCATTTTCTGTGGGTTCATTGCTACGAGCGACCTCTTTTCCATACATGTTGTCATTTGCTTCACTGTTAATCTAAAATGCTGATTCTAGCAGCTAAATGCTGGCTCAAAGCCTTGTCCACACTTCCAGGAATAAAACCCACGTGGGGAAATAATGAATCCTTTATTTACTGGCCTAAAAGTAGTCAGAACTAAATATATTGACTCTCAAAAATACTGAATCAAGCGATAAAATATCCACTCATTTCGAATTTTAAAACTCTCCCAAGGTTCATGAAACCCCCAAATTCGAGGAACAAATACCAAGGACACGACCTCAGTGTCATCAAAAGCCAGATTCACATCTTCGTGCATACGTGCATTTCTTCACAGACGTGTGTAAAGACTTCCAACCTGGGTAATTAATTAGAATAATAATTCATTTTATTGTAATTCAATAACGTAATAGTATTTTATTTGATAATGACTTTATTAATAACCCCTAGTGTCACAGTCGCTCTCCCTGTCCCTCCTCTACAGCCACATTTTTGTTTCCCCAGGCCCTTCAGTGCTATTCTCCACTAGTCCGCCAGATGCCCTCAAGCTTTCCCTCCCCTTCCCCATTACCTGAGTGCCCCGCCCAACTGCACACCTGTTCTCACTTCAGCCACCATTTATACTGGTCTTCTTCCTTTGTTCCTTTCCAGTTCTTTAAGTTACGCTACCATGTGCATTGTGTCTTTGCTTTCTAGCTTTTGTATCTGTATTCTGTTGATCTGACAATTTACTCTAGTACGATTTCATGTGAAAAAGGCAGAGCACCTATATAGTACTGCATTAATGCTGCGCGTAACTAAATCAAAAGCAATATTGTAAAACCATGTAAGAGCGACAGATATTACCAGGTCACCTAAATATGAAGCTCTATAAACAGATATCTACCTATGAATGCAGGAGGCAAGGGACAAGATTGGTTTCTGTCTGTAGTCCATTTGTAGTCCGAATAGTATTGACCAATCACATTTGAGCGGGCTTTGGTTACATGCAGGTAAACAGTCTGTGTGGAGAGGAAAAGAGGTGGAATGCACTGGTCGAAATGCAATCTCATAACCCATCGGCTATCTTCTGTTGACGAATAAGCTTTTTATCAGCCTCGGAACCCAAGTGATTATTATCTTTTAAAAATGTATCTGCATTAAAATTGTCGTTGAACGTTAGCCGATAGGTTCTGAGATTGCCTAGTGTGATCTACACACTTATTTCTAAATGACGTATTGATTTCAGCAATAAAAAAATATGCTAACAGTATATTGTATGAACATGCCGTACATGCTGAACATGAATGTACCCGAGTCAGATGAACGAGTGCTGATACATAGCGATTCACAGTGGTGGAGAGTAACATAGTGCATTTACCACTTAAGTACAATTTTGAGGTACTTTGGAGTACAGTGAAATACTGCACCTTTTACTCCAGTGTATTTATTTTGACAGCTGGTGTTACTGGTTACTTTGCAGATTAAGATTTTACATTCGAATGATCTGATCTGCGTTTCTTTAGATTCAACTACCCAATAATATAACATGCTGCTAAAATTAGTTCCACTTTGACCAACTACAACAATAAAATGCTGCTTACATGTTATTTCATCAATAAAAGCAATCCAAAAATATGTATAACACTATTAATGGGGGCATTGGGCTTTTTTTTTTTTACTTGTGATGAACTATAATTACGTTGTGGTATTATTATTTTTTACTCTTCCACCACTGGAGATACATAATCTAGTGTCATTTGAGCAGCAGTCATGAGGAGGTAAATAAATGTTTGACTGATCTAAATAGCATCAAATTAGAGTTTTGTTAGCTTGAATGATAGATTTTTAGTTGACATGAAGCATCTGTGTTTGTTTACATGTCAGAGATGTCTATAACATTTACCGTCAAGTCAGTGAAGCTTTCAGAGACATAGGGAATTCCACGTCAGAATTACCACTTCAACATTAGGGTCAATGTTATATACAAGCATCTGTTATTTAGGTATATTGTATGACTAAAAGTAATACAATTCCCCTCTTTAACAGAGAAGAGATGTGACCAGGAATGGTGCTCAGTCTATTTTGCATTGTGCTGCCTTATGTGTTTACTTGTAGAGATCTATCGGTGGATACACATACACAAGGCTGAACATATTATATTTATTAAACCCTGATCGTCACCAACATGCTACTCAGCCCACACTGGCGTGTAGTCTTGAATATCAAAGGTCCAATATTCCTCTCACTATTGTTCTGTGTGTAGAAGTGGGGTGAACAATATCCACACACACACACACACACACACACACACACAGACAGACAACTCTAGTTTCTATTAAGGCCATCGAGTAAATTCTCCGCTTAATAACCCATGTAAAGGAAATTTGGTTTGGAGACAGGATTTAGAATAAAAACACAAATTGAAGGATAGAAACAATAAAAGACATGGCAAATCACCGCAACGTTTAACAACCCTCAGTTTACAAGACATGGCAGGTAGTACAACGTAAAATGTTGATTGTAAGCGTTAAATACAAAAGTACTCACAGAGACACTGGATGCTACATCAATTTATGTTTAACTTAACAGTGAATAATGAGTTCCTGGATCTTTCAACCTCCTGTTTGTGGAGAGTAGAAAGTTGTGAGTCTGACAGCTAAGAATGCATCTTATTTATTGATAACCATTTAGTGTGGCGAGCCAGGCCTCTAATTTAAGGCTTTTCCCCCCCAGATGATATCTTACACACAAATGCTCTGATTCTGATGGAGGGATGATGCTTTGAGGGGAAACTTGGACTCAGATGATCAGTAATTGATAATAAATTGAATTTTAACTTTGACATGATAACTAGTAAATTGTATACTTATAGTTATATATCAATCAATAAATGGCATATAACACGCTGTAATGTAGTTATAAGGATATATTTACTAGTTGTCAAATTCACACTTGTTCTGTAACAGATAATGAATAACTGACAGTATAACACAGTCGGAAGCATGTATTTAGTTATTATATTAATATTATTATTTATTTCCTTAATTCATGAGATACGTATTATAAAACTACTTATTAATTAAGCATTTACTTGTTTTTTAAATAGTTATTTCTTTTTACTTTTCATGACAACTGAGCAAATTAGTAGTAAGTAATCTAGTAAGTGGGCCTGGAGTTAGAGTTTTAAACTGAACTGAACCTTGAAGCTCAACATGTCTTTTTGAATGTAAATTTTGGACACATTTAAACACACTGGCTTGTGACTATTTCTACACGTACATTAACAGCTAATAAATATTCCATTATATGTAATTACACTTATGTTATTCAGTTCTATTAATCATTCGTTAATTGTTAATACACCAGTAACAGATGCTGCAGAGGAGGATTACATTATAGCGTGTTATAAACCGTTTATTAAGGATTCATATACTGCTTATCAATTCTTAATGCGGGTTAAAGTAAAGCGTTACCATGTTGGCATAATGTAAAGATATATTAAGCTCATTTTGTTTAATGGGACATTAAAATTATTACTTATTTGCCCTTTTAAATAACTTCTTTTTATAAGAACAAACACTGCCAAACTAATGAAATTCTTGATGCCTAAAATCTCAATGAAGCCAACAGAAATGCCCTTCAGGCAGGACAGCTGCTCTACTTCTGATTGTGCTAACATTGCCAATTCATGAGCGGGCATTTTTAAAAAACATTATTAAAGATAGAAGGCTTTTTGACTTAATCTATTGCTACAGTTTTATTAAGACTGTTGAATGCATCCAGCAGGTCTTCAGGATGCTGTTCCTTTGATGTCGCATTTTTGTTTCTGGATACAAAAATAGACCAATAAAGAAAATGTGCTTTTATTTCTACGTAGTATAAATCACAAATTGTATCTTGCGTTAGGCTCAGTAAGATCATTTCTTAAGCTGTGTAGCAAATGACAGCTCCTTTTCATTCTCACCCACTCCTGGCCTTTATTCTGCTTGCTTTCCCTCTCCTCTGTCTCCTCCTCCTCCTCCTCTTTCTTATCCTTTTCCTCCTCACAAGCTGAAAAGAGACAAGAGGTAAGAGACGAGAAAAGAGGCATTAGAGCGAAAGAAAAACACACAGAAGGGTAAAGACAGGAATGACAGAAAATACAGTGGGATTAATAATGTGAAACTGTGGGATGAGAGGAAAAAGATATTGGGCACCTGAGAGAAAGAGACTCACACACATCAACCACCATTAATACGTGGCAAACATGTACCTCATTCAAACCGCCTCACCTGCACATTATGGCTTTCAATTGCATCAAATACTGAGTACACTTAACAAAAC
Source organism: Coreoperca whiteheadi (assembly GCA_011952105.1). Classification (NCBI taxonomy): domain Eukaryota; kingdom Metazoa; phylum Chordata; class Actinopteri; order Centrarchiformes; family Sinipercidae; genus Coreoperca; species Coreoperca whiteheadi. Next base: position 24,063,514 of record CM022474.1, read on the forward strand.
TGAGTCTTGTCATCTTCGGTTTGCTTCTTCTCTTCTTGAATTCTTCACTGGCCAGCAGCAGAAAGCACATTTCCTGCCTCTTTCTTCTCCTCCTCTTCCTCCGCCCTTCTTCTGAATGTTCTCCAGATCTCCCCCTTCACCCGTCTTGCATGTCTCTCCTCCATCTTCTCCGACTATCCCCGGTCAAACCGTCCTGTTTTTCATCCCCATTTCTTTTCACTCTTCATCGTCTCTCTAGCCCAGCATTCTCTTCCTCCTCTCCTCTTCTTCCCTCCCTCCCACTGGGCGATCCGTTGCAGACATGCCTGTTCGGTGCTACAACCCATTTAAGGCCCTGCTGCTGTAGCCACCAGGTAATTGGAGCTGGAGTAAGGACCAGCACAGATAACATAGGACAGGGGGGGTCGTAAATATGTGTGTGTGTGTGTGTGTGTGTGTGTGTGTGTTTATCTGTTGGTGCATGCAGAGCCAAAGGAAGAGAGAGAAAACAGAGGGAAGGAGCAAAAAAAGAAAGAAAAGAAAACGATAGAAGAAAGACAAAGGTAGTGACACACACTAACCAAGTGTGTGTTTGAGCATGTCAAGGCTGCCACGGTGCCTTTCACACCAACTGCAGCGCTCCGGAGAAGGAAGTTAAATGGAAAGAGGCAGAAAGCGTCACACAATAGTCAGCTGCTGCACACGACTCTGGGGGAGAAAAATCCCAGCAACAAGAAAGTGACTATAAACACACACACACACGCACGCACACACACACACACACACACACACACACGCGCACAACTGAGGTGGGTGGGGCATCTTTTCAGTCAAAAATTCAGACTACATGACAAACATTAGGCAAGCAGATCGAGTTTTCTTTGCAATTGATGTTTGACAAAGCACATGAGTGCACCCCTTGTTAGAGAACAAATAATTTATTAAATTCACAATTATTATTGTTAAAAATAAATGTTTTCCTCCTTTAAATTATGGAGACCAAAGGTGAAAGAAATTAAGAGATCATGGAATAGTGATATTAATTGTTATTTCATCCTGCTTCTTTGTTTTGCTGTGGTAAAAAAAGAAAAAAAATATTAAATCCAGCCGTTTTTATTTCAAAATATAATTGTTCCAGTTTTTATTGAAAAAAATAATAGAATCATTGCTCTTATCCCAGCCGCTATTTTATTTCACAATTTCATGGTTATATTACATATTTTGTCTATATTTATTAATATGATTGATTATTCATAATTTATTGTTAATTTATCTAATAGTGAACACTTTGGGTCTCCATCATTATTACTCAAATTCTGCTTTGGGGTGATTAAAATATCAATCATTTATATAGTTTTTATTTTTATTTGTGAGTAGGTATTGCATATGAATGGGGAAAAAGATCTCCATCAAAAAAGCCATCCAGTTCGTTTAGTTTATTGCGGTGGCGAAAAACAACCGTGGTTGCAAATCATTGTATTTTATCCATTATCATGAGATCACACGATTTCTTACAATTACGAGATAATTATGGTGTCATCTCAAGACACGTGAAAACAAAATATTTATCCCATCATAACAAGATAAGTAACCTTCTATATTGTCTCGCGATAAAGAAAAATAATTACTTGTGTTCTTAAAGAAACAGGATCAAATGCAATTATTGCAACCATGGCCATGCTCAGCTTTTGTCACCACCCCACTGCCAATTTAAATGTGTTCTACTGATCTGCATATGTCCTGTACTTGTCATTGGTTTATGCAATTAGTGCTTTACCACAGTTTAATACCAATTTTAAATTTGAAAGTTGTTCTCCACTTTTGTGTGACCAATGCAGATTTTCCTTTGAAGGATCATGCTCTCCATCATTGGGTTCAAACCTGTTACCTGTTTGTACTATACACATGTCAGCTTTGTGCTAAAAATATGTGATATGTATAAAAATCACTTCCAACAGACTTGAGCTCAGAGGAGTGGGAGTACAATGTTACAACATATGTTAATGGCAAGACATTTTGAAGCAGCACCGGCTATTTTTAATGTTGTGCTGAAAAATAAAGGGCTGTTGCAAAGACGCAGTAGCACGGTCGCAGCGACAGGTTTGGTAATTGATGGAAAGACTTTTAGCTTTCGTTAACTGAAAAACAAAGTGTCAGAGCTTAGCATCTGTTGACTTACAGACTATAGCGAAACACTCTTTGGGAATCACTCACATAAACCGAGTTAAAATGTCTGAGAGTTATGTAACACTGTTCTGCTCTACAGGCCGTAAGAACAGCGCCCTTCTTAAGTGTCGCCGGTCTTAGACATTGAAACAGAGCTGCAGTCATTTTGGCTCTTGTTTCTTCCTATCTGTCCTGTCACTTCCACTCTGCTCTGTTTCTAAAGGGGAACGCAGACCATAATTAACCAGCTCATGAGACACAGATGGCAGTCCAAAGCTTGATATGATTGTCACTGTATTTACAAATATACAGTACACATATACAGACTAACACACTTGCCCGTTAAATTGATCCAAAATAAGAAATCAGGATTCAATGGTGCTGCGGTGCATTTCCACCTGGATTTTAGCCAAATGTGAAATTGCATTTTTTCCAACAATGACAGGAACTCTAGTACAGTACATAGCGTACTTCCCTTTCAGATCCAGATTCATGTTAGAAGTTCAAATTCCATTGAGGGGGGGGATTCATTTTCACCCCTCACAATAACACAACATAAAGACCAACAAACATAAATACGGTGATAATTCATCCAGACACTTCAGACATCACGTTCCCTCTCTCCTCCCCACTTCGTCTCCCTAATCTCTTCTCTTTCCATTTTCCTCATCCACACCTCTTCTCTGTCTCCACCTCTCCCTCCCTCCCTCTTTTGCTCCCCTCCTCCCTCATCTCCTCTCTAATGCGTCCATCTTTCTCTCCCTACTCAGCGCAGTAGGGGAGAGCTGCATTTGAAGCTCATTAAGTAAAGACCTACAGAGCTCTGTGGTGTGTGTGTGTGTGTGTGTGTGTGTGTTGTGACTGTCTGGTTTCTCCTTACGCATTAAGAATTTATGACATGTAACTCCTTATATATGTGTCTGCCTCAGGACATGCAGATGCTGACATTTCAAAATAGTCCATTGCTGATTAATGATGGAAATTATTATTGGACAAATATGTATTCAAGTATCTTTGGTGAAAGATTGATGATGATTTCATTTAGTTAAAACCACCTGATTCAAACTTGTGCCGCCTAAACTACTAGAAGTGCAATTCTTCCAAATGGAGCCTTGGCAGTATCACATTTAATTTGAGAAACGGACCACTTAATCATAAATCGATGAGATCTGGAAGACGTCTAACATAAAACCAGAATGTTCAGCACTGTGTCAAAAAATGCGCCTGAGCCTGCTTCAACTTTTGCAACAAAAGGTAACATTTTCTGGCAATGCACTGCTTTGGCTAATGCGTGCAAGGGCACATTCCTGGTAGATTAGATTGGAATTCTACTGTGTACAAGAGGTGTTCAGTCTATGAACAAATAAATCTTTCATGCCGGGATCAAACTACACGATATCAGCCAGATAATGGCCCGATCTGACGGGCGTCAGGAACGAAAATGAGCATTAGGCGTGCCAGTTGTTCGTTTTATCCTGTGTGGCATGTTATAGAAGAAAGCAATATATAGTCGTAAAGAAAACTGATACAGCGTCAGAGACACCTCACTATGTCCCAACCATCGACCCTATTTGCAAACAAACATGTCTATATTGGACAATTATGCAAACCCCTGGACTACATTCAGTGACAACTCTTTTTTTAACGTCCACGTTTTTAAAATTCTTGCATGGCAACTATGGTATGGTTACGGTTAGGGAAAGACTGTGGTTTTGGCAAAAACACTCAAGTACAACAACCAAAACTGTTGTAACTTGGGAGGAAAATTGTGTCTTCTTGTAGGACCCCATCATTCAAAATAAAAAGCTGACTAAGAAAATTGTTTAAAGGGCCTTTAAGGTTAAGGAAAGATCATGGTTAACAAAAGCACGAATGTTAACTGCTGATCTGTGACGGGACATGAACTCTAGTCTCCTGTATGAAACTCTGACACCCATACAATCCGCCCTCTGTAAACGCACTGCTTCCTGCGTTCGCACCGACATTTGACGCTTGATGTAAAACATTAAGTCCTGAATCGTCCAATATGAATACAATTTTTCTCACTCTTGGGCTGACTGGCGTGTCAGGCGTTCTTTGCCTTCGCTCACTTAGTTTGAAAACATGTACCCAAAGGAGCACATGGTACTCTTCTGGGCACAACCGTGAACATGACGAAGCAAAACAATGTCGTTGGTGCCGTGGAGCAGTGAGGTCGGGCCCTGGTAATTCCTTGCATTCACCCACTGTACGTACGACACACAAGCGGCGAATAACAGCCAGCTATGATTGTCAAGGCAAGAGTTACTTTCTAGAGTTGCAAAAATCCAAGTTCAAGTTCATCCGAAGTTCATAGCGCTGCTTTTGGTCAGAAACGGATGAATTTGGCTTCTCCGTCTGATCACCAGTAATGGCTGATGATGAAGATTGACCAACAGTGAAATTAGTTTTACTGAAGCGACTGGAGTTAAAGTCGCACATTGCAGACACAGAGAACTGGAGGTCTTCATGCCACAGTGTCCCAGGTTCTATTGATGTAAGTCAGCTAGCATACTAACAGCGTTTCCTTGTTTCTGAATCCTTAATAGATTTATAACTGCAAACACATTAATGGGATGCTGCAAAAACATCGGTAATAAGCAGGATACCAGTGTGCATGTGCAGGTGCACGGGAACATGCTCAATGTAAACACTCGTAAATGGGCCTGTGGTTATGTACCACTGGACCCATACTGTTTGCATGTCCAGTGTCGCTATCTGTAGTTGCAGTTCTGCCGGGCTATTGTATCTTTTTCTTTGCTTGTACCAAACTCATTTTACATCCACTTTCAGCGTCAAATTATTCATGTCTTTTGCCTACACCTCAGATTAAGCTCTTTACCCTGTGGTGTCTGTTGTCGTAGCCCATTATCCTTCACTTAACAACTGGTTTCGGGGAAATCACAAGTGTGTAAGTATGCTCTTCACACTGACCATTACAAAGATTATGCACATTACACAGCAGACATGCATAGATGAAAAACATCTCATAAACAGTTCAGGAAGAAAACAACACAGTTTAATCAGTATGGATGTGAATTAAATAAACTGCAGTGGAGTAAGAGTTGACAGTAACATTTTCAACAGATGCCCCCCCCCACCCCCCCCCCCCCCCCCCCCCCCCCCCCCCCCCCCACCCCCCCCCCCCACCCTCCCCCCCCCACC
>CM022474.1:24069783-24080467 GCA_011952105.1 Coreoperca whiteheadi
GACCAGAAATAAGTTTTTGTTTATATAAGGCTGGTTAAGACTTTTTTTTTTTTAATTCTCAGAAATAACAATTGAATACCTCAATGAAAGTGGTAAGACTCGAACTACAAGCGACTGCGCTTAATGTGCTATTTGCAACCGAAGTGGAGTTAGATGTCTGCAGCTAAAATGAGCAGAACACCAATCGCAGATTCAGGCAGTACAGCATCTGTCCATTCACATAGTTTCATCGCAGGTGTGAAGCTAAGCTGACAGAGATGGACCACTTCACTTACCCGAGATGACTGTTCCATCGTTAATGATGTTACGCACATCTGGGGGGCCAGTCTTACACACACGCACACACACACACCACACACACGCCACACGCACGCGCACACACACACACACACACACACACATACAATAAATGCTCACCAACACTGCAGATGGCAGACAAATAAAGACAAATATGCACACACACACATGGCGCCAAGATTAAGATAACTTAAAGTGACAAAGACTGCTCCACTTCAGAAGGCTGATTTACACTGTAATCACACCTACATTACCAAGACACATCCACGCGTCGCCATACCAGCAGCTACCAGCTGCACATATATGTGGCAGAGACAGGGAGAAAGAGGGGTATAGTGTAGCTTCAAACTTTGGATGCTAATGTGTTAGCAGGATGTACTGGAACCTTCTACTGGGACACAAATCAATGCTTTTTTCAGTAGTTCAGGCGCAGTGTGCAAAGTGCAGTCAGTGCAAAGCAACGTGTTTGAAGAGTTGGCATTGAAAAGCGGTATATGTGGAAGATGGATTTTTATTTCAAGATATCATTCATGTAATATGCATGCAGAACAATGCTACCCAACAAAAATTCGACCCGCGGCAACACAACAAAAGTAGCCCAATTCCGCGGGAAAACCGTGGACCTGGCAACCCTGCCCGTGATGGCTACTTCCACAGACTGCTTACTGAGGTAGCTACATTTCGGAGGAGCTTATGTGTGCATTGGGGGACAACCTTCTAAAAGAGGGAAGGCCTTCATGCAGCAGGCTAGCTGTTGTGGATGAGAAATACTGGAAAGAATCAAACGTCTGCTGGTTTAGTAAATCATGAATGTCAGAGGTTTGTGTGACTTGAGAGAGGTTTATATTGGTGCACTGCCACCAAATACAGTGACATAAACAGAAGACGGACATGGAAAAGACGGAAATCTTCACAACACAGCTGCAGTGTTGTCTGCCTGATTGCCAGTGACACTCTCTCTTCTGCGTGTTTTTTCGTGTGTGGAAAGTCGCCGAAACATCAAACCATAACCAAACCAACCATACCAAAAGCTCACTGTCTCAGGAAAACACCTCTCAAAGCAGCACTTTGTAGGAGGTCGGTAAGTGCTCCTCAGGCTCAGGCCTATCCGGAACCTGAGTCTGGCTGCAGCCAAGTGAGGAGCACATTTTACAATTCAACAGGAAGTGTGTGTGGTTGCTGTCTTAACCTCGGCCTCTCTCCACGCTGCCTTGCCTGTTTTCTTACTCTCAGTCTCATTCTTTTTGCAGCTTCCTGTTTCATCTCACCATTTCACTCCTCGCCCTTCTGCGCTTTGATCTGCTCCCATTCCCGCATTTCTTTTTCATCCCCCACAATGTTCTCACGTTCAGCTACTGTTATTACTTTCTCTGTTTGTTCAACCATTTTTTTCCCCCGCTCACCTCCACCCCTCTCTCTCTCTCTCTCCTGCCTCCACATTTTTTCCACCACCTGTCCTCTTTCTCCCCCTCACACGAGCCCATCAGTGTGTTTCCGACCCCTCCCTCTCCATCTCGTCTTTTCTCCTCCTCCTCCATTGCCGTATCCCCCTGTTCCTCACGGATCTTTTTATTTTCAAAGTCAAATAGCAGTCGCTAGCATGCCAAACAGGACCGGAGACGCACACGCGGGTCGGCTTTCGCAGGTTGCCATCTCACTTCAAATAAACACTGGAGAAATAAAAGACACAGCCTGAGATGCAGACAAGAGAGAGAGAGACAATACAAACAGGATATCAAATTGATCTTTCTATTCCTGTACGCTTCTGCCTCTCTTCTCTACAGCGGGAGACCAGGTGCTGGAGCAGGATGGTGCTTCAGCTGGTGTGGTGGGGAAAGATGAGAAGGGAATGTGAGCCGGCAGGGTGTGTTTTTGTGTGTGTGTGTGTGTGTGTGTGTGTGTGTGTGTGTGTGTGTGTGTGTGTGTGTGTACTTTTGAGAGGCAGCAGGAGCAGATAATTGGAGCGCACACCTGGACACTGGTCCCCTCTCAACCCTGCCCCTCTGCCCTTCAAACCAGCAGTATTCACTCTGGGTGCATACTGTATGTGCGTGTGCTTGTGTGTGTGTGTGTGTGTGTGTGTGTGTTTGTGTGTGTGTGTGTTGTGAACTCTCATTGCCCATCCAGCCCGGGGATTGCATGTGTGTGGGGGTAACAGCAGGCTGTGTGTATACACCCATCTTTCCTGACTGCCCATCTCCAGTCAGTGTGTGTGTTTCTGGTTTACTGACCACCCATTTTTGGTTTGTGTGTGTGTGTGTGTGTGTGTGTGTGTGTGAGATGGTGGTGGTGAGAGCAGTAGGTCATTCAGCTGTGCTATAAAAGATTCAGGACTGACTGATGACCTTGGCCAACTAAAAAGCTCTCACTTTTTTTCAAACAGTCTTCTTTGGGAGACTTAGTTACTATTTTTTTTATTTAACCTTTGCGTTGACAAAGAAAACACATCACAAATTCTCTTTCATTACTGCACCCCATGTAGAGGCAAAGCATCAGTGCGGTGCAAAAAGCTGGGTTGCAGTGTCTATGGCCGTGCTTTTTGGGCTGGTCTCAAAGATGTGAAATCTTTGTATCTATCTATGGAAAGTTACAGATCTTGTCACTGTGGAGGTCAAAATACTGCCGCTGGATACACTACTGGAGTGTCTTCATTGAAAATAAACAGGACCCCTGGCCACTGCTTACCAATCGTTGATGTGAAACCATGGCGTAGGAATTTAGGAATTGCTTTTTTGCCAAGAGATGGCAAGATTGATACCACTCTAATGTCAGTACACTAAATACAAATCTACACGGAGGAGACGTTTAGCTGGGGTCTTGTCATCACTGCGACGTTGCCTACTAACCACAAAGCTCACTAATTAATTATAGCTTGTTTGTTTAATCCATACAAAAAGTGTAAAAAGTCACTGTTGGGCAGGCTCGCTGTTTCCCCATACTTCCAGTCATTTTGCTAAGCTAAGCTAACGGCCTGCCGGTTGTAGCTTCATATACCTCAAAGTGTACAGACATGAGAGTGCTATCAATCTTCTCATCTAACGCTTGGCAAGAAATCAATGAGCCCAATGTGTCAAACTATTCTTTCAAAGTATTGAAACTACTAAATTAAACGAATGCAAACTGGGGGTATATAGTGTGTAATAACAGTCCTGTGTCTATGTTCAGACCATGGATGTATTAAGCTATTCTAAATGCATGGTCAGTTGGAAACAGGAAACAAACAGGGGCAGCTCGTGTTAAAGTCCAATATTTTGGTGTCCCAACCACACTCCTCCCTACGCAGACTTTATCGCACTATAATACGTCACCTGACTTCCTTCTTTGCTGCCGTCGTAATTACCACGGCCGCTAGAAGACTAAGAATATGTCGTTTTGAGGCAATCAATATGTTTGTATATGGGTTGAACGCTTGCATACAATTCAGCAATAAGCATCAGATTTTGGTTGAAAAACAGACACCATGGATTTTGATGCTATTAAAATTCCCTTGAAAATGTTCAAAAAACTGTCTATATTCACCTTTTATTCTGACAAACAAAAAGCACTCTTAAATTCCATTATACAAATGATTGACAGAGGCATCTCTGATGTTTAAGCTGACCGAAATAATGATAAGGAACGGATACTGTGAATTCAAACTGTAGACTTTTTGTTTGTATATTGCATTGGAGCAGGTCTTATGAGGATCCATTGACTAATTCACTATATTTTAATGAACAGAAACATACTCACCTAGCTACATTCCTTAGTAAATAGATTACTTTGAGTGCCTGAACATATTAGCTAACCTTTGCATGTGAATTACAAATAAATAATTTGTGTTTCAGTCTTATAATCTAGTTTATGAGGAAGGAATCTGATGCTTGTCTACAACATGTCATTTCAATTTCAGCCAGTCTCCTGAGCTGACTTCAAACTGGAGGCAGTGTGGCATGTGTTTGGGGATGTTTTACACATTTATTAAAGTGCTACAATGGCTTCATCTCCATCTACACTCCCTCCTGCTTTTAGTGTCTTTGTGTCTTTTAATCCCGAAGTGTGTGTCCCTAGCTTTAACCTTATTACCCTGCACACTCGGGGGACATGTAATGAAACAGTTCCTTCATTCAGGAGGTCAATTTGCTCGCTTTGCTTTATGAAGTCTAAAGTCTCTTTCATCCCATCGGCATACCTGCCTGTCTGATTGTCTTCCACCCTGGTTTTCCTTTAATTAGCCTGCGTACTTGTGTGTATGTGTTAAGAAAGTAATATATATAGAGGATTCCCATCTCGTACTCACCTAATTGATTTTAGGTTTGATCTATCAGTAGCGATATTTCCTCTTTCTACCTCTTACATCTTAAAAAACCTTGATGGTTTGACTGTTTGCCTGTGCACAGACAGATTGCTGCTCTGGTTTTCTGCCTCTGAAACAGGAAAATCAAGCATTACCAATTACAGAAGACACATCGCAGGCCCAGAGCTGTCATCAGATTCAATCCAACTGTCAAGGAATCAAAACAGATCAAATGCAGCAACACAAAGCAAAGCAATGAAAAAAAAAAAAAAGCCTGTTCACTTGGCAACGAGAAACAATTTGTTCCTCAGCAGCCTTCTATGAAACCACTGTTGCAAGCTGTTACATCACAATCAGCACTTTGCCCTTTGGATAATTGATCAGTCAATCAGTGATTAAATAAATGACACACAGTGTCTGAAAAGTCACCTGAAGATTTTCACAGATGAACGGATAATTCTGTCTTCACAAGCACAACACTAAGTTAACTAACACGCTCACGACGACAGTGTTAGAATGCTAAGACGTGGTACTGAGCACGAAAGAGAAAAACCAGCTGAGGCTGAATATCATTAGTCTTGCAGTGTATGTGTCACAAACCAAAGTGTTGGACAAATTGAAATGTTGACTCCGTGCTTGGTGCTAGAGGAAGAGGAGGAAGAGTCACCAAAGTTATTACACTTCATCCTGCAGAGAACATGAATGTCTGCACCACAGTTCCAGTGACCCTGTATCTTACTCCGCGTCTAAACTGGAGGTGTTTCTGCAGCGTTTTCCAATCATCCATCTCAACTGCGTCTGATGGAACAGATATGATTCATTTTCGGTCAAAACACAGCTGTCTACGCAGGCCACACAGGTCTCCATTCGTGCGGAACTGCGACTCTAAAAGCATCTTTTTTACCCACCATGGAAGGCGGTCTCCCACCTTCACTGACGGGCTAGGCGGTGGTCCAGCTAGCCTCAAACCGCGTTCTGGTTGTGCCACGTCTCCACTGCGGTGCCCGTCTCCACTTTCGGAAGCAGAGCATCTGTTCTTCAGCAGCCACATTTCCATTACAGTTTAGAGTTGTTTTGACAACATCTTTTAAGTACAACCGTATTAAATATACATTTGCAGCTTATTTAGGTGCGGTAAATGCTTTGTGGCATTTTAATATTGATTTCAGTAAATGCAGGTGTTTACATTCGCAAGTCAATTTCACGCTTCAGAGAGTCCAGCTCAGTGGACATTGTGGGTAGCGTTATGCGAGGCTTCAGCAGGCGTCACTAAAAGTTTCCATTTTACTTGGAGGAGTGCAGTAAGACATCACAGATTTTCACTGGTGAAGTTGATAGTGTAATAAAGTAACTGTGCATATATAATGCACTTACTCAAAAAGCGTATTTACCGTTAAGTTAGTCTTTTAATAGTATAGTCTGTTTCATCAGTTCACACTCCCCTCCATTGTTTCCTTGTGTGTGATACTCTCTTGTAAATTAGAGCCGTTATTTAAAACCAATTAATGACACATAATCATTATCTAATGTCACCGTTTTATTTATTTATTTATTTATATATTATTTTACAAGAAGCAACTGAAACTTCTAGCCCGTGAAGCCTAATTGCCTTTTCTCTACCTCAGAGGACCCAGCCATCTCTGCAGGAATTAGGAAAAAACACACACACTGCAATAAACTATACATGACACAGTGAATATGTTCATGTGTGTATCCATTAAATAAGATCGTAAAGGTGACACAACACGAGGGCGTAAATGTGAAGTTTGCTCATCATGACAAGTGTGTTGATTGGTAGGTCAGTACGCCAACGAATGACAATCATCTACTTAATCACCGGAGCATCAGTGAGACGTCGAATCTATGCAGAGGGGGAGGGGTTTGGGAAAAGTACAAATGAGCTTTTAATGATGCTATGGACCCCGCAGAGAGTGAGAGAGCGGGAGTGGAAATTACAATAATCAAACACCTTATCTTTCTGAGGGCTGATTGTGTTGCCTTCATCCGTCCCCCTCCCTGTCTCCGCCTATATCATGTAACTCCCTCTTAGATCTTTCTTTCCTCCTCTCTACGTCTCTCTTTCTGTCCCTCTTCCTTCCTGTATCTGGGTCTTGCCCTTTGTGTGTGAAGAACAAAGGGAGACGTTGTCCGGCAGGCGATGAGAGAGCCACTGAGGGTCAGTGTGATATTTGGATGTGATATTTCCATCGCTGGCCTAAATGTCTGGTGTCAACCAATTTATTACCCGGCAATCAGAGGCAGAAAGACTGAGCACGATGGGCTACAGAGAACGATGGGGCTTCAAGGAGAGAAAAAGGTTTTTCCTAAATAAGATTTAGATTCAATTGACCAAAAGCAATATGTTATGCTTCATGAGTTGGTGGAAAACGCTGCCTCTTTTTACTTTTCCGGCGGACTCATTTTAAAACGGCATCTTGTAAAAGTGGCCTTAAATATGCACTTTGTGGAAACACACTGTACATGATTTACCTTGCTAAAGGAATGAATGTCCTAGACAAAAAGAAAAAGAAAACGTCAGCCGTACAATACACGGAAATAACCAAACAGCATTCTTTCTTGTATTGCAGCGTAGAGCGAGTTGGTCCAAGAATTATAGGAATAGTGTCAGAATCAGCATGATAAGGATTGTTATTTTTTTAGCCACAACCCTGTGTGGCTGCTCAGCTTAAATACTCTTCACAACAGTATGTTTTCACTTATAACGTTAGAAAAGGCTTTTAAGACGAGGACTGTATTTGGTAAATGCAACAACATCTAAGCTATCGTTGGCTGTTGCTGTGGGGTGGAAACTTCACAAAATTCACAAAAGAAGCGCACCGCTAACATCAGCCTAAACTTAAGTCGACGAATCGAAAGTAGAAACAATGCTGTTCCCTTCGTGCATAATCCTCATGCAGCCTACTTTTAAATAAAACTATTTTGATTTTGTCTTTTGCTGGAGACAGCTTGGTCCTCAGCTGCTCTGCGGACAGAGACGGCCGACGCCAGAGGTCTGAGTCAGAGCAGACTGAATGAACCGAAACCCTTCAGTAGCGCTCACGTCTCGCTGTGGACGTGCTGAGGTTGTTTTTTTTTAAACGTAACTCCCCATACCCCATAAACTTGTGCTAAATAATTAATTGGAAGTAACACTTGGTTAGTTAGCCGTACAAGCTAACGTCTGCAGCTTGCATTAGAGTAGATAAACACAGAGTTGAATCCACCCTTACACTTTTGCTCGTGTTTTTGCTTTTGGAAATTGATCTTACTAGAGCCCCACGCACTCCACTTTTAACATGTAGGGAAATCCAAAGCTTTAGAGGCGTGCCGTGCCTAGTTATGGTTAGTGAGCTGGAAGATATCATTGGACGATCGCTGTTCAGGGGAGGGATTTAACGAACGGTCGCTTCTGCATTAAAGTACCTTTCATCCTGATGTAGACCTCTCGTGCTCCTTCCTTACTGAAATATTGTGGCCCACATCAAATACACCCTCAAACAAGACTTCAATGGGCCATTTATGGGCTCTTGGAGCATTCAGCATCCAGGATTACACTTTTCCTCTCAGTGGGACTGTTATCATCCTGACAGAACACATTACCTGGCATGTCTGCATGTTCCCACGTTTGATTTTCTTCATACTTTAATCCAATGAAGAAGATTAAGTCAGCCGTCCTTAGGCAGGGTTTCGCTGCGGTCATAATTCTACACAGTCTGTATTAAACCTACAACGCCAGTGTGAATCGATGTAAGTGAAGCAGCGTGAAACAGAGTGGAAACTTTAATAGTGGATTAAACTGGTAAGTGTGACTGCTTCCTGAACTTAACCTTATTGTTGAGCTCTACTTGCTGCCGCCGTTGTTCTGTGGTTCTATGTAGCTCAACAGCTATGTTTCATGACGTTACTGTAAGTGGCAATGCGTTGAGTTAGGGTACCTTGTTGTGGCATTGTGTAAGTATATTACTTTTGATGAATTATGCTTCTTTGCATTGTTGTGTTGTGTTGCATTACACTGTTTAAGAAACCATCATTTTCTTCCTGTTTAAACTGACATGACACACTGCGATCAGTGGCAGCCGCAAAAATCTGATCTTTGTGCTCGTGTGACGGAGCCCTCCTGCTCGAGTGAGGGAGGGAGTGACGGCAGGGAGAAGAGGCAGATAAGATTTGATTTGATCACAGTAGGCCAGTGGAAAAAGAAATCAGATTGAAACTTGATCTACTGGCAGGAACACGGAGTACACTTTACATGTGTATTCTCAAGGAGACATACAGTTGTTCGCAGAGTTACGGTCGAACTGAAATTAAAATTGATTTTTTTTAAAGAAATCAGTATATTGTTTCTGTTTAGGTGTGTTGTTTAGCAGTGGTTTTATTGCGGGAGGTGTCCACTGTAATAGGTAATAGGCTGAGAAGCAGTTCCAGGGAGGGAAAAGGGAGTTATGTGTGTCAGTTGCTACATTACGAACCAGAACAACTGGGACTACATGAGACATGTTCATAGAGAATTAGCTAACGAGAAGTACAACTTCAGAGAACCAGCCAGCGGGTTAGTCCCCCTGTTTTTGTTGTGTTACCTCAACCTCGGGTTAACTGTTGCTGCAGAAAGGGAATAAATGTGGGCTACGTTGGGCTATCAACACACATAACCCGCAACGCTACAATGTATTGACCAAGTCTTTGTTTTGACTTGCTGTATTTACTTGCTCAAACTTTTATTTATTTTCTGCAGTGATAACACATATTAGGGTCCTCCAGGCAGTGTTCATTTTTGGTTCTATACTTCTAACTCTGTGCTGGTAATTAGATTGAGGCAATACCAGTGTAGGTGGACACTGAGAATAGTTTGTAATATCACTTTAAGGAGGGGTATGCGATTCTAATGGGGGGAAAAAGGCCTACCAACACCTGCAAGACTCAATTAATTGAATTGATGAGTCTTACAGGTGTTGGTAGGCCTTCCCCACCCCACACACACTTTTGATAGTATCAGGCTAGCTGTTTCCCCTTGCTTCCAGTTTTTATGCTAAGCTAGACTAACCACGTTCTGAGCCCGGAGCACAGGGGCAATGCGGTGATATAAGGAGAGACTGGAGAGAGACCTCAACACCAACCACACCAAGGGTATGTGGCAGGAGATCCAAACCATCACCGGCTACACAAACAGGAGCTTGCACCCCATCATGTGTGAGGCCACGCTACCAGATGAGTTAAACACATTTTATGCTCATTTTGATCTCCCCAACAAAGAGTCAGCTGTAAAGTCTACTCCGCCTCCAGAGGACCAGCCATATCAACAGTGGATATGAGAAGAATCCAGCTCAGAGGGAATATGTGTAATGCTGCTGGGCCTGATAACATCCCTGGGCGTGTACTTCGAACATGTGCCAACCAGCTAGTTGATGTCAGTACTGACATTTTTAACATATCAGTGGCACAGGTACCTAATGAGTCTGCAGTGTCCAGTCTAAATGACTACCACCCTGTGGCTCACACCCCGATTCTTATGAAGCACTTTGAGAAACTGGTTCTCCAGCCCATCAAAGACAATATCCCAGCCAGCCTGGACCCTCACCAGTTTGCATTCAGAGCCAACAGATCCACAGAGGATGCCCTCCATACACCTACATCAGTATGCTTTTTGTTGATTTCAGCTCAGCATTCATTCTGGCATACAAGCAAACACACACCTGCAGTGGTAACAAAGAAGAGACTTAGATTAAAATGTTACCACCTCAGGAGGCATCAAGCATATGTACATTTGGCTGATATGTACACATATGTGCATGCACATACACACAAACACTAAACAAGTCCCAAATTATATCTGAATTTTGGGTTCCGGGGATTGTAAAGGTGCATTTGACACAACTGTTATCTTGACTCAGCGTTACAAAGGAAAAACACAAGCTCCCTGTAAAGGGGAGAGGCAGAGTCGGACAGACAGAAGGAGACAGTGCGTCTTTCCCACTCTCATTCCAGCTCATCTAAATGGACAAGCTGTACTTTGAGCTGTTTAGTTAGGTAAACTTCTCAGGTACAGTCTATCCAGTCTCGATATGACATGTAAATCCCGGGTGGGTGGCAGACTGAGATGCGAGTGTGGGGGGG
>CM022474.1:24080772-24164780 GCA_011952105.1 Coreoperca whiteheadi
GTATGGGTGGTGTGGGAGGGGGAGGGGAGGGAGGAGGGGGGGGGGTGGGGGGGGGGGGGGGGGGGGGGGGGGGGGGGGGGGGGGGGGGGGGGGGGGGGGGGGGGGGGGGGGAGTTGTCATGGATTCTTCTCATCTGTTTTTAATAAAGACCCTTCATCCTCAGAGATTCATTGCACCAGTAATCACCCTTCCTCATTTCCTCTGCCTTCACTTTTTCTCTCCACCTCTCAACTTCAGTGCATAAACATAAATACAGCTTTCACTGACATACTTTTTTCATTTTTGCTCAGCTCTCCCAAAAACCTATACCAGCTGACCTGTGCACCGAATAAATAGAAAAATGTCCCATAAGCTGTATTGAAAATTACAAATATCTATACAATCTGGCATCACTGCCCTCTAAGTGTTTAACCACTAATAACAAATCATTGATGAGTTCGAGCACACAGCAAATGCTCTGGTTTAGGCAACTCAAAGCACATGGTTGTGGTCACGGATGGATTGTGGTCTTTGTTAAATACTGAAAAAGTCAACACTAACTTGACTGTTAGACGCATTGATGGGCAACACATTCATTTTTTTCAATATTTAGCTAAACCCCAATTCAGGGTTGCTTGTTCCAGCGCTTTCCATCCCATCATATAGTCTTCATCAGCAGATGGAGTTTGCTTAGGTGTCATGGAACTGTAGATGTTGAATTTGTTGAAATCAATGTTGGCTTAAAAGTTGACAAAAAAACAAACAAACAAACACAATGGACCTCATGCAAGAACAATTTTGTATGATGAACCTAAACTTGTATTTCTTGTTTCTGTGAGATTTGTTCGCACACGGAGACCCTGAGGCAGCTGTCGGACTTAAAAAGTCAGGAGGCGCCCTAGTAGCTCACCTGGTATAGCGTGGGCCCCCTGTACCAAGGCAGGTTTGAATCCATCCTGCGGCCCTTTGCTGCATGTCATCCCCGCTTGCTCTCTCGCCATACATATTTTGCAGGAGATAGCGTTGCCAAAGCAGCTACTTTACTGTGGTTATCTGCTCATCAACCAAGTTTCTCAGTCAGTGATTTTAGTGATAGTTGCTAATTGCAATGTTTAGCTCCGTGCACAGCAATGCTACTTGGATTAATAATAAAAAACAGAGTGTACATTTGCAAGACTCCTGTTTTAAGTTAATTACTGTGTATGGTCAGTGACTGCCAGGACAACACATGCTTGTTGCTAACTGCTGCACCTTGCCGTACACACTCTCTCTCTCTCTCTGTTTTCTTTCCTCTCCTTCGATCCTCTGTCCTCTCTGTCGCTCTCTCGACTCCCTCTCTGTCTCTCCTGCGGTATGAAAACTTTATTGGATGCCAGCAGAGCCCTTGAGGGGAAACACTTTAAATGTCTTCGCAATTATACTTCTAATAATGGCTTCACACATACGCACACACACGCACACACACACACACACACTTATGCAGCCTGGGGCTGACAGTGACACAAAGGAAGTAGAAGTTACTCTGTCAGTCAGTGAGGCTATTAATCTCTGTCACCTGAAGCTGTGCGCATGTGTGCGAATTGGAGCCAGTTGGCAGGAAACAGCAGTGTGTGTGTGTGTGTGTGAGTGTGTGTTTGTCCTGACCTAGACTATCAGTAGCTGGTCAACAGCAGGGAGTGGTTTAGTCAGCATGTCACCTCGGATTTAACTTCCACCTGTTGTTTGTGTGTGTGAGAAAGACTGTCTATCTATCTATCTATAAAGCTGCAGTTTTTATATACAGTAATTCAGCCTCTTCATCATCGCAGCATTGATTCCCTGCTCAGTGTGCCACGAGGCGCCATAATCACATTGTGATATACAGGGAAAGTAAGCAGGATTCTAAAAATGAGTGTGTGGCTGCAGCATCTTTGAAGCAGCTCTAATGAATGTCCAAATTTTGTCTCCCACACTAAAGAAGCACAAATAAACTGGCTGCCTTGTCAGAAAGCTGTGAAAAACTCTCTTCAAAGCTGGAAATGGTTGTCCTCTTAAACCCATAATTCCTCACGTGTGTGTGTGTGTGTGTGTGTGTGTGTGCGAAATGTGCGCCTCCGCAGGCAAAAGAAAATGCATTGCATTGTGGAGACCAGGGGTGGAATTTATCTATTAGATTTACTCCAATTACTTTAACTGAGCTGAGCATTTTTGTGTTGTAGTTTATCAAGAGGATTTTTTTCTGTAAGGTGGTAATTTTACTCACCACTAAAGAGGCATTGATTTTCCTTGAATACATACTTTTTATGCTCTATCACATTATTATAGAATCTGGGTCAACCCTGCACAAACACGTGGAGAAAACACAGTTCACTAAATGTTTAAAATCATCCTTTATAAAGAGTTAAAGCCCCCCCCCCTTCTAGCTAGCCTCTGCTCATTTTAACAGCTTCTGTAACTATCATCACTGTCATGCTTTTAGGTTTGTGTTCTGTGATTTCCTGTTTTATTTTGTAATATGTCTGTTCCCTCACGTTTTGCTTCGTGTCTGTAATGTCCCAACCTGTGTCATTTAGTTCACCTGTACCCCCCCGTTGGCTGCCCTTCCCGAGTGTCTTTAGCCCGTGTGTTTCCCTGTCTCTGTGTCAGTTCGTATACTTCTTTACTGTGTTGGTTCTGTCTGCCTGCCTGTATCCTGTTTTGCTGCTTGTCTACCAGTTTTATGATTTACAAATACATCACCATTCATCATTCTCCCACCTCTGTCTGAGCTTGGGTCCTTTCCCTGTCACCTGCTTGTCAGCATTCCTGATACTAAATGGGTTTTCTCTTTAAAGGTCTCTCTGAAAAACAGAAAAATGTTCTACGGGTTTTCTGCCCACATTCTAAACTGAACTGGCATCTACTGCTGAAGTGAATAGTTATATTTTAATAGCTCTTATTAAGACAGATACAATCATGCTGTGGTTGTTGAATGCTAACACTGCAGTGTGCACAACGCTGAGATTTGAAAATGCTTAAAATACTTAAGACTAATCGTTTATAATAGGTTTTAAATTTCAAATTTCACCATTACCTACAGTAGTTTAAATTTAGTTTGATTAGAATATTCACTATGCTAAGATGCAAACAACCCTCTTATCCCTTACAGAAGGCACAAAATGGTTTAGTCCACCCCTGTACTAGGATTCCTCTCTTGGCAACTTTGACGCTAGATTTAGCGACTTTTCAGACCCTCTTAGCAACTGTATTTCTAAAACGCTACGAATTTAACGACTTACTCAGACCATCGAGGGAAAAGTGAGAAACATATTCAAATATATTATATTGTAATTCATTCCCATGCATGCTGCTCACTGCAATTGTTGTCCACGCCCTTCTGCCGACAGCGCAGGCAGTCAGTTGGTGTGGGGCAGGCCGGAGGTTGTAGTGAGTTTCCATGGTTACGTTGAAGCTCTTGCTCAGAAACTTTCACTGGATTGGAACTTCAATAGTAAATAGTTTGTTTGAGCTTCTCTCTCTCTCTCACTCTTTCTCCTCGGATCTCTGTATTAGTGTGTTCCTACAGCTTGTTTGATCTTCTCCCTCCCTTTCTAGATTGTTTTTTCCCTCGTTTTACCTCAAATATACGATGTCCCTGTGAGTTTGTGAATATTTGGCTAAAGATTTCGCTATCTACCTTTTTGTATAGCTTTAGTTGCGCTCTCCCTTTGCTGTAACTGACACAACCAATAAGCTTTACGCAAATTAAGGTTTGATGTCGTCACCAATATCCAAATGACATCATCTGGCGACTTTTAGCAACTTTTGGAGCTAGTGCTAGCTACTTTCATTGGAAAGGCGTTGGCAAGACTGAACACAGCTGGCGGCTGATGCTGGAATCACTTGCAAACACTTGACATTGAGGTGTCGCAGACCTCTCGGTAAAGACAGTTCAACTTTGGAGCGATATTTATGTTTGTATGAACCAATTCATTGCAATCTCAAGATTTCTATGATACCACCGGCTTTGCGCCAGCCTAACCTATGGTTCAATATTTATATAGAACATATAAATTATGTTAGAAATAGGCTTACCAGTAAATTACCAGTTAGTGTTTCTGGTGCGTTCTGGTCAGATTTAATCAATTTCTTTATAAAAACAAGATTTGAGCTTCAAAAAAATCTTAAAAATGGGGGGTGTCTCATAATCAAGGTAAATATAGTATATTATAAGCAGGTTAAGAGGCTATGTCAGTCCTGCATGCACAACTGTTTAGGAATGGTTTAAACTAATAATGGTATGTTGCTTAGATTGGATGAAGTCCACCAGGATTTCAAATTAAATGCTCCAAGCTATCCTAACATAAATTAATCAGCATCCTAGGAACAATGTCATGTCAATATGATCTATCATGAACCACAGGGCCACAGCCACAGAGAGTGGAGCAGCGGCGGGTCCCTCATCGTGCCCGAGAGACATGGAGCAAGAGAGGAAGGGGGCCCTCAGAGACTGCTTATGTCTAGGGCCCAGAAGTTTGGGCTACACCTCTAAGAAGGGAGCCCATGTTGTTTGCTATGAAACAACTCCACAAACTGCTCCTAAAACCTCAACGTATGAATGTGCCAGCTAAACAAAGATAAACAAGATGCAACACGTAAGTAAGACAGCTCAGGACTAAATCCTTGATCATGCTCCAGTACGGACGCGGACAGTTGTGGACTTGCACTCGGACAGTGGACGACAGCGTGCCAAACATGCATTCAGTTTGCTTTTCTAGCACATGTGCAGTCGGTGCACTTGTATTTGTGTTTTTGTCTGTTTGTCTTGAGGGGGCTTAAGATTCACCCCTGCTTTCAGTCTTTGTGCTAATAGGCTAACCACATCACATGTGAGATCTTTAGTTCACAAAACCTTCCTTGCTAATGACATCAAGTGCCAATAGACTTGACTGTATTCTGCTCACTGAGACCTGGCTTGACATGACAGGTAACAAAGAGCAAATTGAAACAGCACCGTCTCAATTTAAATGTTCACATTGCACACGAAGCAATAGAAAGGCCAGGGGGATTGCTGCTCTCTATGCTGACTACGTAAACTGTAAAATTGTTTCTCTTGGTGACTTCTCAACTTTGGAATGTCTGGCGACTTCTTAACTTTTGAATGTCTACCTATGGATGTTAAATCTGTATTCCCTACCTTGCTACTCACAGTGTATCACCCCCCTAAGCTCAAAAAAGGTTGTCTGGATGAATTTGCTGAGCTGCTGTCAAAAATGTCCATTGACTACAACTGCAATGTCATCTCTGGCGACTGCAATACTCATATTGACAATCCCACTAACTCAGACACAGAACTCTTTCTTAATGTGCTCAACACATTCGAATTAGGACATGATCAAGGACACACCCTTGACCTGATTATCTCCAAAGGCCTCGGTACAATATTATTATTGCATTTTTTTTAAATATTATGTAAGTCACGGACAGCATTGTTCCCATCAGAGACCCCTGGAAAAGCTCCCTGGAAAACTGGGGAAAATGTGAGGATGTAAAAAGATCCTGTTGAGGGGCTGAGCATAAATGGTGACAGACCAAGCTCCAGGTAGATTATGAAATCTATTTTAAAAAAAATACACTTAACTGCTATAACAAAGAAATGAAAATTTCAAGACAGCATCGCACCTCACGAATGATAAATGACAATAAAAACAGCTCACTTTTTGTTCTCCACAATTAATGAACTAATAACTCCTCTCTTCAAATGTCTTTTAAATGTCTCTTTCACTGCTTATCCGATGATCTCAACCATATCATTAATGCATCCCTAAAGTCCGACAGACTTCCCCGCTTCTCTCAAGCGCACCATTGTTTCTCTGCACTGAAAAATAGTAATCTAGACCTTTCCAGGATTAGCAACTATCTTCAACCTTCCTGTTGTTAGTAAACTCCTTGAAAAGCGTGTCTACATTCCCAGTCCTGTAAATGAGCTTGTCAGATGCACTGATGACATCCCCCACTGGAAGTCTCAAACCCTTCTACAATTTAACAAGGAAACCACTCATAGTAGTGAAATTCTCATAGTAAGCCCAAACGTACCAAGGCAAGAGGTTGTATGCATCTCATCATCATTTTCTCTAAAGCACAGTGAGCGTGTCAGGAACCTGGGTGTTATTATTGATGCCAATCTTAACTTCCAGCATCACATCACCAAGTCAGCCAGAGTGCTAACTGGGACTCGGAAAATACAACACATTACACCTGTACTGAAAACACTTCCCTGGCTGCCGGTATGGTACAGGATTGACTTTAAGGTATCACTGCTTGTTCACAAGGCCCGAAATGGTATGGCTTCCGACCTGCTCACTGGCTACAGCCAAATCAGATCCCTCAGATCACCAAGCACGTGTCTCCTGAATGTACCTAGAATTAAAACTAAATCAGGTGAAGGTGCTATAAGTTACTATGGTGCTGTTCTCTGGAACAAACTGCCCGATGACCTGAGTGCTGCTGCACCTGTATCTCTTAAAACATTGCTTTTTTCTCAGGATTTTGGTAATTAGTGTGTGTGTGTTTGTGTGTGTGTGTGTGTGTTTGTGCCTGCTGTAATCCATGTATGAATGCTGGTAGTAAGAATAGGACAGGGGTTATAAGAAACTATTTTATGTACGGGTGTGTGCGTTATACAGGTGGCTGAAAGGTTATTGTATTAATGTGGAGTATTTATGTATTTTCTATCTCATTTGTTTAATGTATTCCATGTTTTACTGTAAAGCCTATTGCCTTTACCTGTGTTTGAAATGTGCTATATACATAAAATTGACCTGACTTGACTGTTTCTAGTCTCTATGCTAAGCCAACCAGTTGCTGGCTGTAGCTACATGAGACATGAGAGTGGTATCAATCTTCTCATCTAACTCTTGGCAAGAAAGTGCATAAGCGCATTTCCCAAAATGTCTGGGAGTTGTCCACACACTGAATACTACAAGCTCCCAAAAGTTGAAACGAGATAATGCTTTGGCCGCTGTACGTCTCTTTTCCCTTTGGATGCTGCTTATGTCCTTTATGTGAATAGAGATACAGGACAGCAAGGGAAGTGCTGGATGTGGGCGTTATCCACCAAATGTGCTGTGAAACAAGCATATTTCCCAAAATATTGGATTGTTACACCAGAAACGTCTAAAAAAGTAACAGCGTTGCTTTGTTAGTATGATATGTATTCATCTTCTAATTTATTTAATGACAGAATTCACTAAAAATATACTGGACCCATGGGAGAAGGTAGGACATCACATGATCATAGAGTCCACGTTTGGATTTGAAACCACAGCACAAATGAAACTGCTTGAGTAGAATATCGTCTGCTTTTCATAAAGGAAACTTTGTCTCAGTTCTCTAGATTTCTCCTCTATCTGTCTTTCCTCAACTCTCTCTTCACCTGCTTCGCGGCCTCACCATAATTCTCCCCGCCAGACCCTCACTCTTGTTCTACCCATCTTTCTCCATTGCTCCGACACCTTCTTCCACCACCCTCTCCGCTTGCCCTCAGTCTTTGTTATTGTGGGGTATTTTTTGGGATCATCATTACCCCCTATCCATCTCGCTCTCTTCCACTGACCTTCTGCCTCCCCCTTCTTTCTTTCCTCCATCCATCCCGCTCTTCTCTCAGGTTTGATGAGGAGAATGGGAGGAAAGAAAGAGATTGCACCCTGACGCGAAAGATGCCAAATGTCTGGGTCACTCACACACTGAGAGCCCACCGCTGTGTGCGTGTGTGCGTGCGTGTGTGTGTGTGAATGACAGCGGAACAGTAGGGAACTCGAATGAGGGAGCTGAAGTACACAGACACGTGTGCGCACACCCACCCACACACACACACCCGCGCACACACACACACACAGTGTTGTATAATGGTATTAAGGCAGGGCCAACATCATGCTGGGCAAATCGTGGGTTCTGAGAGATGTGATCTTTCACAAGTCTCTGTTTCACTTCATCTTACAGACGCACTTCAGTCATAAATACTGAAATGCAACCAAACAATGCTTTGTACTCTATGGCTTCATCAGGATCCCACCAAATGAGATTTTGAAAGAAAAGCGTTTAGAATTATTGCTATCCTATTGAGATACTTTCATGCTGGCCCAACATAGTGTATATCTCAGGACACTGTAAAATACCCTGCTGTTGGAGTCCACCTAATGCCCAATCCTGTGGAAATGTTTTGCACTTGTGGCACTATCCTAGAATGGTTTTGTATTTAGTGTTGTAATTTTGCATAAAAGCCACATCTGCAATTGAGATGAAACATTTATTAATGAGCCTGGAAACTAGACTAGACAAAACAATCTCACCACAAAGTCCCGCCCAATACTTAGTAGCTGTTTTAGAGCCTTCCGTTGTATCACAGGAGGCAAACTCCGATACAATCTAAAGCTCCAGAACAGCTACGACGTGGACCTCGAGTGGTGAGAATATTTTGCAAAAAACATGACAGCAAGCAGTAGTTTGGCGATTAGCACACTTATGCCAGCAGTCATACTCTCTCACAGGATATGAAATGTTTATGTGAACCAGTTTCCCAAACCATTGCTACAGTTTCCCTGTTCTGCGAGTAGTAAATTTAGCAGAGGACTAGAAATGGCTCGGAAATGTCGGGTATAGGATTTAATCTTGCAAGAATAAGTCAGTTCTAATTTTAAGGTCCCTAACTAGTTGGTCTAAGACTCATACAAACTGAGATTTTACCAATGTGTGCAAATTAGCTCCTAATTATTAGTTGAATATCTTTTAGCTCAAGTTTACTGTTCCAAGAGTCCATATTAAAGTCACAGTAGAAACATATTCAAGATACTATATGGCACACATACACACATACAGTATATACACATGATGCCTACACACACCCACACACAGTTAAAATGAATCATACACAGTAACATACACAGTATGTGCACATACACACTTCATATCACACATCATATATAAAAATATTTCATTTTTCTCTAGCCACGTTGAAATTCCACATTTATGAAAAATATGTGTCACATATTACCATATTCCTCATATTTTTCAGTTTATTATTCAAAATCTTTGCTGGATGATAGACTTTTGCCACATTGTGTTTGTCCTGTACTAACTGAATTTTAATGTCCTTGTCCATATCAGCTGCCGTAAGGCATCAAAGGTGTCTGCACATGCAGTAGAGATGTTCATGAAGAGGTGGCTGCAGCTGGCAGCGGAAAGAAAGGAGGGCAGAAAGCGGTGAGCCACAAACGCCGAAGCACCCTGGAGTTGGGTTTCGGGACTGGAATATTAACCGAAAACCTGAGTATCATGTTTCAGCTTAAAAATACAGAGGCTAGCCCTGAAGTGGGGCAGAACTTTGGATCTCCATGACAACAAGGCAACCCTTCATGCAGTACATGAGCCAGGCCTGGCCCAGCAGTACATTTTTAATTCGATATCAGTGCACGGGCCAGAGCTGGGCCTGACTATTAAGAAAATGTACAGTATGTGGGCCACGACTGGACCACAGCCTTTTATTATTGTGTCAAACACACTGGGTCAGATCAGGCCCTGATCTGACTATCACGCGGTGTGTAGGCCAGACTCGGAACCAGGTGTATATTGGGCCAGAAGAAACAGAAGCCCTGGTATGCGCTGGATTCATTTTGCTATAGACTGGTAAATTCATGCATAACACATGGGTGTGAAATCACGAAGCACTCTTTATTTCTTGCCCATACTCTTTGGAGGTTTCTTCCACCTCCTACTCCAAGGGCAGTTCACCTTATTGTCTGCAGCGCTAAGTGAGTGATTGCCAAGCAGCTGTTGTCCATGGAGGACCTGAAACTGTTTCTACACAAACAGTAATTACTCATACACTGACCACTGGTAGTCAGCGAGTGGTGGACGGTGTGGGAGCAAGTGCAACACATACTATCCATTATCACACGAACACAATGAAGGAAATATAGAAATGTCAATATGCTCTAATTGGCTGCGTTCCTGACAATAATACGCGCTGGGTTGAGCTGCCAGTGAGAAAGACAGAGCTATAAAGAGAGCTACACCCTCTGTTTCTGTTGGTAGGTGTCCTTGCATACTAAAGGGAAGGGGTTGTAGATAAATGTTGTTCTCCGCACAGCTCGCTTCTCTCATATATCTCTGTTAGTCCACAGCCAGCCATGACTGCACCAGACAAGGCCAAGCTCTCAGCCCGTGTGCCTCTGTGTGTGTGTGTGTGTGTGTGTGTGTGTGTGTGTGTGTGTGTGTGTGTGTGCGCTTCATGTGAATGTTTATGAGAATGGATGGGACGGGTGTGTTTTCTGCCTTTGAGCGTTTGTGGGTAACATAACTCATGAGATTTGCTGCTGTGTTGTGTGTGGTGAGGGTGCTTGTGTGGTTCCCCCCCCGTCCGTCCGTCCGTACGAAGTGTTATTTAACCTGCTGAAGCAGTAACTTGAAATCCCTAAACTTCTAAGGCCACGCAGACGTGCTGCAAAAACCGCAGACACTGATTCATAAAATGTAGATGTTTATTTATAGTGCTATTTGTTTTCATATCAAAGATGGATCGTTATTGTTTTGCTCTTGTTGTCCATTTTGGTTTCTGGTCAGCAGCGTCGACGGTGACAGGCGGGCTGAAGTGTGACTAAACATGAAATATGGATCTTACTTACTTTTAATTTGTTTCTTTTTTTTTTGACACCACAGGTCGTCTCTCGTTTTAATTCCAATTTCACCAGTCTGCTTGTTTCTGTATTTGCCCTTCAAAGCACTCATTACATGAAGCATTTAGGAAAGACATTTCCTGGAGGGACTTCTTTAATGTTACTGTATATTGGTCACTTTATTCTAGCAGGTGGCAGTTTCTGCCTTCAGCACTGACTGAAGCCTTTTTTCTGTGACATGCACAGACTTTAATCACAAGTAACTGTCAACATGGTCATATCCTCTAATGCAAAAGAGCATGAATCTATGTCAAATCAGCATGGATACTCTTAGTTCTCTGGGATTATAGCATTTATCCTGCACCACAGTGAAATAAAATTCAGGTTGTGCGAGAGTGTGTGTGTGTGTGTGTGTGTGTGTGTGTGTGTGTGTCCTTCTGCAGCCGCCTATTAAATTTAAACACCGTTTTTATGACGGGCTTTGTAAAAACAGAACACAGGCAGGGCCACAATTTACCCCTTCCACTTAGCACTCTATCACGCTATCGCTGTATTTCCCCGCACTCATCCCTCTCTCCTCGTAAATCTATCTCTCGTTCTCTCCACTCAAAAGTCCATTATAGCCTCCTGCCTGCAGCTTTCTCTGTTTGTTATCTGTCCCACTCACATTATCTCTGCCTCTCCCTTCAACTCTCCTCTCTCTCTTCATTATATTGGTCAAATCAGACCTGATGTTCTTTCTCCATCACTTTTTGTTTTGGTTCTTCCTCTCTCTCTCTCTCTCTCTCTCTCTCTGTGTGTGTCAGTGCTTCCTCTCCGGGCCCAGACACTTCTCTTGCCCACCTATTTTTGTCCCCTTTGCAGACAGCCTATGCAGATCTTCTGCATTCTCTATTATTTTAAACTTACTTTACTTTTCTCTTCTGCTACCTATAACCCCATCCCCCAGCTCCCACCCCCCTGTGCTGCATGCACTTTATCACTTCTGGCAGCGCCAACTTAAAAAAGAAGAGAATTTATGCAAATGCGGGGCTGAAAAATGAGTGTTCACCTCCGCTGCAATGTGTAGCGGAAAGTAGCGAAGCGCCTCATTACAATATTTTCTCTTTGTTGTGGATCCGCGGGATAATAATTAAGAATGATTTGTGATGTTGGAACGAAGCTGAGGCTCTTCTCCTCCCAGGAAATTCACCTAATACTTTAGTTACTATACATGTAGACAGACATGGAGAGTCATAACCAGCAATGGGATTAGAAAGCGATTTTACCGAGTCAGAGAGGCAGGCCAACTGGTTGCAGTACAATGAGCGCAGTTAGTTATTGTTTTTACGGTTTCGTCTGATTGCTCACATGGTAAACAGGTCTCTGAAGTTGAGAAAAGAATCACGCTATGACAGGATATGATGTGCTGGGAGGTATACAGAGGATTCTCAAATGAAAATGTGCTGTTAAAATAAAACGTTTTGGATTAAGACTGGTGTTTGAAGTGGTTTAGACTGGTATAATAAAACACGCATCCATCTTTCACCCATGTGCTCCCTGTGAAAATGATGTGCCTCTCCTCTCCTCTTGACAACCCTTTTCAGGCTCTTCCTGAAACTCTGTGGGTTAGCTGCCAACCCTCTGTTTGCTCTTTGTGACTTCTGAAACTGACGCAGCACTGCTGAGGCCAGATATCAAATTGCCACGGGTTGAAGGTGCAGAGGTCAGAATGAGGATGCGCTCTCTTGACACACACATACATACATACTGTGTATTTGCACACAGTCAATGTGCAGATGGGAAAAAAGAAGTATAAGGAATGCAGATGCTTCCATGCAGCGCACGAGGTGTCACTGAATGGTTTGAGGAGTATGAAAATAATATGATTAATATGCTATGGCCTTCACAGTCACCAGATCTCAATCTAACTGAACACCTATGGGAGAATTTTGGAGCAATGTGTTAGACAGAGCTCTCCACCACCATCATCATCAAAACACCAAATGAGAGAATTTCTTTTGGAAGAGCGGTGTTCATACCTAGACTAGACTAGAGTTCAGAGAGACTTGGCAACATCTATGACAAAGGGCACTGACGCTGTTCTGGAGGCTCAAGGTGACCCAACATCACCCAAACACTACTTATTTCGGGGGATAAGGATTTATGGCCCTTTTTAAGGCGCATTTGCATTCGTTGCATTGCAACTTCACCTACCTCCAAGGTGCATGGAGAAGGGAAAAAGGTCTAAAGAGGCCAAAACTCCAGCATCACTCGTAGTATGCAGAACAACTTCAGTGTTAAACCAACGCGCTTGTGGCCTTCATCAGGGTCATCGGGGATCACACTGCAAACAACGTTTGAATAGGGTAGGTATTAAGCAGAAAAAACTCATTCAAAAAGGTAAAACAAAATATGAAAGACAACCAATCATGTACACCCACACACATAATCAGCCAATGGGGCACCTATTAAGGTGGGATGGGTTTATGGTCATGTGGCTTCAGGCCAATCGTTGTCGCAGACTGATTGTGGGACACAGAATTACTCAGTAACCACCCAGTATGAGCCACCACTGCACTTGAGGGGGACACAAAGTTGGTGAGTAATAAACAGGTAATGATTCAGTGCTCAATAACACCTTATGGTGCAGCACTTTACTTGAGGAGGCCCAAAAATAGAAACTAATAGGTGGGTAATAATGAAGTAATCATTTATTCGCTGGTAACTACACATCATTTTGTGTATCTTATTGTAAGGTCTTACCTTTTGTTCTAATTTTATTCTGTATCTTTGTCCCATTTATACAAATCTTTCTGTGTGTGTAGTATGGAGGGGGCTACAACTGCATTGAATTGAATCTAGAAAGAAACAAAGAGTGAAATACAGCCGTAACCCCCCCCCCCCCTCCCTTTGGCCAATTAGTGCAAGGATGCAGCAGTGGAGATTTTTATTTATTTTATTAAAAATGTTGTCTGGAGGAGGGTGTAACACGGAAACACATTACGATTTGGTTGTTTTCTGGGTTTTTCTCGAAGGTACTGTGTGATGAACAGATGGGCGGATGAACAAGTGATCAAACACAGAGTGATGCGTTCCCATTTTCTGATCAGGTTTTACATGCAGTAGTATACTTAGGACTGCCTCTAAACTCTCACTGATTAAGATGTAAAGTTTTGAGTCCACACAAACTCACACAGCTGCACATATAGAGGTATGTGTGGCTGCCTGCATTCATTAATAAAGAGAATGACCGGGATTAGGGGGAGAGGTAGAGAGGGACATACAGGACAGGACAGCACAGACAGGAAGGAAAAATAATAGCCAATTTAGCCTTGTCGTCTTAAAGCTACACCTTGGCATTTTGAATTTTGCCTGGTTATTTTTCTTCACCAGACACTTGTCATATTGTGCGGGGAAAAAGTTTCACTTTCCCTAAAAATGGCTTGTTAGCATCACTAGAATGCCACATTGAAACCAAAGGAGCACAGTAAGCGATCCCTTTCAAATCCTTAAGAAAGAGGAGGAGGAGGAGGGGACGGCAGCGGGAGGAGGAAGAGACGGATGGAGCGGAGAGGAGGGTCACTGAGTGTGTCCTCACTCCGTTTTTATTCCGTCGCTGCTCGATGTCCGCTGTGGCAGAAGAGGATAATGAGGAGAGAGGGAGGGAGGTATCAGAGGGGCGAGGATAAAGAGAGGAAGGAAGGGGGTAAAAAAAAACTGAGCGTAAAGGAAGGAGAAATAAAGAGCGTGAGCTGCGATCAGCGGGCAGATTTTATGCAAAATGTCGGAAAGTGAATGGAAGGAAAACACGAGAATTCCAAACTGATCTTAACTAACAGGTCAAAGAGAGGGCAGAGGGAGGCTGGTGGACATGAACGCCGTCAGTGGCGGCCCCTCACAATGACAGACATGCAAGGATATGTGTTTTGGATGTGTGTGTCATGTCTGCAAGATACATCTTGTCGTCCTTATTTGTGTTTGTGTGTGTGTGTGTGACTGTATTGAATGTGTGCGTGCTGAATGTCTGTTGCATGCTTTTTGTATGTTGGAATACGTTTGCGTGGGCGTCTTCTTTAACGCACCCCAGCATTTCAATTAAAGGCTGAAAGCAGTCCTTTGTTGGGGCGTGCTGTTGAGGAGAGAGAAACGAAGAGCAAAGCATATTACTCTGTTCAAACATTCAGTGGGAACGAAAGGGAAAGATTCAATTTTGTCCCTGTCTGCCTCGCATGAAGGACAAAGTCTTTTCATTGGCGTTTAGAGGACACGCCGCCTACCTACACCCCATTCAAGCACGCACGCACACAAACTCTTCCACCCATATGCCGGCTCCCTCTATCCGGTCACGCACATACACAGGGTGCGGCCTACAGGGGGGCCAGGGGGAGCATGGCTTCCCGTAGTTAGACATGAGCTCCATGGAAAACACGATTTGAGAATTATTTGTTTTGGGGGGGGGGGGTCTCTAAAATATTGACAACATGCTGTTTCTGCCATCCATTTCTAAGGGTGATTCATCGCTAACTAACTCTAATAAAGATACGGGCATGCGTGCTATTCTTGTCATCACCCTCGAAGCGTGGCGGCGCACTTCACAAAAAACAGGCCTCTGTGGTCGCTTCTGTTTTACGGTACGGGCTATTCCACATTAATGTGGATGGTGTTTTATGTGATGGGTGCGGATGAGGACTGGATCCCTCGTAGGCAGCCTGGACTGTTTTTGTGGGTATCTACAGCGCTCCTGCATGTGTGGGTTGTTATAGGCTGGTTTGTTGATACGCGACCCTCACATTTGATGTCTTATTTTTACCGAGAAATGATTGTGCTCATCTGTATGATGGGTACCGTTAATCGACTATACGTTACCCTGCTATAGTTGGCCGCATTGTATCACACTTGTTTGATTTTGATTACCCGTGCGGAAGGTTTGATGTGGTTAATTATTATATATCAGATGACTCAAAGCAAGTAGGCCTACATGCTTGCATATGTACAGTGTGCACACAGTAGGTGGTCTGTATGTATACTTTACTCCAGTTAGACTGTTAAACGGGAAGGAGGGCTTCCTCCCTCTGTGGTGACTATGCACGCTGTGGCTAAACTAATAAAGGCTGCAAACTGTTCTGTTGAAAGAAGTATTGGAAGATAATTTGTGCTACCACATTCTTTGGATATGAAAGTTTATCACTTTTACAACAACATCCCTCAGTCATGCTGATACATTGATCCTCTAATGTCTAACCCAATAGTTCAGAGTTTCAGTCCCCTACTTGCGCATTGCCTTCATAATCTACTATTATTTGCTGCAATCTCACATACTGTCAGGTGTGTTTATCCAGTTTGCATATGAGTTGATTTTCAGTTGTTTGAACAAAGTTGAGCTTCATCTATTACCTCCCAGGAAGACGAGTGGGGGGAAGCATGGTATCCATTGGCATCTTGCAAGAAGAGTACACTAAAAATGGATATCTCTGGTTCTACCGCATCAATTTTAAAAAGACGCAAACTGCATTTCATTAGTGGCTCCACTTCCCCTTCAGCTTTTGGTATTGCGTAACAGCAATAGTTGTACGGAGGCCACTTGGAGAGCAGAGGGAAAGTGGCCGGCGGAGGAGCGGGGCATTTAAATGGAATGCACTTGCCCTTGTAGGCAGCCGTCACGATGGATCGTCGGCCAGTTATGTGTAAAGCGCTTTATTGTGCCTTGCAGGTACTTCACAATAACTACTGATGGCTTTTGATGAGGTGACGGCATTTCCTTCAGATGAATACATTCCGTCGGCATTTGGTAAGTAGGCTTGCAATTTCAGAAATGTCTCTTGTGAGCTTAGAAATCAGCATAAATTCTGTAGCCCACAGAACAATATAGGGAAGGACCAGTTATATTGGGAAAAAGTAGCCTACATAGGTTGTTGACGTCATAGCGGAGATGACCAGAAACTAAAATGCACCGTGGTTGTTCATCATTGATGACTCGCTGCCTTCAGCCCTCAAAGGGTCGATCTCACAAAGCTGAGTTTTCCAGAGAAATGGATTGACCCTTGTCATGGCGGCGGGGAATCTCCCGAGTGCAAGTGCCGAGGGGAAGTCAACGAGGGCATGTTGGACGACCAATGAGACCCTTTTTAAGAGTCTACAGCCAAGCTGGTGGCTTTGTGAGGCTGTACATCAGCAGCAATGTTTTGACTGAATGCTCCCAGGCTCACAATAATAATAACAATGCTAACATGCTGTTGTTTTGCAGGTAGATGTTCACCAGCTTAGTTAAGTGTTTGAGCTCGCTAACATTTTCTTTTTATTAACATAAAACACAAAGTAGAACTGAGGATGATGGCAATGTCATTATTTCTACAAGTAATATGACATTAACCAAAGTTTGACCTAATGATGGTTCTAGATGAAAAGTGAAGGTATTGACTGCCGAAGGAGGCGATATGTGACTTCCTGAAAGACGTCCCCTCACTAGAATAGGTGAGCGCTTTCCTTTAGTTCTTCAGCGAAGTATTGTAATCCATCAGATTGATAGGACCTTGAAGACACATGGGACAGGAAACTTCATGGTAAATTGTAAAATACCAAATATGCCATCTATGGATTTATAAAGATTCTAACACCATCCGTGTCAAAACATCAGTGTGGTCCTCTAACTGACTGTATCTTTATCTGACTGTTTGTGCGGGGACTGCTTTACTTGAGTGGCTTCTTGAGGAGAAAGTGAGAGCAGCGACGGAGCCGGTGCAGCCAGTGGACCAAAACATCAACTCATTTTTACGTCACGTTTTATTTAAACTCCCAGTTCTTGACGTAAATGTCACCGCCAGCTGTGTGCTGAAATGAGTATAGCTAGTTTGGAAATGGCAGAGGGTGTTCAGAGGGGCAGGGTAAAATCAAAGGGATAATCCAACCGTAGCCATAACCAAACTGATTCCCATGCATTTTTTTGCGACTTTTGAACAGCGCAACCTTTTTCTTGTACTTCAGTAATTGCTGTGGCATCAACAAAACGCAAGCATTTAAGAATAAATCAGTCAACAGGTACAGCTGTTCACACGCCCGAATGGGGAATGACCACACTGATGATCTCGGGGATTTTAGGGCAACAGGAGCACTTCTCTCGACTCTTTCCTTTACTAAATAATTAGAATAACAGAGCTATGTTATCTTCTTTTAGGATTTATTTTTATTGTCGTGTCATCGAGGGCTTATTACCCAGAAAACATGCTCTGAGTGACACCCTGTCACTGGGGTCAATATGTGAGTGTTCGTGTGTTTATTTTCATCCATCTTTGTGATCTGGAGGTGTCAGTAATACTTTTTGTCTTCATTTAACTCTGACATCTGTCTCACTTTTCTTGGAGTCAGGAGGGATGGGTGGTTTCGTCACCAATGACAGAACTTTAGAAGCTTCTGCGAATAAGAATTTGAGCCAAATAATGTCCCTTTTCAAGTTGTTTCATTGGAACAATAATTTGACCAATTTACTGGAGGTTCCTGAGAAAGCGAACATTGTAACCAGCCAACCACAGCGCGTTTTGAAAGTAATAGAATAACGGAAAACCATAGACTGCATAAAAGAAGCGGACGTAGCCTCCGGCTCTGAAAAGTGAAGCCAATGCAGAAGTGCCTTAAACCTGCATTATTTCTAATGGCCAGCAGGGGGCGACTCCACTGATTGCAAAAAGAAGTCCAATTGAATAGAAGTCTATGAGAAATTGACCCGACTTCTCACTTGATTTATTACCTCAGTAAACATGCTCCTAATGAGTTTATGGTCTTAATCACTAGTTTCAAGTCTTCTTCAATACAGCATGATGTTCATTTAGTAAAATATGGTCACATTTAGAGTAAATGCTTTAGGGCGGGGCTGCCTTGTGATTGAGAAGTCACTACCACGGCGCCCTGTCAATCAGGACAGAGGTGTAGCAACGCGTATCCATGGCCCTGTGGACATTTAAAGAGCCGTGAACTTGTTCTTGGGTCCTGACGGTGTTTTCATCGAAGAACTTTGACCCTTTCAGTGTGTTTTCATTTCATGAAAGCTAACTGCCAAATGTTGGTCTCCTCCCTCCCTGTGTAGTCTTTTCGCTCAGCCCCTGTCACTGGAGCACCAGCAGGGAGAGTTTCAGTTAACCAGCTTTCGTGTCCTGATGGTCAGGCCACTAAATGAAGCAAGTAAAGTAAACACACCATGGGAAAGCTACGCTTACTCACAACTAAGTTGTAAAAGCTTTAACAAGTTGGTCAAGTAACCATAGTGTTATCTCAGAAAGCTTAACGACCTAACAGATGCTGATTTTTCCCTGGTTATGATAATAATGATGATACTGAAATGTTGAAGTCGCTGGTGGCAATAGTTCTCCTGCCGGGCCTGAAGACCACCTGACTTGGCCCCGCCTTAACACACAATGTTACCCAGTTGGTCCGTTCAGTGGCAGCTGATAATAGCAACTTATTTATTAGCTCTGACTTCAAACACGGAGTGGATGGAGTATTTGTTTAAAATGGGATAGAGCATTTTGCTATGTTTATCACAAAATTTGGCAGTTGCAAATTTGACTTATTTCTAATGTACATCTTGGTGGCTTTTTTAATTATGTTGATTTTACTTAATGAATTTATTGTTCCCCAAACAAGAACCCCAAAACCATTTATATTGGTATTTAGTAGTGTTTGGTAGTATTCAGGTCAAAATCTTGACAATTTAGTGCAAATGTCAAGGTTTTGGATGAGGTAAGGAGGACCCAGATGCAGACAGTAACTGAGGAGTGGAGTCTTTATTGTTGTTTACCGTAAGGTAGACAGGCGAACTCGAAATAACAGGCAGGGAGACAGGAAAACCAAGGAGAATGACTAAATCCACAACGAGAAGGATGTTGGCGAGAAAACCACGGGAGGAGCACCAACGCACCAACGCGGCAACGCGGCAACATGGCAACGCGGCAACACGGCAACACGGCAACACGGCAACACGGCAACACGGCAACATGGCAACATGGCAACATGGCAACATGGCAACATGGCAACATGGCAACCATACAAGGCATACATACAAGTCAATAATCCCACACCAGGACAGGGAAACACACGAACTAAATACTCTCAGGGGAGGTGAAGACAACGAGGCACAGGTGCAGGACAAACACAGGTGAACACAATCAGGGAATCAGAGACAGGAAGCAAAGTAGACCAAGACAGAGGGTAATAGACATCTACCAAAATAAAACAGGAAATAACCAGACTGAAGCAAAAAACATGAACAAATACAAAATAATACCAGAATAAACACAAGACGCTAGGCAAACTAAGCAACCTAGGAAACATCCAGAATAAACAACACACCCAAAACACACCCCACGACATGACAGCAAAGTATTTAAATTCTGCATATTGTGATATAAATATGCATAGCGACCGCCCCCTATAGTTTGAAAACTGGCTATTGCAATTGAATTTTGCTATTGGCTGATCTGGAGTCACACGTTTTGTTGCTCTGATTGGTTGTAGGTCTATCCAATTGCACCCCCTCCCAGCGATGCCCACATTGATACTACTTTTCATGTTCTAGAGCCATTTTTTGAATTTCCAGGGTACAGGCAAAATTTATTTGGAAACTTTTAGCAACAAACGCACGTCGTTTCCCTCTAAATGACACAAAAAGGATTTTCTCTGTTACACACTCATTCACAACACAAGGCCTGTCTCCCTGGCTGCAAAAGTGCATTGTGAGTGACGCCAGCAGCGGTGACGGTGTAGGTACCAGATATGCTCGGCCTGGCAGTTGCGCTCGGGGTACTCCATTTACAGATGATGTAACCCATTATGATTAGCTGTACGTCGGACAGTGTACGACTGCTGTGTGTTTGAGCTGCAGACTACTAAATTTGATTGTGCGATTGTTTGTGTAGTGAAAGAGATATAAATACAATAAAATGCAAATGCCAACCTTTACCTTTAATTATTTCTGTAGAATGTATGTTCACTATGCATATACTGTATGTATATACTGTATATTAATGTAAAAAATGTATATGTCTGATACATTGAATGTAGACAAATAGTTGTTTTAAATTCTGTATTTAATTCTGTGCTGTGCATAAATGTCTTGCTGCAGTCTGGGACTAATATTTACCAGAACAAACATCAATGCCAATATTTCTTTCTGTAGATATAGATATTTTAATTATACCATACCGGAGAGATGTTTTTAATGTAGATGTTCAATATGTATAATATTTTTAATTAATGCAATAATTTCCCCACTGCGGGACAAATAAAGGCTTAACTTACTTACTTAATGAAGACAGTGACCCATCTGTGCACAGGATGTTTTAGATTTTTTTAAAATTCTTGATTTAATTCTGTGCTGGACATAAATGTACTGCTGTAGTGTGGGACATGCTCCATCATTTATTTGGAAAAGTGCAACATCAAATTCCACATACAACCCACAAATGGAATTCAGTAAGGCAAAAAGGCTGCAAAAATGTGACCAATCGGTAGTTTGCCCTGTCTTGACAGAGGAAACCCCAGTTGAGTCTCTAGCATTCAAATCTCATACCAACTGTCTCTAATTACAATATCCTGAATAAGAGTCTCTCCTAGAACTATTTTTCTCTTCCTACCTTGAATGTGACACTCACTTATATATTCAATGCAGTATCTGATTCACTGAACTCTCCATAAGCTAGGTATTGTTTGAGTTACAAATATACACATGACAACCCCCGTGTAGAGTTGCTGAGGGTCCAAGCTAGCTTTTACTTTTTGGAGCATGTGATGTCGAGGCATTTTTTTTTTTTGAATGAGACAGACAGGTGTATCCTTATTGCAAGCAAACAGGTACTCGACCTCCCACCTACTCGACCTTTCACCGTCCCCTTTTTGTTTTGACACTGCTTTTGGCTGGCTTTCTAGTGAGAGGGGCCCTGACGCCAAGTGTCCGCTCCTCTCCAAAAAAATGATAATGAAAAATGACAAACTAAAAATTATTATAATAATATTATTATCTCTCAACTTAGGCCAGATAAAAGGCTGAAGCTGTGAGACAATTATGTTCAATTAGGTGCTTTCAGGACCTCATCACCAACTTTAATGTGGTGATTTGTCTGTCCTGGGAAATGTTTAAGGTTCTGGTAAATCTGAGAAAAATATGAAATGCTTATAATTTAACTGTCCTTTAAAACGTGTCCATATATTTTCAGGAGTAAGACTCATATATTGCAATTATACCATCACCTTTGCATGTCGATCTGTGACTTCTGCAGTCTTGGCCTCTAGGTGTTCTTCTGCCTCATCAGCAGACACAATAACGGAGTTGTCATCCCCATCATTCTGTGTAATGCTGATGACACCTCGGGTGTGAGGGTGCCTTCCAAATAGTGTAGTAAGTAAGTAAGTAAAATGTATTTATAGATAGTGCACAGTATGGTGTGCACTTGGTTGGCCTCTGTAAAAAAGTACAATCAATAGCCTTTTACAGTTGTTATATCTCGGTTCATATCCTTTCCATCTGCAGTGGTAACACAATATTACCTGTTTTGAGGTGTTGATGCTCCCTACACTGCCCCTTAAAGGTATAAAGGTAACTTTCCTTGCACTAAAATGTCTAAAAACCACTTGGCCTGTGTTAGTTTGTTGAGTTGGATACCCAAATGTTTCCAACAATTTTAAACCCAGACAAATCCACGATTTTAATTATGATTTATTTATTTGTATTATTAATGAACTATCTCACATTATTATTGAATTAATCTAATTATATCTCATATTATTATTTAAGCACCTTACATACTAAACAGCCGTTAAACTACTACTGTGTAAGTCAGGTCAAAGTAACACTAATAACTAGTCAATAGACAATACAGTAACATATAGATGGACAGAAAAGGGGCAGACCGACATGCAAGACATGTCAAGGGCCGTGACCTTGCATAATATGGGCTGTAGTGGGAATGGCACACTTCACTATTCCCTAGATCGTGTATTCAGTGTTGGGCAGTAGCGCCATTACGAGCTTAACTACATTTCTCAATAGCGTGGTGGTAGCTTGCTGTTTTCTCAATCATATAGCTTTTCAGCAGCTTAGCTCTTTTATTGATCAAGTAGTGCGGAAGCGTCCACGCGAGCTAACGTTACATTTACCTAAGCATTTGGTAGCCAATGAGGACTGAGCGATTATTTTATTTATTTATTTTTTTATAATTTTTTTTCAACGAACATTTCAACGAAGTCCGACTGATTTACGACAGCAGTACGGAACAAATGGACTGCAGTGACTGTCGTGTGTATGGCTCAGAGAAAGCAAAGTCAAATCCTTTCGTAATCGGGACGAAAAACTTAAAATTAACTAAGGACCACAAGTCATCAAAAAGCCACCTACACAGGATAAGTTGTAAAATATCAAAGACTGCGCCTCCGGAGGAGACTGCTGCGGTCAAGGCACCGGCGCCCAAGAAAGCGGCGCAGTTTGAGAGGATGTGACTCCCGTCTCGCAACATTCATGCCATCAGAAAGAAGATGAGGCCCTTCTCCGACTATGTCTGGATGTGCGAGTATTAAACTGTGGGTGAGATGGGATGAGATAATGCAACGCTGACGTAAGCTTCAGTACAATGACAGTTGTACAGATGTGTGGGCGTGTGCATTGGGAGGTAGGAACCGGCAAGAAAATGCCCGGTACCTTTACCAGTAGTAATATTATTATTTTAGTTCTGCTTAACGGTTCCTCAACGCTGTGACGCACTTACGTGACTAATGCTGCGTTCACGTGCTATCGAAATTATCGTAAATACGAACCCTCTGATGTGTTTACGTGTTTACCGCTGGGAAGTTGTTATTACAGAAATAAAAATTAATATTTGACCGAATATTAAATTCAAAACAACATACATTTCTACTACAAACTTTTAAAAGAATCGTTTTATGTCACTTCAGACTGTGGGGACTCAGAAGTGGACAGGCTCACAGTCACTTCAATGCAATATTGATCTCTTATGGAGTTGATGTTGATCTGATTGTAGACCAGTGGACCATCATCAAGACCTGCCTCTACAAGGAGCCACAGACACTGGAGAAAATCACCTGGACTGAAGTTAACAGGATGCTGAGGGAGACATGCCCTGACTTCCTCCACCTTGTGGATCTGGTGTTATGCACGCCTGCATCAACAGCAGACTGTGAGCGTGGGTTTAATGTAATGAAGATGGTGATGTCTGATTGGCGGTCCAGTCTCAAGTGTGAGACACTGTCCTCCCCCTCAATCAAAGACTTTGGCCCTAGCCCAGCAGTTGAGATGTGGCATGCCAGCAGCATGTACGGGTCAAGGAGACCAGACCTCATGGAAGCTGCAGCAGAGGTGGAGGAAGAGGAGTGCATCTGGTCCTTTTTTGTCGACTCAGATTGGCAGCAGTCAGTATATGAAATCAATGAATAAAAAGATTTAACAAATGTATATTCTAAGAATTATTATTACTTATATTGATTTAGTTAATAAATTGACAGCCCTTAAATGTGTATTCTTACAAGTTAAAGAACAATGTTTGTGCAATTCCTGTTTTTCACCTTTATGATGCAAAAAAAAAAAAAACTGGCTGGTAAAAAGTCATTGTGGCAGGTGTCATTTTAAATCCACCTGCCACAGTGATTGGTGGTCAAAAAAGTTCATTTGAGGCCCTGTATGGGGCGTCGGCGTAGCCGACAGAAGCACATCCGTATGACGGTGACATCGTGTACTGATCCTTGGGCTGATGCCTACGTGGTTGGTTTTGGAGCAGTGAGAGCAGAGAGTACAGCGTATTGAAAGATCACCACTGAGATAGCATTGACCTGGACTGAAGTTGGTTCAATGTAAAAAGTAGCTTGCCCAACACTGCGTGTATTACATGTAACCTTAGTGCTCTATAGGGGGAACAATCGATGGATGTTTCAAGCAAACAAAGTAGCAGAAAACTAAGACCAGAGAGAACTCTCAATCAAATATTATGTTGATAAATCCCCAAGGGCGCCAGATTCATTTCAAAAGTGCGTGTGTGTGTGTGTTGTCTCTTTCTAGCGGTAAATAGACCAGAAACTTCTAATGAACAAGTATCAATTCACGAGAATTTTCACATGAACAAGTAGCCTACCAATTTGCGCAACAACAAATGCACCTGAGATTTCGTTGCAGTAGGAAGCTCCACGAAAAGCAACATGAAAAAAAATTGTTTCACACATCCACCCTTCTACTCTGGTAATTGGCTTTAAGTGAGGTTTTGCGTTCACACAATTTGTATTGGCTGTTCCTCAAGATCAGCCTAAATAATCAAAAATTACTAGTGATGCGCGCATTGACATCATCTGAATCCACACGTAGCCTACACATAAATCATCCACCCCCCACCCACTCGAACATATTATTTTCTCCGATTTAGAGACCCGCACACGCATGGACATTTCTTTCCACCTCTACCGGTCCCTGTTGCCTTTTAAATGATGCGGAACAGAGCGAGCTTTCCAAGTGATTTCTTTGTGTTGTATTGATGCATGAGGGCTTTCTTTAATGATTTACTTTAATGATCAGAGAGGCTGCTGTCAGTCATTTTAAAGGTTTCCATGTGTGTAGTAATGTCAAAGCAAATACCGTGGGACATTTAAGCAGCACAACTAACAATTGCAGTCATAAGGTTGCCAGGACAGAGGAAACTCTACAGGGAAAACAGAATTCAACTTTAAGCTTCTCTGAAATACACTTGTTTAGAGAGCGCTGATGGAGCTCAGGATTTATCAGGAGGACGGCTGCTTAACTCCAAACAGTTTCACTGCTTGAACCTGGACTGTGTGGGTGACCTTTTGGACGCGTAGAAGAACAAGGAACATTAATTAACATTAGATCCTGACTGATCCTGTCGGCTTGTCAGGAGATTTAAATGATCAATGAAGTTACGCTGTGTTTCTCTTATTGGGGAGAGCTTCACCCTGTTTCAGCCACCCGCAACCCATCTTCTATTAATCACAATGTTCATTTTTATGACCCGGCCCACCCGATCCGCAGATATAACCGCAGTCCATGCATCACTAGCATGTAGCCTATAGACCCTAGAACATGCTAGCGCCAAGTGCAACAACCTGCAAAATAGGTTCAGTTAGGGTTCCCACTGAGCTCCCAAGTTCAGTTTTGTAGAGAATCCTGGTTTGTAAATTAACATTACTGTCCCTCGTTGAGAATACACTCCAAAGTAAAATGGTGAGCGCAAACATATGTTTATATATATATATATAAACATATAAGAGTTATACAGTTGTTGAAGGGGACATTTCCATCACAAATAAAGTTAATCCACTAGGTCTTCACTTCCTCGGGTGGTGGGAGTAGATGAAGACTTTTGTGTTGGTTCTTGAACCGAGAAAAAAGGCGTGCTTTGCTCGCTTCCAAAACTTTGTGTTACCGGAGTCAGCAAGGAAGTAACAGTGGCAGACGGTAAGGTAGGCCTGGATTCCCCACACATTCACTCTTTGATTGGATTACAATGTAAATATTAGATTATAAGATTTATATTTGCCTGCTTTATTTTACCTAATGTCTTAATGCCTAAGAGTGGATGGGAATGATTGTAACGTCATTGCAGTGCAAACAAATCAAACTAGATTTCATTTGGAATATAAGTTAGCCTTAATGAAGAGTGAGAGAAATAAAAAGACCACATAGGCGAGAAAGGGAAGCGAGGAGCGACAGAAAACCACGGTGCACGTTTAAGTCAAGTGTAAGTAAAGCTCGGATTTGAACTCTAGATACTTTTGCATATTCACAATGTGCAATCACACTGTTCATCCATCTTTTCCCCCTAAGTATTGTGGGTAAGCAACCACAACTTGTTGATCTGATGGTGCGGTCAGATTTGGTGGGGCGAGCATCAGCACGACAAGGCGAGGGAGACAGTGTGTGAGTGAGAGAGACCAGAACGCTGCCATGGCGGTTATGAATTACCATGCGTGGCAGTGATTATTTGCACACTACAGAAGCGAGCTGCTGCAGAAGGCATGATGAATGCTTTACATTAAGACTAAAATAGCTTTGGGCTGGAACAATGCATTCTCCAAACATGGGAACCTACACACCAACTGGGAGAAAGCAGAATGTGAGCGTTCATGGCAAGGGGGACACTAGGTGGCGATGTGAGCTAGGTCTGTACTGTGTTGAGCCTTCTCAGTTTGCGGGTATTTCTGTGGATAGATTTAAGATGAACCACATTATGCTGCAGACAATGCAAGATGTCTACGTCTGCAAACTCTGGAAA
This sequence comes from Coreoperca whiteheadi, assembly GCA_011952105.1. NCBI lineage: Eukaryota > Metazoa > Chordata > Actinopteri > Centrarchiformes > Sinipercidae > Coreoperca > Coreoperca whiteheadi. The sequence goes on from CM022474.1 coordinate 24,107,636, forward strand.
GACAACTATGACCCTTCCAAAGGCTTGGAATTCCATTATTGCTTTCAAGCGACCTGCAAATCAACCTCGTACGTCCAAATTTCAAATCTGTGACCTTTTGCGGACATTGTGTTTTTCTCAGAGTCACGACCAAAAGAGCAGGTAACATGCTGAGGAAAACTACATGTGCTCGCACAGTTCCACAACGTGCTGCTTTACCGCTGTCATGACGTTTTGACACATTTCTTTGGCCATTTTCTTTGTGGATTTACCCGGTATATGTAGACGCAGCTAGGCAGTGGAACCCAACCCATCAAACTGTTACAGGGTTACATTGTTCCACTAATGGTCCATCAGTTGAACCTCACAGGTATCGGAAACACAATGCAAACCCTCAATTGTGGACAGAAGCTGAGAATTGAAATGATACGTTTCAAGCATTATAATTATTTTAGAATAGATGACTGAGAAATGAATGCCATTTCGTGCGAAGTGTTCCAGCTCACTGCAATAAATAGCCCACACAATAGAGGTTTGCACATAAAAAAACCCAGACAGAATTTGTCAAGCATCTTGACTCACTCCTCCAGTAGTTACTTACAGCTTGCTGCAGCCCTGCTGCAAGTCATTATTTTACAATCGCAATGTCGTCCGACAAACTCAGCATAAATACAGAATAATGACATTTGGACATTTACAGTGAGTGATCACAGATAAACGTTTCCAGTGGATTGTGTTCACCTGGGTTTACTCCTGCTCTGACCAACAGGATCATAGACCTCTCCAGAATCCAGAGGACTTTACACACATCGTGCAGCACGTACACACCTTCATTAATTATTTAAATATTTCAACAGAGACCTGGATTTAGCAATTACTGGCCTTGTGCACTTTGGATATTTTGCATATGGACTTATTTTATTTATTGGACTTTTCAAAGATGCAGAGGATGAGCAGAACCGTTTTGAAATGCTTAATTATTTAATTTAAGTATAACTAAATTTCTATTTTTGGAATCCGGGGTGGGGAACAGAAACTATAAACATAAAGAGGAATTGGGCCACATCGGATGATGTTGTAGCCTGATGCGTTTACCTTTCTCAATAAACCACCAGAGTCTCATATCCAAGCATACTGCAGACCATTAAACAGTTTCCCGGCACGTGTGGCAAACAGCACACTGTTAAATATCAAAACACACTTAAGAGAGATGTGTCAGCACGCGTCATTTCAGTTCACACATTAGTAGAAAAGGTTGGCAACGTGTGATGCTGAGCTTGAATCATATCACGTAAGTAAGTAAAGACCCACTTCTGTTTCTCAACAGTCACACACCTTTATGAGCCACGCGCACACAATAACGAACGTTTCGATATATATACATATTTGTTTTACATTAAATATCACAAGGGAAAGCTGAAATATAATATATTTGATGAGGGTGTTTGATGAGGAAGCGAGGAATAAAGAGAACAGTCTGACTTATTGAGGCTGGAGCAGGATTGGAGGACGCTGCCTGCTTTTCACGGCAACCCAGCAGGAGGGGGTGGGGGGGCTACAAACCAATTCATCTGGCGTCGTGTTTCTGGCCACCTGGCGAACACAAGTCCAATATTCGCTCTCCGTTAAGCTCTGTTTTTGGTCTCCACTAGGCGAATAATCTCGCCCTTTAAGCGCTAAGTGCGTCACTTAGCGAGATGCTAGCATCTGTCTGTCTGTGAAGACGACACTAGGAGAGTGAGGAGAGTGACCTAAACAGTGAAAACCAAAATAATGAGCGGAAAGACGCTGAAACACTCCACAGAGCTGAGGACAGGAGAAAAAAGAGGAAGGAGGAGTCATTTGAACCTTTATTTTTGTAAAAATATTGATTAGAACTGCTTTAACAATTAAATGTAGACCAGCAATGCTTTAATGATCCCTATAGGGAAATTATTTTCTGGTTTTCCACATCTACAGGAAGGTCAACGGTCAGGATTAGCTACAGAGCAGCAGATGGTAGGGACATCTCAGAAACACTTGTAGCCAACATGACGCGTGATCATCCGATTGAAGGACTGTTTATGGGCGCGCCCCACTCGCTCGTCCCTGTTTGACTGAATCATTTACTGCTGTTTCTGACACAACACGACTTCCTCTGGGTTCATCCAGAGGCGCCAGCTTCTGAGAGGTGAGAATCTGCACGAGGTTTTCAGTGTTCTCCCCTTTTTTCTTCACTTTCTAAATAAGGGGGGAATGAGAGAAACCATCCAGTGAAGGTGGTAACACAATCACAGACAAAACACACCACAGCAACAGCAGACCGCGGTTAGATGTAAACAGCAAAACAAACCAGTTTATGCGATATAAATGCAAATAAAGTAGCAATTAGCACTCTCGTTTTGTTTGTTTTTCGCTACTTATGTTAGAACACAATGAGATCTAAAAATAGCTTACGAATGAGGAAGCAGTAATTCTTGCTAGCGGCATCAAGTGAGGGAGCTGCTATGTTCACATACACATCTTGATAATTCAGAGAGGCTCCCCGACCCGCGGTAACAAAACAAAAAAAGAAATCAAAGATTTGTTTTAAAAAACGACTGCAGTGCATTCATGTGATGTGTGAAGAGAAGACCAATGAAAAGATCAAATTCCCGACAGACTAAAAACCTGTTAATGTTCCCAGAGTTCCCACTTTCAAAACTGGCAAAACTGTCTTTTTGTATGATGCCGAGTGAATCTATGGGCTACAGGAAAACATCCATCTGGAGATGCTGCCACCATATCAGTTTTTAAATTTAGCATTCCAGAAGCCCAACTCAAGAAAACCTTGAATACTGTGCAACCAACGCTCCCAGCAGTAGATGTGAGAATGCACAGGGGAGGAAATCAGGGGGAACTGGAATTTCACCCAGAGCAATAATGAGGAAAAATAAATCAAATTGTGATCGGCAGCCAATAGAGTAAAATTGTTTCTAACCCGATTTGTTTAACCTGGTTAGCAGAAGAATTTCACCTGGCCTCCAAAAGCTGTTTCTGAGAATATCTGAATATTTAGCACTGTATTTGCTGAAATCTGGTTAAGTTTTGAAGTCAAGCTAGATGCTACAAAGGCAAATTGTTTTAGTTTTTTATTTCGTGCAATAATGCCATATAACAAAGCAAATAAGAAGCCTTCGATCTATGCTACAAGATAAATGCGTCTTACATTAACAACATAATTCAATCAATTGCACGAAACGGAGTGGGATGAAGTCAAACTTATGTCTACCCACCCCAGTCTATTACAATTCAAAAGAAAAACAAAAGCAGCTGCTTTCTCACATTATCATAACTGTCAATACATATGTGTGGAAAAACACAAACATATCTTAAAAACACACCATATATTACCACAGGTAATAGTTTTAGTAAAACCAACAATGGTAATCAAAACGCCTACAAGGTAAGATAACACAGCCTATGTATACATCACCAGACGACTAAGTCCCGCCCTCCTTGTACTGTGACAGGACCTTCTGTTTGGCGAGTGCGTTTAACTGGCGAATGCTTTGACGTCGTATGTATTCGAGCCCCAGACTATTCATATAACATTACATTTGAAGAAGAAGCTAATGACAGTTGTGGGGTTGTTTACTCGCGTTGCCAGGCCACTGTCAATCAAATCCGATCAAAAACAGCCACACCTCACACGTGCTTGCTTATGTTGCTTATTTAGTCACGAATATTTATTTAAAGAATTGCTTCAGTTTTGAAAGTTTCCAGGGTCATTAAATCTGGCAAAATTCCTTTTGCCCAGCTCTTTTTTTGTGCAGTACCCAGAGCCGCTATAACAAAAATGATAGCTTCCAAGTTGAGGCCCCTTTATACCACGAGTGTAGTGTAAAAATAATAATTGAGCGACATCTTTCCTGAAACATATTTAAATTGAATGTTTTTTGATATATTTTATATATGATAAAGTCATGGTCATTTCTTGTGACTGATTGGCCACCACTGTTGCCCACCATTTGATAATGGTAATATTTTGCATTACTAACAGTGATAGTAATACTGTAAATACATTCATATCTGTGGAGCAATGCACATAGTCTAAAAGCACCTTCAGAAACATATGTTTTGCAAACCTACCATCAGAAGCATATTTTGCAGATCTGAGCGTGTACTGAGAAAATTCTAAGTGGCTACTTCATTTAAATAGTGTCTCACTTATGATGCCCGCAGTAGACACGGCAAGGGAAAGCTGCATCTAGAACATGAATCAGAGGGGAGGAGTTGCAAGAGAGGAAAAAGACAAGATAAGAAGAACGAAGAAAAGAAAAGAGAAGGATAGAAATTTGAAAAAGAGAAGTCCAGTGGAAAAGAGCAACATACCGTATGTGTGTATTGTGAACAGCTGATTTTGCCTGCTATCATTACCCACAAATCTCTGCGTCTGTAAAGCGCGCGCACACACACACACACACACACACACACACATTTCCATCACTTTCGGGGACATTACATTGACTTACATTCATTCCCTGGAGACTTACTCTAACCCTAACCATAACCACTACTAGATCAAACCTAACCCTTAAGCTAGCCTAAACTTAACCTTGCCCTTACTCCAACCTTAAACCAAGTTTTCATCCTACAATGTAACGATATAACGTTATGGGGACTTGCATTTTGTCCCCGTAAGGAAGGCAAGTCCTCACAATGTGACTGTGTAAACAGATTTATGTCCCCACAACATTAGTAATACCCGCCCACACATCACACACACACACACACACACACAATGCGTTGTCTGATTAATCCAGCACCAATTAGCCACACTAAACCCTTCTCCTATTTGAGTTTAGTGGGCAAAATATTTGTTGACTGCTGATCATCCTCCTCATATTCAAGCGCACTGCTGGCCACTTCTCTGAATTTTGAATATTCTGAGCAGGAGTGTAACGTATATTTTGCAGTACAGAAAAAGGCAGCGTCTCTGCAGGCTGGTCAGCTAATTAAACGACTGCTTGGCCTCAGTGGCAGTTAATGCTGTTCAATTATGAATGAGAGAGACGGGGTAAAGAGGGCAGCGCAATCAATGGGAGGGAGGGTTGTAGGGATGGACCGAGGGATGGCGCAAAGACGGGATAAAAGGGATGAAAGCAAGGCAGCGGGAAGGGAGGAGTTGAAAGAAAGGAGCAAATGAGGGGTGAAGGGCAAGAAGAAATCAAAGAAGAGAGGGGAAGTTTGAAATCAGAGCCCAGAGAAGAAGCAAAGAAAAAAAGAGAGAAATAAACCGTTCTCGTCAAACAAACACAGGCGGTGCTTCACACCTGATGTCGTGTCAGTGTTTTGCTGCTTTGAACACGACAGCTCTAATTTAGTGTCAGTCCTAAACTGGCCCTTTGGTGACATGGCGCCCAGGTTTGTTTTGGTCTACCTGACAACCAGAGGCACCTCTCTTTATCTCTCTCTCTGTCTGTCTAACTGACTCTCGGTCTCTTGCCACATCTTTGTCTAGTTCCTCTCTGCTTCTCTGTCTGCTGTTTTCCATCTCAGCTCCCATTTTGTTGTCTGTCAGTCTCTCTTCTTCATTCTCTTTTGTTTCTCTCCTTTGATTCTACTGAATCACCTGCTGATAGAGTGTTATGTAATAACCAAAATAACCTCAAGTAGCATACTATGGTGAATTGACTGCTTACTGAGCCACGCGCCCCCCCTTAAGTTACTGACTGTCTCGCTAGATCTGGTAACTTTTAAGACCCTGCTGACGTACTTTCAACTCTCACAACGGCCGACGTGTTGGGCAGACCTTAACTCCCCTCCCTTGAAGAGAGTCGCCAATACTTCTCAGTACGTGTGGCCTCATGTGGCTGTGGCTCTCTGGGCTGACTGCGTTCAGTGTGGTGAAGGAGACGACCAATCATCAGCCAGACAGAAACGTGAATGAGCTGTGAATGTGCTCCTAACGACCAATCACTGATCCCCATTGGTAGTCGGGGCAACTCCTTTTTTTCCTTTCGGTTTTTAAATGATTTAACTTGACTCTTAAAAGGTGAGTTTATTCCCAGGTCTGAATCCTCTCTCTTCATGACACTTAAGTTCCAAAGTCTATACAACAGCCTATTAAAAGCTTTTGAAATTAGAGGAGGATTTAGATGCATATTGATGCGATGACAGCACCTGGAAAAACAATAATAGGTGATGATAAAGCTAGTGAGGGTTGATCAAGTTTAGCTTGATTTAAAAAAAAAAGTGTCCATTTGTAACTAGTTACGTTATGATGTCATGGATACGCAAAGTAGCGTGTGGCGTAATCTTGTGACTTTTTGAACAGGCTTTGGAAGACAGCGACACTGCTGTCAAGCTGTCTGTACTCGCACATCACACACGCAGTTTATAGTGATAACGGGCGCAGACTTACCACTAAATGAAATTCATTCTGATTAGTCATTTTTCAAACAATGAGACTTTGGTTTCACAAAGAAGTAAACAAAATCAGCTTTCTTATTCCTACTGGCGTGGATTTTGTCAGCTGTTAGGTAGCTAGTGTAAGCTAAAGCGTGGCTGACAACTCTGTCCGCAGCTGACATTTTAAAGTTTATGGCTCACTGGTTTCAAAATAAATTGAATATGCACTTGACATACATGATATTAAGCTACTAAAGCTACATATCCCAGGCAAAACCAGCTGATCATTTTAATATAGAGCAGTGAATAGTATGTGGATGTGATGTAAATTATACACTATAATCATAGAAACCCAGAAGTTGTTTGGGTGTTTTATCTGCATGTAAGAGTTTGTCTCGGACTCGCATTGTTTGTCTTCTTTTCTGTCTGGCTTAATCTTTTCTTACATCCACATTACAACAAGTACAGAATAAAATAAAATATGACAGAATACAGCACAGCTACTGGTGTGGGCTTCTGGTTAGTTGGTCACTGGTTCCCTCAAGTATCTCTGTGCAGGAAAGAGACACAATGCTGCATATAGACACGTACGCACATGTATAGACAAATGTGGACACACACACACACACACACACACACACACACACACACGGAGAATTAAATCAGTGTAGAGCTTGGCACTTTTGCCTCCCTGGCTCCCAACCTGCTGGCTGATTAAATTTTCTGGGCAGATCTGCCGACAGTGACCGCTAGCATTCACCTTTAGATGGGGAGAGAGAGAGAGAGAGAGAGAGAGAGAGAGAGAGAGAGAGAGAGAGGGGAAGCAATGGGGATGGCAGGTTGGGAGAGGCAAAGAGGGGGTGAGAGAAAAGGTGACTGTTATTGCGTACTTTTAGAGTTGGGGGTGGGGTGGGGGGGTGACGAAGGTGAATGCCAATACTATTCCTGAAGGGAAGTGGACAGCGAGGAGAGTCTGCCAACGCTCAGCTTTACTCTGGAGAAAGACAGTGTGAGGAGAGGAGAGGAGAGGAGACAGAGACAGAGACAGAGAGAGAGAGCGAGAGAGAGAGATACTAAAGCTTGGTTCACGTCATCTGTGTGGCTTCAAGGGAAAAATAGAATTAAAACACTTAACACTTAGGAGCAGGTACTGGTGATTTACGTTACGTTTCTGACTGCGCTTTGTTGCTGGTGAATTCCTCTTTCCTGTGGCTAAAGTCACCGGATGTAGACAAAAGTGACATGTCAGATATTTCTCACACATCTACAATGAGGTTACCTGATTCTCATATAAACGCCATTATTCAAATAATGAGCCAGTCCCAGTAGCCGGCGGTGCTCGGGTGTTTGTCTTTTTAACAGAAATGCTTTTATTCACCATTTCATTCCAGTCTTTCCCTTTTTTTTTGTTTTTCTTCATCAATGTTAGGCTAACGTTGAAACTAACGACACTTAACATCATTTTAGTCACATACAAAGCATATATTATTATATTTTAGCAGAACATTGTAAATCATGAAATCGTGTGCCAGTAACTGCTGTTGTTCAAACGAAGAACATCATTTATTTCATTTTTATTGTTTACTTTAACAACACATTTACTGCACCAGATACAGCTCAAAGCTGATTTCCATCTGTAGTCCTCTTTACTTTATGCTGATAGCCCAGATCAACCTATGAATCTTGCATGCAGAAAAATATTAAAAATATTATATATGTTAAATTTGATACTGGAGCGGTAAGGTCACACTGATGTGTATGATTGACAGGCATGGACAAGATCTAAAATTTAAAGCTTCTTAAATGTAAATGCAGAATGTAAGTGCTTCAAAATATTTTTTTTAAAAAGCAGACTTTGTTTTTACACTATAAATGAAATGTATTTAAAAAAACAAGCTTTTCCAATCAGGAATATATTTTCTTTTATAGTAGTAGTAAGTGTGTGTTATTGTAATTGCAAGCTAAATTGTATTCAATTGCTCTATTTGAGTTGCTATTTTTTTTTGCCTTTATATATGTAGTACATGTTATTTTACATTTTACAAAGAATGCCTTTCATTTAAAATGATGATTCATTTAGAATTACCAGCATCCATTTTTCAAAAGAGGTAGAAAGGAAGGGAAGAAGTAAGATGGCAAAAGGGAGGGGAGGTCCATACAAATTCAAAATAGAAACACACACACACACACACAGACCAACGACACTCAAGCTTCTGTGGCTGAGTGTAATAATCCAATATCTTTCCTCATAAGAGGTATTTGCAATCGTCTACACGCACACACAGACACACACACACACACACACACACATAATCCACAGATCCCCGTATGACTTCCTCCTCTTCAAAGCCTTTGTCTCAGCGCGTTCAAACCCCGTCATTAAAAGTGATCCTTGACGGAAGCCGCACGGAAACAAGGAGGAGCGCTGTGGATGGTACAGATGGAGAGATGTGAAGAAATCTGATCAGGGATGAGGAGAGGAAGAGGCGAGAGGAGAGAACAAGGGATGGGACAGAATGGAGAGGAGAAGAGACAAGAAGAGAGGAGGAGGGGGGGAGGGGGGAGGGCAGCGCTCTGATTCTGTTAATTGGAGGCTTTCTGGAAAAATGACCTGAATGCTGCTTTTATATTCATCAAGAGCGACTTTATTATTAACACACACACACACACACACACACACACACAGGCTTATGTAGCAACATGACACCCCCACATGCACACACAAACACATTGTCAAATACACATATTTCTGAAGAAGCATATTTCCCCTCTTATCATTCAGTCAGAACGTATACACACATTGTTCACGATATTAAACTGTTTGCCTACAGTATGTAACAGTTACCTGGTTGTCTTACAACACTGCCGAGGAAGGCTTCTTTCCAAACAGACAACATGGATACACGTTTCTAAGTTGCGTTGCGTGTGAAAGCGAAGTGGACCACCTGGATTTTCAGCCAGGTTTTGCACCCCAAGTTTAACAAAATTCAACTTTGACCCCGGGATTCGCTTAGCTACACAAGCTGCATCCAATTTCATTCTGGCAGACAGGAAGGTGGAAATCTTATCAAGGCCAAATCTGACTCATGTAGTTATATAACTGTGCATATTGATCATACTGGAACATAATTGGTGAAAAAGTCACAAATATCTGAGAGGATGTGGAAAGCAGGTAAGAACGTTTTTATCGTTTGTTTACATATTTCACTTTCAAATTAAGCTTAGATAGATAGACAGATCGTGAGTGATTCATCTGTTTAGTTATATTTTAAAGGACCATTCCAGTGTATTACATCACCTCTATCAGTTTCGATAACATTGTACTGACCAAAGTAATGGATAATCAGCAGAGGCGGCTGGTGGTTGTTTACCTGGGTGGGGCAGCCGGCACTGACGGGTTTCTGCTAAAACACTAGCAATGTTGTTGTGTAGCGGGGTGCACTGAGCTTTGACTCAACTATAGATGATAGAAAAGGCAACACGCTCCAACCAACAGATCCTCTAGCAAACGAAAAAAGGGTTTATTTAAATTTTAAACATTTAAATTCATCATAAATGCAGAATGTACATTCATTCGGCAAATGGCTAATCGCGTGATGGCTTAGTTTGTCCTACACGGCTATATGTAAACAGGAAGAAGTTGACTAAGATTGGAGCTCAAAGCACTGCAATGTGTCCCCCTCATATCGGTAACACAGTTATTAGACCCGATGTGATACTTGATTTCTAAGAAGAGTGGAACTGAGTGTCTATGAGTCTCCGCTACTCTAATGATAAACCCTGAGAAATACAATCGGAGACAGCCTCATTTTTGTGGGCTCTTGATTGGCCAAATCACTCATGAATCCCAATGTTTGATTGGTTTCCTTGTATTACATAGATTTACATGTATTAGATGGGGGTGGGATCAGGAGGAAGTTAGTGTTGATTTAGTTTGGGATGATGCCCTTTAGGAAAGAGAATACAAAATAGACTCATTTTTGCAGCTCATTTCATACTGCTCGTACTGTATAACTTCATTTTACGTAATATAATTAAAATTCTTAAAAAGTAAAAACTAATTCATTTTCTCATTTAAAATATTTAATAATAATTAATTCAGCTTGCTGACACTGAATTAAGCATATGGCTGGTGGGGCACCTAACAATTTGTTGTGCTGTCTGAAGGAATCTTACCTAACCTGAATCTTGATAGGCTTGCTAGCACCAGTGCACTCCCTTAGATTCATTTAACTTTAACACATCTTCAAATCATTTTGTTTGGAGGTAAAATGGAAAGTGAGGCACCATAAATGTCCTTCAACATTAACGCTCCGGTGACTGCTTGTTTGTCCCGTCAGACTTCTTTTTACCAATGTTGCTGCATTCCCAATTCTCAGTTTTATGGCTTGATTATTGTAATCATGTACAATCATAGCTTATAAGATTGAAAATGTGTTCCGCTGCACTCCATCTAATGCAAAACTCTACCCGTCATCATTTCTTAAAGGTGGCAAGTATGGTGAGAAAGGTAAAATGTATCAAAGAAGACAGGCCGTCAGACAGAAAGGGAAGCAGGAAGCCATGAGACAGACAGAATGATACATTGATAGACGGGTAGAAAGACAGAGAGGCAGGCAGAGAGGAAAGCTCAGAAACAGAGGAGGTCACATATGCTCACTTCCATAGACATAAGACCTGATTAAATTGAGTGTGTAGTAGCTGGTCGCTTTTCAGGTGCACGTGTGTGTGTGTGCGGGCGAGAGTGTGAGTCCTGTAATATTGTCTGCAGTCCCATGGGCTGTAGCTGAGCAAACTCAATCAACTCCCACTCACCTCTGTGGCCCCCCCTACACTGTCAGGCCAGGAGTAGTCACCGGCCCAGCCTCTCCTCTGGCCTGAGAGGGAGAGACAGAGGGATGGCGTGTCTGTCAAAGAGCAAGTGCATCATGTGTGGGGTATGTAAGAGAGAGGCCGTAGTGTGTATGCATTTGTGTGTGTGTGTGTGTGTGTGTGGGCACATGTTCAGGTGTGCCCTTGAAAGAATCAAAAGCCTCTGCAGATTGAATGCATAACTTTCAGTGACGGAGGTTTTCACGTGTGTTTAGCTTTCACGTGTATGTGTGTGTGTACAGTATGTACATGTATGTGCTCTCTGTATGAGGACATGTGCAGGTGACCCGTCAGCAGCATAAAAGATGAAAACACACACACACACCCGGACATTTTCTTTCAACTTCTTCAGATTGTTTCATTCTTTTATCTCATCCAATGGACAGCTGGGCAAGGGTATAGAACCACGCATACACCCTTAAGCGTCACTAACCTCTGGCCCTGCCTACACACCTGTCAATCAGCGACATCTGCCACGACAAGCCATTGCCGTGAGAATGGAAGGTCTAATTGCAAAGGGACAGACAGTGGCACGCGGGGGCGGGCATACCCGCGGAGACAACACCAATCAATCAGCTGATCAATCATAATTGGCTCATTTGCATATTTGCCACATTTTCACAATCATCATTCATTTATGCAAATCTGTAGCAGGATACAGACTCCAGGGAGAGAGGGAGAGAGAGGTCAGGACTGAACCCGGACCTGTTGGTTGCTTGGACATCAAATTAGAGCTTTATTTAGATTTATGCAGATGTTAACAGTAATGATATACAGCAGGCACAGCGCCCTTCTGTGTCAGTGAAGACATTAATGCATCTACGGCAGGAACACCGAGACACACTGTCTCACTGTTCAAATACTGTGTTTAAAATACAAGACTATCCTGTGAGCCTCATTTGTATTGCAACCTAAAGGATTCATATATTCATGTTATTCCTAATTTTGGACTCGATAATACACAGTCTTACATAGTACTGAAGAATTTGTCCTGCATGGCTCTCTCGCCGTCTCAGCAATTGGTCTCACTGTTGAAGAAGAACTAAAAAACTACTGGACTTTGAGCATTTTAAGGCTTGGCCCAAAAACCTGAACCTGGATTTAGCTTTCTTTTGTTGTCACACATGAAAATATACATAATGACGGGCGATGCTACTGTGACATTATTAAAACATGAGGATGCAGATGCCAGATGAGCGCAGCAACGCTCACTGGAAGTGAAGCCCAAAGGATGTTTTATAAAGCCTCTACACACCCATAGTCCACTAACACAGGTGTTTTCTGTGTGGGCAGGTACAAACTAGGCTTGATTGACGTATCCCTCACTTCTACCTGTTAAGGCAGAATAACGTAGCAAAACTCTATTGCTCCGTAGAGCTTTGTGACGTCACGTAATTCTAACCATGATGGCTCGGTCAGGAAGACATTGTGGGTTCAGGCGGGAACAGGAGGAGCGTCAAGCGGTAGAGGAGCGGGAGAGAGGTCGGGCATCAGTCAGAGACCACCTCCGGAGGTCTGAGCAGGCTGGCTGGGCCAGCCCCGGGCTGCCAGGGATAAAGCCCGGCTAGAAAAGCAAATGCAGTGGGGGCGCTGTTTTGCTCATTGCATTTGAATACTTTTATTTTATTTTTTTTTATTCAAATAATACATACACATGTGGAAAATGATATTGCTATTGTGGAATTACATTTGAATATAGTCTTGTATATGCTTCCACAGTTATTAGCTTCCACTCTTTCCAGTAGTTGTTTAGCAACATGAATTTTCTGTAATTATGAGGGATTGTTGGATCAAGGCCAGGTTTCTTTAAAAATGGCTGAATACAGGCTTCTAATAAATCTTGGGGTTGAGTGTCAAGTCCACAAGAAGGATAAGTGCATGTGTGACACAATATCAAGCAGATTATTCAGGGAAATGTGAGGGAGGCGTCTGGAGAATTTATACATGAGGCTTTTAATACCCTTAACCTTCTCAACAGAGTCAGCAATCTTCAACAGAAGAGGCCGAAAAAGTTAAAGGAGCAGGGTTTACAAGTCGATCAATGGTGTTAAAAATAACTCTAGAGTTATGCGTTTTAATGTTTATACTGGGGCTGCCAATCGATTAAAATATTTAATTGCGATTAATCGCATGATTGTCATGAGTTAACTCGAAACGATTAATCACAACTTAATCGCACATTTTTATCAGTTTTAAATGTACCTTAAATTAATATTTTTCAAGTTTTTAATACTCTAAACAACATGGGTATGAACAAATATGCATGCTTTATGCAAATGTACATTTATTATTAGTGAAAACATCAGAGCATGAAGCGTATGAGATGTCATAGGTCATAGGGCATAGATGTTTCTCAAAGAACTTGTTCATATCTCTTAAGCCTAAGCTTAAAAATTCAGAATAAGCAGTGATTTCTCGCATTCTAAGAATATAAATAAAGTCAGTTTTTACACTGGAAGTTTAGTTCAGAACGGGGCACATTTCGCATGAAAAATTGGTCATTGTGAAAGCTGTCATGTGGACCTGGGAGCGCACCAGGGCACCGAACCCGAGGCTACCTGGAGGAGCTGCTCTGAGTTCGGTTGCACTCGATTGTACTGTGTAGTTCAATAAAACACACAAGTGGTGATGGTGTTAATGATTTACCTCGGATAAGAGCGAGCTTGCAGTGTCTTCGTGCATCGCACACACAATCTCCTCCCTTTACAAGCATGCAACAAAAAGCCCCCTTCATCCAACATACTGACCCGCGTTCTGTTTTCTGTCATACCCTGTGGATGTTTGTGATTATGGAAGATGCACACCAATGCACCAGGGTTCAACAGAATCGAGTTGACCAGCGCTGCGGGGGAAACCGAGAACTATGGCGCTCGGACTTGAACTTCAGTAAACGTGCTCAGTGTAAAAACGCCCATCTCTTTTATTTCGACCTGGAGTCTAATAAAAAAGGGTAGCTTACGTAGGCTATATAACGTCACTTGTTTCAGAATAGTAATGTTAATGTTAGCTCTTTTTTTTCCCCATTTCTGTTTGCTGCTGCATCCTTTACGTCTGTGGCTGCTCTCGATTTCTCCAACTACGGGCTGGGCCCCGGATCAAACTGAAAATGTTAATCGCACGTTAATAAAATTAGTGCCGTTAAAATGAATTTGCGTAAACGCGTTATTAACGCGTTCATTTTGACAGCCCTAATTTATATGGTTTGTAAAAGTGTCTCTTTTTGTTATTAATAAATTATAAGCAGACAATAACTCTGTCAGTTAGGTGTTGACGGAAGTGATGCGTTTCCAATTCCGGCGCGCTGTTTCAACGTTTCAACTGGTCTCTGTTGAAAACAAAAAGTCCAAATTGTAGGTTGTAATAAAATAATTTCAAATAAAGCTATTGTTTACTAAAACTGTTGCATTTATAAGGGCTAACACTCAGGCTGAGAAGCAGCTGTGATAGGCTGGAGATAACGGAACTGATCCTTCTGATTACCCATTCGGTTAAAGTTACTGTCGGAGGATCTGGTCCTTGTGAGAACCGTTATAGGGAAAGCTGGGGTTTAAAAGGGGTGGCATAGGGGACTGATATCTGGAGGTGGGTGTGTGTAACTATTGAGGCCGATCAGGGTGCTTGCAAACTGCAAGTAATGTTTGTGTTTAACTTGTCTTGTTCCTTTGCGGTGAAGATGGAGATTATCCCGCTTATAGAGATGCTTCTTAGTTCATAAATAGTCCAAGTGTTTAACAAAACCAAGACCAGTAGCAACAAAATTCAAAATGGCAAAAATTCTCACAGGATTTTCTCTGTGTAGGAATGGGACCAAAAAAGGCTCTCATTTGTTTCTGCCAGTGTCTCAAAGTCCCGCTGTAGTTTAACAGACTGTCTGAGCCTAGTGTCATTCGTGCCAATGTGCACAATAATAGTGAAGGGAGTCGCGTGGTAGACACAGAGATTGGCCAGGCTGATGTGGGGGGCTGTATTGACCGTGATGTCATCTGTGTGGCTGACCACAGGTGATGAGCAGCAGAGGCAGCAGCGGAAACGTGGCCTGCATGGTGGGCACGCGGCAGGGGCTTGCAACCGTGGGCGCTTGTCCTCCAGGGGGATACGGCAAGTGAGTTGGAGATTTACGGCTTGGAGCCGAGCGTTTCTTGACCCCTGGCACAGGTCCCGGTTCATGTGAAGGCTGCTGCATAGTAGTTCACCAACTAGCTCCCCGCGACAAGTCCCTACGGCACTGAGCTTCTAGGACCACATAATTGGCAAAGAGACACACAAATGAATTTCGCTGTGGCACTTTCTGGAGTCACCAGGCTTTAACCTGCTGTCCAATCAGCCCGCGTAACTAAAAAACACCTGCGTGAGTGTCAAGCCCGCGTGCAAGACTTAATCCAGATTGCTTATTGCTTATTAAAGTAATGCATTTACTAATTATTTACCACCAGTGGTAATTAATTACATTTCTCGTTAGATCACATGAAGTCCACCTCCATTAAAGGTGCCTTCAAACAACTCCAAAGCCTCCACACCCACACTTCACATTTCTGTACTAAACAGACATAGAAAACAAGACATTATGGTTTAACAAGCAGCCAGCTTAAAGTTTGGAGGCATCAACAGCTAGCTTAGCGCCGGAGTCTACACAAACAGCATTCCAGAAGTTCCGTCCTCACTATGAAGCCGTGGGGTTAACACACTCTCCAACTCTAAACAAAACCCTGACTGTAGGCTGACCAGCGGTTAGCTACCCAGCAAAGAAGCCACGACATTTAAACAAGACGCCTTCGGGGGTAAGAGAAGGCGTATTCGCCCTCTTTTAGCAGAGGCCAACTGCCTGTATACACCTCCAGCGGCAAGCTAACACATCCTGGGCCAGTCTCTCCATGGAGCATATAGATGAAGTATCCCCCCTTGACTGCCATTGGGATTAACTGTAACTGAATTTCAAGTTGTAATTCCTTACACTAACTACTCATCATTGAAAAAAAGTAATCAATTAGCTGTAACATGTACTTAGTAATTTGTTTCTGCCCAACACTGGTTGGCACAACTGGTTGTGCTTTAATTGAATTTTATGATTTTATGCTTGCAGATGATTTTGTCATATTTTCACACTATGCTCCCATTATGGTGCTGCCTTTGGCAAAAAAGAATAATGGAATGATAATTAGATGTAATAGAACAGAAAATGAAGTTCTACTTAAGGGAAGATTAAGTGTAAAGATGATTTAATGGACGACGGACATGCATCCAATGCACGCAGATGGGTATTAACGCATAGATTACTGTGAACTAAGTAGCCATGAACAGTGTGGAAGGTAAAGAGCAATATGAAGATGCTCACAGTGGCTTACATTGATGCTATAAAAATGCTTTAGTGTGTGTGTTTAGATTTTATAGTGCTATTCCTACAGTATTCCTACAGCACATTGTGAATGTACCCACATGCCAGGCAGTGATAAGGTATAATTGGGTATGGTAGAGAACAACGCAAGTGATGCATTAAATCTTACCATAAGCTGCAAAAGTGGTTACTCTATTGCAGTGTCTTTGAGAGTTTTATTTAATGTGATATATGCTTGTATGTATATCATGCAAGTATTTTTAAGGAGAGAGATATGTATTTTTTTGATGGCTGTTTTCAGTATTTGAAAATGTGATGGGTCAACATTATTGACCAGCGATTCACACATTCTCACACATTAACTGTCCAAATTACTTGTCAGGCAAAACATGCCAATATGCCTGTCTGGTAAAACTAAAATCAGTTTACAAGTGCACGTGAAAATGTACGTAGTATATTCACTCATACATGGATGCGTGCATGCACGCCCATATTTTAAAAAGGTATATGCCACTTGACATGTGAGAGTGCGTGTGCCTCTATAAGCTTCAGCAGTACTTCCTGTCCATGACATGCTGAAAGGTTATTGGCTTCAAAACTGTTCAATATGTCAAATAAACACACAGCTCAGTGAGCAGAGGGAGAACAGAGTGAGAGGAGAGCGGGAGAGAGTGATGAAAAACAATGAGAGGTAAATAAAGATAGACCAGAGGCAAAGAGAGGCTGGGGGAGGGAGGGAGGGACGGAATCTTTGGACAGAGAAGATAAGAATAAGGGAAGACACAAGGCATACTGGAACAGATAAAAGTGAACAAAAACAGAGTGATATGTATTTTTTTCTAATTCCAAGGATGAGTAGTTTGATGTAATAATCCACACGTTTTTGAAATGATTCGATTTTTGTTTTGTTACAGTCTAAAGGCCCAGTCCCACCATGAAGTGACACATCAAAGAAGCTTGGTGACCGCTAGCAGCTGGCAAGCTTGGCAGCTCAGTATCTAACGGGACAATAAGTACATACAGTTTATGCGAGTATGGCTGTGAACGAAAGCAGTAACATTGCACGGACGAGCACGCGAAGGGTTACGTCCGTCTGACAAAAGACGCTTTCACGTGGACCGAGTGAAACAATTACAAGACTCTGCTGATGACGTATTTGAATCTGCGACTTGTTTACGGTTGCCTTCCTTGCCAATACGTTCGTGGGTGGATGTATATACGTACACATATATATATGTATGTATACATACACAAGCTTTAATACAAATGCCTGTGGGTCAGTGTGTCAGAGTGATCAGAGTCTGGGTGACTCACACTGACTCTGATCACCAACTGTCAAGTCTCAGCGACACCGATAATACCATCCGTTTATCAGCGCTTTGATAAATGACAGCTTAACACCAAAGATGTCCCACATATCAAAACAGAAGGATTAACACTTTCTCTGATATGAGAGGGGCAGAGTTTGCGTCACATACAGTATAAAAACACACACACACAGAATTAGGCTGCATTTATACTGCAAAACAAACTAGTATACCCCGTAATAGGCAGTTTGTTATATGGCTGTCTAAAGTGAGACAAAATAATTCTGCTCTTTAGTGAAATCTATTCGAAAAACAGTTACAGTATCAGTCATTTGTTGCTATTTCAAGATAAATCCTATAGATATAACATTACACTGTATTTGACGTACTGTAAAGACATTATGTTTATATGACGTGACGAACCCTGGGTACACAAAAACAAGATTTTAGGGTGGTCAATGCTGTGATAACTATATAACATTTAATATAAACAGGTTAAAAGCTACGCTCCTATACAGGGATTCAATGTAAGAGAAAAGATAAGGTACATTGAATGAGAGAGAAACAGATACACACACACACACACACACGCGCAATTACTCCTACTCAAAGCTTTATGTGGAGGCCAGCATCTCTTGTCAACAAATACAGATGATGGATCCATTGAGAAATGACCTTGGCTTTAATAGAGAAAAAACAATATGAAGAAGCAGGAAGGATGTTGGTGTTGTGTTTGTGTGTGAAGACTGAATGGAGAGGGAATGTATTTCTGTGCATTCAATAGTGCTTTTAGTGTAGCTTCACGCAGTCATTTTTCGTTTTTCTCGACGAGAGAAGATGTCAGTGTCATCAGGCCACATTGTGGTTGGTACTGAAAATGTTCGGAAGCAAACCAGCAACCCTTTTAAATAGAAAGGTCAGTTCAAGTCTTGTCACAACCTCACGGGAAGGATAAAGAGGAGAGGGCAACACATGCCTTTCTCACTTAATATCACAATAACAACATAAAGAATGTTAACCAGTAACATCAGTAGTGTTATGCGTGCTTGAATGAGTGTCTAGTGAAGCGCAATGAACAAAGAAACTAAACACAAAAAATACTTAAGCCAAATAACAAACCACATGCACAGGGAGAGAGAAAGAAACTGACTGAATCCACCAGCTTATATAGCTGAGGAGCGACAGCACAGGTGAGATAATCAGTGATGCACTTCCTGCTTCCCTCCTAACAAGGGAAAGACAGCCAAAACAGGAAGTCAAGAGGGCTGTCAAAGTCTTATCAATTTGATTTAATTGTTGTCTGTGTGTGTGAGAGAGAGAGAGAGAGAGAGAGAGAGCGCGGGTGGGTGGGTGGGTATGAACACGCTGTACAATACAGTACGTGTGAAAGCACGCAGAGAATCATATGCACAGGGGCGATGAGTAAGCTTCCTGAGTGCAATTTGTGTGTGTGTGTGTTTGTGTGTGTGTCTGGGCTAGGACAGGGGAGCAAATTACAGTAACAGTGTCATTAATATACCACTTTTGATGATTTTTAGCCAGCATGGCTCCAGGGATGGCAATATCTCAATAACAATTGCATTGATCGCCATGACATTTGGTACAGACAGTCATGTCCCCCTCAGGATAAACTGTAATAACGTTGGTGATCCCTTATAGCGCCATCATCAGTTCAAAATCTTAAACTTGCCCAGTTTTTTGACCAAATTCCCGCAAAATTAATTATATTCCCATCAGTTGCATCTGTATTTCGTGTTCAGTGCTAATTAAAGATTTTTGGATGCTAACACACTAAACTAAGGTGACCGACATGGTTACAAACAATATACCTGCTAAAAATGAGCAGGTATAAAGGTATATATTGCTGGCTCACTGTCATACTGTCATGACTTCCTGGGACACTTATATATATATATATATTAGTAGTTATTAGTAACACCTGTGCTTTTCTTACTAACACAAGTCAAAATGTCTATTGTGCCTATTAAATGTCTAGTACGAGAGCCCCCTGTACAGGGGGCTGACACAGGCTAGGAAGCACCAATCTTAACATGCGTCATACCAAAATGAAGGGGAGAAACTCAGCTAAACGTGTGTACCAAGCATTGACAGCCAGCACAAAACACAATTACACCCTATGCAATTATATTCACTATGATCAAAAACGCGAAGATATGTATTCACAATTTTGTGCTTCTGTTACTTTCACCACTTCCAGCTGCCCACACAAACTAGATACCATCTGAACGCTGCTGATTACAACGATGGCTACCGTGCGTCGGAAACTCAGCGAGCTAGAATAAAAAGTGTAGCAAAGAAAAACATCGCTAAATCATAAAGTGTGTCTTACATTTGCTGTTTTTTTAGGTCAAAAGTTATATTCCAATTCGAAAAAACACTGCTAATGTATACTCCTATACCCGTGTGTTAGCTTAAATTGAATCACTGAAGTACTAGTTGTTTACATAAGCACAAATGGAGCATTGAGTGGGGGGTAGTGCTCTCACCACTATATACTATCTTTGGGCTTACTTCCTTCTGGGTCATTATTTGTGTTTCTAAGCCGGAAGTGCTCAGGTTCACTTTTTTGGCATCTATTTTGGCACAGTTGCTTATCAGATATTATTTTACTAATTCCTAGAAGGCTTAGGCTTATTTATCTATGATTCAAATGTGTTTTCCCAATAAATAAGGTGTTTTTTTAGGCGGAGGTAGACATTTCAATTTCCTACTGTGTTCAAGCTGAATTTTATCTGAGAGTATAGATACCTGAATCCCTGACACTTCTATTGTAAAATCCCAGGTCTTGGCTTTCTTTTGAGACCAAGATTATACATACACCCTGTGTTTTTGTGAAAATATACTCCATTTATTTGGGTATGTCATTTCGGACAAGAGTTAGGAAAAAATGGGCTCAGGGCTGAATGTTAACCGTTGTCACTGTGAGCATGGTAGCATCCTGTTGTTTTGGATCATTGGATCAATATGTGCAGCACAAAGACCTGTTGCGCCACATTGTGACACAATTCTACAGCTGGTTCAGAGCCAATTACATACTAAAACAATGACAAGGAGATAGATTTACACCAAAGCGATATAATGTTGACTCACACACTGAGGTAAATGCACAAATGCAAAAAGTACAAGCATGCACATAATTAGTTACATAATATTGATTTGAGAGAATACATTTAGTAATTAGAGTGTATATATTACCAATTAGCAATTTGAGGGCATTCATTATTCATTCATTTAACAAAATATTTACTCAAGATGCCTGCAGGGCTCTGTAATATTCTTTAGCATAGTTTCATTTAAAATAAATGAAACGGATTTTTTTAAGAACACAGCACAGTTACTTTCAATACTTTGTGCTGTATGGTTGCTTCAATAGAGAATAATGTGTCATGGCAATCAATGACATCAAAAGCGGGCGCTGAAGAGTACAGGCAGATACTGACCAGCCAGACCGAGGGAGAGCTGACAGGGAGGAGCGCAGACAGGCTGATGCTGAGTGACCATCTGCTGAAGCTTTCCTCCTCTTCACCCTCATTTGCCAATGAAAACATCTCCCTCTCCCTCTCTGAGTCCCAATCTCTCTGTTACACACACAAACACACACTCTACCTCTCTGTAATCTTTGAGCTTTCACCTCTTTTCTGCCTTTCGCTCTGTTTCTGTGAAA
The DNA here is from genome assembly GCA_011952105.1 of Coreoperca whiteheadi. NCBI lineage: Eukaryota > Metazoa > Chordata > Actinopteri > Centrarchiformes > Sinipercidae > Coreoperca > Coreoperca whiteheadi. The sequence goes on from CM022474.1 coordinate 24,129,183, forward strand.
ACACAGAGTGCTAAGAAGAAAAGCCGTAGATCCCAGTTGCGCTATGATTCACATGCTCACCTACGCATGACATGCTTTCAAAGCCACAGTTTACATGCACTGAACGTTTCCCTGAACACTGAGGAAACGGCCTCGTGAGTCCAAGATAACGTTCATGGTGGTTTTGAGAGCGTCTGGGCGTGTCTCATCCGTTTACAGTGTATACCATTAAGCAAGCATAGCATAGCACATAGCAAATTACTCAACAATTTGCGTGTCGACCAATACCAAGCCGTCTTGCCCCTAAAGAAACATAGAGCCAAGGAGTTCAAAATGAAGGACGCTATCACAGCCTATTAGCTGTGTTGTACTATTATCTTTCATTGTTGAAGTATAAACTGCTCCACAACAGAGTAATGGTTTGCAGACAGGCTTCAATAGCACAAACACCTTTTTTTTAAAGGGGTCATGGATTTTTTAAAGCCGTCATGGATGTATTAAGAGAGCTGGATACGGCGCCGCCACTCAGCCTTGATTGAATTTGTCCCAGTGGCCACTCGCGATATTGCAACGAAAAAATCCCCTGCGGCCCAAAAAAGCATTTTCCGCATAGACCACTATTATCAAAGAGACGTCTGTAAAACTGTTGACAAGACACCTCGAACTGCAAACAAGGTTGGTTATTACTCTCTCTATTAGAAATGTTTAATCCGTGGGGGTTTATATTATATTCTAGGTATATTTGTAAAACTTGCTCAGGGCCTAGTAATGGGATTTTTATTTGCACGAAGTCATCCCAATGTAAAGTCTATGAAACGAGCGGGAACGCATGGTGGATTGGATTGGTGGGGCCAGAACAACACTAATGCATACAGCATGTGCAGTGGGCTGCACAACGTAGCAAAACCGGAGGCTAGGCTTTACGAGCCAGGCGAGCAATTTTAATTCAAGTGAGTGGGCACCATCTGAGTCTGGTGTCAGTTTCTATAATACATCCATGGAAGCCATCCACATCTTATGCCAGCGACCATCTTCGACACAGGTGTTAACATCTCAGCCCCATATACGACCACTTTTTATCATGTGACCGGAATTCCATACTTACGTGACGTGGTAACAGCTTAACCATGTTCATGATCAAATCTGCTGATGAAGTCCATGAGATGTATCTAAAAAGTTCTGGACATTTTCTAGTAAGTGGACCTTGTGCTACAACTAAGATCAATAATGAACCTTAAAGCTCAACTCTGTAATAATACAGTTTCAGGTATTATCAGCCAGCATCTAAAGCTTTTTTGATTGTTAAAGTAAGTTCTGTTGAAAAAGACAGGGTCAATACAAAGATTCCAATTAAAGAGCATATTGCCCCACAAGCAGTTCACTTGCAAATGGCATTGGTGAAAAGGGACAATCCACTCTGACCTGTAGAGTTAAAATAGCCAACAACATATTTAGGGGCTTAAAATGGCAAAGAAATGCAAGTAAATAAGAGTAAAACAAAGTCCTCACAAGTAAAACATAACGATGGACGTGTGTGTGCATAACATCAATGAGCCATGTGAATGCCCGTGTGTGTCATGGTGCAGATGTGTGTTTGTGTTTAAGGCTATAGTATGCCTGTGGGTCACTGTGACAAAGTGATCATGGTCTGAATGATTAATGCTGGTTTCTGTCAACTCACATTAACTTCTGCAATACGACATTTATCAGCTCTGCCACACTAGGTCACTGGTTCCCAATTAGTTGGAAGCTGCACACCAGATTTGACTTTATTCCTCAAATCATGATTCATCTAATGGAAAGGGGGAAAGTTGAACTCAATGAAGCAAATCAATTAAGAAAACTAAGTGGGGTTTTCTATGATGGCTTTATCATCTGGGCTGGTGTGTCGCTGCATAAACAGAGACAATGAAAAAAGGGCTTAATAATATTCACGGATATCAAGGCCCAGAAGATATGCTAACTGGCACTTCACTCAGGTGAATATTGTGTGCGTGAGCACTTTACAGTATCCCAGCAGTCATTTGCCAACATTTTCCCCATTTAACTTCTATTATGAGGTGAAAACACATGTTTGTTAGCCATGTAATTGTATGAGCCTGAATTAAATGATGGGAAACTCAGATTCCACTGTTTCCTCTGTTACTGTACAGACTGAAGCACTGTAACAACCAATGAAGGAGACACATGCACATGCTAAGCACATGTTAGCGCTTACCTTAGCATAAGCTGTTTGGACAGCTGGAAAACATTTACATTTACATTTAGTCATTGGAAACAGTGGAAACAGCTGGGCTGGCTGTGTCTGAAGGTAAAAAAATCCATCTACCACCACCTCCAAGGAAATGAACATATCTTGTTTGTTTAATCTGTACCAGGACCAAATTGAAAGTCTCTGCTGGCTGCCTGGCAACCTGGCAATAAGACTCAAGGAAGTGACAGCATGGTCCCACCCGTCATAAAGCCACAACTTGTCGTTTTTTACGAGATATAATGCGATGATTATTATTATTTCCCAAAATGTCCCACAACTGTTCCTTTGAAGCACAGTTATACCCCCTCGTTGAGGTACTGCAATCTGCAGAAGACAGAGAGGACCAGGAAACGTTCCCTGGACCCTGTCAGGAGTAGATGTCTCACAGCCTGGTGGAGCTTCGTTTTGGACCGTTGCAGCCATCAGCCTGAAATCCATGAACAACTTTCCGCTCACCATTTTTCTCCCATTCTCCATCTTTGTGTTTTATCTTGATTGCTTGCACTAGGAAGTGAAGTGGCCGATTTTTTTAAGGCCACTACACTCCCAAGCCACAAGTCAGGTCTGCATCGTTTTACTTTTGTTTTGAAGGGGAATTTTTATATTAGTAGCAGGCTGATTGTATGTGTTAATGTGTGGGCCTTTTTGCTGAGCGTTGGAATTTGATAAGCAAGCCAGTGTATGATCATATTTTCAGACCTGAATTTAAAGGGATCATTATTAAAATAATTCACATAGTTAAGGAAAGTCCAGATTGCACTCCAGTCCTTTGGTATATTTATTTTTTTGCTCACTTGGTAAAAAAAAAATGTTGTTGTATCTATTATTTTCTTGTCAAATCTTTTTTTAAAGTTGAATTAAAGTTTATTTGCATTTAAAGTAAAAATTGTGTTGTGTCATGTTTACATTCATAACATGTTGGATGATTAAAACAAAATGATTGATGATGATTAAAGAGAACAGAAATTAAATACATAAATTCTTATTGAAAATTTAAATTAAAAAATTGTGTATTTCTGCAAAGTGGAGGCCCCTCATTTAGCTTGGAATTCAGTTATTTCAGTTGTTTTCTCGGGTAAGAGCACCAACCTACAATTAAAAAAAGCCTTTACCTATAACCCTTCATAACTGATTATGTGAGGACAGGAACTGTGAAATAAGAGAAATGCATATAATAAATGTAAATGTATTCCTAAACTTGATGGTTTTCTGACCTTTTTCTACCACCTTCGCACTGACTGTAACATAATCCACTGCATATTTAAGCAATTACATAACTAGTAAAACAAACAGATTATCAATGCAATGCTCTAGCTGACATAACCAATGAAACATTGCTCATATCATCCACTGCGATTTCGTCCTCCAATAGTCTGTCTGTCAGTATCAAATTGCACTGATGTGATGTGATATAAGCAGCGAGCCAATGTCTCTCTCTAGATGGCTGCTTTTCCAATAGAAAAAAAGGACATGTGCAGAGTGGCTCAAAGCATATGGGCCTGCCAACAGAGGATGAGAGAGCGAGAGCAAGAGATAATTTTATATGCATGGAGAAAAAGAGGATAGCCAGATAGACAAAAATGAAGAAGGTAGGAGAGTTGCCAAGATTAAGAAAGAGATACATTAAGGGTGGAAGAGAGAAGCGACAGGAAATCAAGACGTAGTGAAAATGACAGATAAATGGGGAGAGAAAAGAGACACTGGTAATTATTAACAGAAGGACACACTGGGCCTCAACTAAGACACATACAAAAACAGACATATATAAACAGAGAGGACAGATAATTAGATAAATATAGAAAGCAATAAAGAGAGAAAAGTAAGAACATTTGTAAACTAGAGGAGAAGCTAAATACTGTATGAGAAAGCAATGTAAAGAAGTGTAACAGGAAGAAGGATGGACAGGTGGAGGCAAAAGAAAGAGGGCGAGGCAGGACCGAAAGAAGAGGGAGGATGAGACAGTGAAAAAAGACAAACTTGACATTTACCTTCTATATTCTTCCGTAAACAAGAACAGGAAGGATGAACAGGAGAGAGACAGAGAGGGAAAAGGGTGAATGAATATGAATACGACTGTTACTGCGCAGCTGTATAAATATTGAATATATGCTGGACCTCAGGAACCATCCACTACTGTCCCCCACCCGAGGACACACGTCTGAGAATCCGATGCTGTCTCCTCTGAAAAGCATTCCAGTTTAGCAGTAATGCTGCGTTTTCTCACCTTGACTAATATAGGAGTCCATCTGCTGCGTGTGTACGAGGGCACCTCATATCTCAGGGCTCTGAAGTAAGGCCTGAATTTGCATTTCCTTATGAAATAGGTGGTGCCGGAAGCATGGTGACGTAGGAACTATTTGATAGTCCTGCAGTGGTTAGAGCTGGTTTTGTTCGCATGCAAAATGCATACGAAGAGGAAAACCTTTTTGGTGCAGCTTGTCATTTGGCAGAACAGGATTTATGAAATTGGCACAAAACAGCCGAAAAGAGCTTCCTCCATTTTGGCTTCATATTTACTGGACAGATACAAGAGTGGTGCTGAGCTTCTCATCTAGAAGCGCATTTCCCACGATGTGGCGCTATTGCTTCAAGGTTAAGGTTAGGCAACTAAAACGCATGGTGAATGTTCGGGAAAGATCGTGGTGACAGTTAATTAAAAGGTGTTAATTGCAGGTCTGTGACAGGACACAAACTGCTGTCTCTGGCATGAAAGTCAGATGTACTGCATGCCGATTCACCACCCTGACTTTACGACATAAAGGCCACACTGTTTCCTGCTTTGAACATTGGTGGTAAATCGTAAGTTGCAGAATTGGTGAATATGGCTGTAATTCCTCGGGATACCGGGCTGGTTTCATTGTCCCATCCTTGTATTTTCGAAGGTTGTGTAGCCGTAAAATGCAGTTAAGTCAGAGTTTTTTTTTCTTTTTTCCCTGCCCTGTTTGTTCCTACCTGTGGGTATGACCAAACACTGTATGGCAGGTACTAAAGGTTCAACCTTAGTCTTATCATCAGCCGACAAGAAGCAAAATACCTCCTTTGACATCCCTGTTTGGTGTGAGCAGAAACACAGCATACTGTGTTTCAATCCAGAGAGAGCACTTCAGCTTTCATCCATGTGGCATTCACCGTGGATTTACCTTTAAAGAACTATAAAAAAAAATAAAACTTGACCTTGGCATTTCTTTTCCTGTCATCTCCTTCTGGAGCATTCTAACACATGACCCCAAAGGAAAAGGAAGTACACTGTAAAGAGGAACACCTACCATGTTTGTTTGGACTGGCTTTTCACCCTGCTGACTTGCTCGCCTGTTTTGAGCAGTAAATAAAAAAAAGATGTCATCCAATCACAATAATGAATAGCTGCAGATGGCGTGATCACAGTACTATATATAAAGGCCACGACCTTACCAATCATTCATAATCCACGTAGCATATTCAGGAGCAGACTAAATATGGTTGTACTTGATTTGTGTGCGGCTGCATGTTTGTATATGTCTTTACATTCTTTAGTGTTTTGTGTGTGTTTATGGCCATTTGTGTGTCTGTAAAATGAAGGTGTGTGACTGGTGTGTTTGCGTGTCTCACTGGCTGGCCGTGTGTGTAGAGTACATGTGTATTTGTGTGTGTTAATGCGTTGTTTACCCTCCTCGGAGAGGTGACTAGTCACTGATTCAGCAGAAATGCCCAGCGTGGGATGAACTCTCTCAGCGGTCATACAGAAACACACACACACACAGAAAGAGAGAGAAAAATCCCATAGTCCCATTATACCACCCTCTCCTCACACACACACACACACACACACACACACACACACACACACACACAACCCCTGTCACACTTTCTTGGACACAGACAGAGAAAACCACCAAAAACTACATCTTTAGATATTTTTCTCCATAAGTCTTTCGTACTTTTTGTATTTATATCCTCACCTCCCTCCCTTCAATCCTCAACTCTTTGCTCTCTCTCTGTCTGTAACGTCTCTTTTTCCACCAAACCAGAAAACCAGACTGGCCCGAGGCTGACATGAATCTCCCACTGTGAGCACTGTGTGTAAAGGCATTTTATTTTCCTCCCTGAATGTTTGTTTTCTGTGTTTTCCCCAGTGAATGCGGGTGTTTGAATGTGTATTCATACATACAGTATAGAGTCCATTAATCTAAATGTGCATGTGTACTGTGGCCCTGTTTACACCTGGCTTTAACATCCATCCTGGGTGATCCAATCACAAGCGGAAAGCTCTAAGTACGTAGTAAGTAGGGAATGCACCCAAGACATATTGAGGATGCATTGAGAGCCAAACGCTCAGATCACATTCGGAAGTAGTCTGGGCCACATATTCTCTTAGCAGTGTGTACACGAACGTTTCTTGGGCCGAGTGAAGGACCGCCTACTCCACTGACGTCCTCTGCGCAAGTACCTACTCATTTGCACACCAACGGTGTAATATTAAACAACAACACAATACAACAACAGGCAAAATGGTTTCTCATGGATGGAGTACACACGAAACATGCTGTCTGATGTCCTCTGGCTGCTCTGCCTCAACTCCCGGTGAGTTAAGGAGTTTCCGAATGGACAGAAAGCTTTACTTGTTGCTAAAGTAGACCAGCAACTCCCGGGTTCTGGGAGGCAAAGTTAGAGTTTTTGTCAAAGGAGTCTGGTGGCTTTGAACAGAGGGATATAACGCTAGAAACACCGGTACTGGAGCAATTTCAATAATTGTTCACAAATTGGGAAGTAATAGCAACAAGTAAAGCTATCTGTCCATCAGGAAACTCCGAAGATCAGAGAGAGTTGAGGCAGAGCAGCCGGAGGACATCAGACTGAAAACCAGAAAATATTTTCTCCTTAAAATATGATCCCGTTTCACCAAAATTAGTGAATAAAGTTATAAAGTTGTGTTTTTGTACAGTAAAGAGTGAGGCACTGCCTCCAGAAACACTCCGCTCCGGCGGAGTCTACCGTTTTTTCCCAACCTAATTCTTGTCTCATTTGTGGTCTGATACAGTAAATTCATCATATTCAGGGCAATATTCATCATATTTGTCTTTGCAAACTAACCCTAACCCCATTAATGATGGTTATTTGCATATAGAGCGGGGAAGTGAGATTCAATCACAAGTGGACACTCGAGACACGTGTGGAGACTGACGTACGTGGAGCTGTCCACTTGTGATCGGATCACCCAAGAGACATGTTCATGCCAGGTATAAACCAGGCCCGTGTGTCTTTACTGTGACTGGTTTAGCAAAACTGATCAATTACTCACAGTTGGGAAGCTTTTATCTTGTAACACTGCGGATGCACCACTAGATGCATCTGTATTTATTCAACCACATTGTACACTATTTTGAAATTTTGCTTTTTAAAGATGTATTGACGAGAACAACGTAGATGTTATGTCACCATAAACAAAGACTGCAAATACAGATTTCAACCCCGAACTCCCTTTCCAATTGCAGTTACAGGTAGACACTGAAAAACAAGCAGACTGTATGTAGCTGTCACCTACACAGCACAGACCTATGTATGCAAAATGTGTAGTATTGATGTGTTCTAAGGTTAATAAAAATGACACAATAAAACCTGATCATATTATTTACACGCGGTTTATCACAACTCATTCAGACTGCACTAGTTTAATATTACATCGTGAGAATCAGTTTGTAAGATACATACATCAGCCGATCTGCTGAGAATGTTGATAATGGTCACTTTTTACTCCTTCTTCTGATGTTATTCACAGTTTGCAGCCAGGATTGGTACCCATCCCTGTAGAACGGTGTAGCAGGGGTTTTCAAAGCCAAGACTCCAGTGAAGAGACATGTAACGGATGATGCTGCCGTCCATAGAGGCTGGGCGCTGGTGTGGCTAAAAAATAGCTGATGATGAACACTAATGGAATTCCCAGATTTTTATTTAAACTAAAAATGAAAAACGATGAGCCCTAAATAATGCCTCTGGATTTGGAAACGTCTGTCTCTACAGACACACAACTCACATGTTTTTCCTCTTTTCTTATTCTTTCTCTGTTTGTCTCTGTTTTTATCCGCCTCATATATTCATTGTCTTCGTGTGCTTGTTCCTACTCCGTTCTCAGAGGCTGCAGCTTATTAAACTCAGTTGACGTGCTATCCACTGATCCATCAAATCATGTGTATTATTTAAATATAATAGCATTCCATGCAGTATATATAGGCATATTGTGAGGCCTATATTAGATGTTGCTAATACCTGTCCTGTGTTAGTACTGTTTACAATGGAAGCTCTGTGGCAGGAACTCCTCTTGAGAGCCAAATTAGGTTGCATCTTGAGTCTAGAGGCAACCTTTCCTCAATGCTTGAGGAGATTATGCAGTACTGTATGTCATGAAATGGTTGGTGACTATAGGTCTAAAGCGATATAGCTACATCCTCCAACTCCAAAGAAATTCAGCACAACAGAAGTGCTGTTCCACAAATATACATGGCCTCCAATCTGTGTGCAAACCCAATGCGACCTCACTTGGTGTGTGCATGAGTCTCTCAAGAGAAGCTTATTCAAAGTAATTCAATTCAGCAACATGTTTTGGCGAAAACATCATTAATGAACATATTCTTAAACGACTCATTTGGGAAATGGAGTGACTCATCTGAAAGCATAGACAAACTTAAAGCATGCTTTGATTGTACTGTGTGGGAGCAGTTTCATCGTGGCTCCTTGAAATAGAAACAGTAACAACAGACTACATGGAGCCTATGCATAATATACTGTACATCATGCTACGATTTTAAGAAAGATTGCCTTCAAGAACAGGGACACAAGACAAGTGTGTAGAAAAAGATATAAGGGAGAAATTACGAGAGGTGAGGCGGGCACACAAGCTACAACTAGAAAAGGCTTTTGCACTTACAGGATTTACAATGGGGATGACTGGACTGTCAACCACTCAGAAAGCATTAATGGCAAACAATGAGGCAGAGTTCGGAACAGTTTTTTCTCTAGGTTCGATTAAAGGGAACAATTCAGAACACGTTGTTGACATTTTTAATTCAGTTGTACCCATGCTGTCAGATGGCCTTGATGTTTCTGTTGAGCAGGTGAGGAGCACTTTTAAACATTTCAATCAGAGGAAGGCCACAGGACACTGAAGATGACAGGATAAACGTAGCAGTACCGCAGTGTAAAAATACTCTGCTAAACATGAACTTTTCTCACGTTAGGAAGTTTTTAAAAGGTTTTTATGGCGTATGCTTTGCGATTACCTACCACAGTCAAACACAGCATGTGGTCTTCCTTCCTAAAAGTACCTGCCCGAGTGTTCTTGACTCTGATTCTTGTAAGGTTCAGGAGCAAAACAAAAGTTTCCTTCCGGGAGAACACTTGGGCCTTAAATAGAGATCGTAGGGGAGGTCTAAATGGAGGGCAAACAGATTACATGGCTGTTGTGACATTTTGTAAGATCTCCTGTGCAAATAGCAGCTCAAGATGTTTTCTGGAGTGGTCTCATATGCGAGAGTTCTATATAATGCCATAGACTCTCAACCTCTCTCCTAGTCACTATACGACAGACACCCAATTCAATGTTGAGCGTAACGCTTCATTTTACTCCTCTTTCAGTCAAACCTCTCCATCTGCAAAATCCTTGCTGTACTCTTTTGGATTCAGGTCTCATTGTGAGTCTTTTTACGCGTTCTCATGTGGTTCCATTTTCTCAGACGTATTCTTTTCCAAACATACCTTCCACCATAGTGTTCAGTTTTTTCTTAATACTTGTTTATAATGCTTGGCTTTTTTTGGTCTATGAATGTATAATTAGAAGTGGCATGCCAGCACGTGTAATAGGGTTTGGTTAATGTGTCTTTTTAACACAAGTCTCTGCAGGGCTGCTGTTCGGAGTTGCCTGTCCATAAGCAACCTGATGAGTGTGAGCATCTGCTGCTGAAACACAAAGGCTTTAGGCCAAAAAACACACAGTGCTCAGGCCCAAGGCTGCACCTGTTCCCCTCAGTACGGATTACAAGGTAAAATGTCCCTTCACTTCTCAGCTGCAAGCTTTTTGTTGCCACTTTTGGTTCTATTTTTTCCCCAGAATATATTTTTCTCCCCATCTCTGTACCCTTGTGCCTCCATGTCTTCTTTCTCATGCCTCTTTGTTTTTGTTTCGCCCCCACTTTTCTCTTTTGTCTCACCTCCACAGGTGGCCGAACAGCTGGGCAGAGAAGCAAACTACTCTGATCCAGACAAGCACCTGGACAAGTCGAGACAAACCACAGCAACAGCAAGAACAAAGGAGAGACAAAGGGTGACAACTGTGGTATAGCTGTGCAGTGAAAATGCTATTTTCAGAAAAGAATTTCCATACCAAACAGTAGCAATGCCAATAATAATATGCTGATAGTGTTTATTGTACTGTTACCAGTCATCAACAGCTGTTTAGCTGCAGACTGACCTCCTTCCATATCCTCTTCTTTCACGTGGTGACTTTGGGTACCCAAGCTGTCACCTCTCTCTCTGCAGCAGAAGCCAGTGGCTGTACTTTTCTTTTGGACAAAGCGAAATCTCTTTAGGACACTCTTCCTTATCTCTCCAAACCATCCAGGGACAGAGGGACACACAATGACATCCTGAGCAGTGTGAACAGTAGTCAGTTCTACATTTTACAGATTAAAAACGAACAGTCAGATGGTGAAAAAAGCTGCTACATTATTGCCTGAAGCTGGCCTGAGTTGTCCCGTTTGTTTGCAGGAGCTATTTCTTTGGCTGTACGTGGTGCAGATCTGCAGGTTCGAAACCGTTGGCAGTGCGGTTCTGCAGTTGGACGTCATTGGCTGAACCTGGTTTCAGGTTCGCCTCATCAATGACAGTGTAGTCTTGTTGAATGATCCACTAATCTGGTGCTGAATGGCTGAAATTTGGTGCACCGGTCTCCCCCGACACTGATTCCGACAGCCAAACTCAGAGGTCCAATATTTTGCCCCAAAATCAAAAACCTGTAAACCTCTCTGTGTGACTGATTAAGATCATTCTTCAGCGCGAGGCTGTAAGGAAACATCAGCTCTTTCATCAGCTATTTATCCGAAAACAGACAATCTGATATTCACACCCACTTCACGCTGTGACTGGTCAGCAGTTACCCCTTTTCCACCAAAATGAACCGGGTGCTGGTTCAGAGCCAGTGCTAGAGCCAGTTCGGAGTTGGTTCAAATGACGAGCCTTCTAAGAACCCGTTTGTGTTGCCACTGGCTACCGAGCAGCACAGAGCCAGGACTCACATGACTGCATACGTCACAACTTTCCCGGCAACGCTAGCGCGGCAGCGCCAAACACAAACATCGCCAACAATTGCGGACGTTGCGTTGCTATTGATGTTTACCATAGTTTGTACAGACGGAGATTGCGAGCGAGAGTAACGGTACGTACATTTTTAATAATAACGTGTTAACTTTAGCCTCGGCATGTTGCTAGCCTCCTAGCATCAACTCTGCTGATAAACGATCACAGTGCAGTTAAATAAAAATGTATTAAGCGTTGGTGTAAGAAGCAGAAGTGAAAACCGTTCATCTTGTCAGTCACGGTAACCCCGCCCCCAGCCGCCACAGTAACCGGTGCTTACTTTTAGCCCAGCAACGAGTTGGTGCTACTTAAGAACCACTTTTCCTGGCTCCGAGCTGGTGCTTCGGCTGTGGAAACACAGAGAACCGATTTGAAACTAAACCATTAAAGCATCACTTCACCTGTGCATGGCTCTATCTTCTTTCTTTCAAGACAAAACGTTACCTGCTCACCAACGCAGCTCCTGTTTTTGAACTCTACAGTTGCAAGTTGCAAGTTTGTTGTCAATTAGATCCATAGTTCTAGTTTTTGAGCTGTAAAGCTTCAAAATGTCATTAAAAAAATTCTTTGGTCAATGTTTGGAAGCGAAGAAAAAGGCAAACGTCTAAAAGTAGTTTTAGAAGAACTTCTATGTAAATAGCTTTGTTAGCCATTAGCTAACCGCAAACATTGAGGTCAACAGCTTCACATTAGCTCACTGCAGATGAAATGAATGGCGCTGAACGGAAAACTGTGATTTGGTCACATCTGGGGAATAAGGTTTATGTGCATTCCTACTTTTAGTTAAGAAATTGGTCCAGTGCTGAAACATTTGTTTTTCATTAGCATAGTAATCTAAGGAACATGAGCCGCTACAACTTCAGGCAATTTTTTGGAAGAAATGACCATATCATGTTTCGCATACTTTGTACGGGTTTGATTTAATAATGTGGAGGTGAACAACACATTGCTTTTTCTTTATTGACTGTATAATCATTACTGGACAACGTGCATGTGGTTTTTATGAAAAGGACAGATTGCAAACAACTCATACGACCCAATTCAAGCTGCTGCATGGTTAAATGTTTCAATGAGCTTTTATCCCCTCTTCTCTGTTCAAAGACAACAAGGTAATTCAAAGTAACTTATTGACCATGTGACTTGATTTGATTTTATGATGAACTCTTAGCACCAAGCTTCAAAATGCATTCCAGTGACGATCACTGTCTGTCCCTGTGTCTGATCTCTATGTATACAAATGTGCATTTCCCTTAATGTGTGTGTATGGATTCTTAAGGCACAATGTATGCGTGTGTGTGTGTATGCGTGTGTGTGTGTGTGGGCAGAGGTTAATTTAGCCGAGCAGTGAAGAGCCCTTGATAAAGAGCAGGCTGATCCCTGTTTAATTACCTTCCGTCTACATTTCATTGGCATACACTGGGTCATAGGTGTGTGTCTGTGTGCGTGTGATGAATGTAGAATTTGGCTCCGAGCAGGGACACACACACACACACACACAAGAGACTCGTGGGTGCACTTGGGGTCTGTGTAAGTGAGTACTCGTCTGACATTTCTCCATGAATATTTGTGTCATATACGTACAAGCTGGTTTGACATATGAGGGTTTACTGTGTGTGTTCTTAGATGTCCAGTGACGTGTGTGCGTGTGTGTGTGTGTGTGTGTGATTAGCTGAGAGATTGGCGGTAACGAAGGAGGCGTCCCATGCAGCACTCACACACAACAAGACAACTGTAATTAAACTCACGGTACTGAAACACAGACAAATGTGTGTTTAAGTCATCATGGTGGATGACATGACGAGGACAAACCTGCGTTCAACTCCGCGTGTTTAATCATATTTGAGCTGCTGCACTTGTGCTACACTTTACGTAATGATTCAAGAAATGGGTTTTTCATGCAGTGGAATATCTCATATAATTTCGTGCCCTCGGAATTTACCTCAAAATTCACACACATATAAGCATGTAGATTCTACTTTCAAAGCCACACAAACACACACGCGTCGCTCCTCATGACTGAGTGTGTCGCTTACGGCAGGACCAAAATAACGTTCATTTAATTAGGCCTAATAAAACGGCTGAGTGCAGCAATCAGCGACACATCACTGGGACAGGAAAACGCTAGCAGAATTAAATGACTGCATGTGGATGTGTATTAAAAAGCTAATAACATAATTACACACACAACAGCTCGCCTTGTCATCGCTAAACAATGCTGGCAGAATGCTAATGGTCGTCCCATGCAGCTTGAATTTTTCTCTCTCTCTCTCTCAAGTCTTTCCCCCGTTCTTTTTCTATCTACTCATTTACTTCCTCATCTCTCCATCGCTCTTTCTGCAACACAGCCGACGATGATAAATACGGCTAACGGATAAAGGATCTATCACTCACTGACGCGACTACAGTTCTGTGAAGGATTACATTCTTTTTCTAATCACTGTGTTGTAGAAACATGCGGCTGGAATACGAATCCTAATCACTGTTGTTACAAATTAGCAATTACTTCCGACAAACAACAAGAAGAAAATGAAATCAATTGTTGAATTAAAATTAAATTAGTCGATTTTAGAGCCTGATGAGAATATTCAGTACAGGAAGGTAATTACTCATTACTTATCATTAGCAGTATTCACAATTATAAATTGCAATTTGTATTTATCTGAAGCCAATTTATGCAGCATTTAAGATTTATACTTAAAGATCCCCTCCAGAAATGTTTGTCAAAATACTCTGCTTTGAATAATAATTGTGGTCTGAAATGTTTTTGCCACAAAAAAGTTTTGCGGGGGAAAAAAATTACATCTCCTTCTTCTGTCTCGCTGAAAGACCCAGAAGCTATGAATATGCAAATATTGTGAGCTTAAGCTCGACACAAGATGTCTCCTATTCGACTGAAAAGTCCATTCTCGGCGGGCGCGCACTGGAGGCCTCTGGTTTCCACATCACACTTGTGTAAGTTGCTTACTGGACTACGAATGGTTCCCAGACTAGTCGTGACGTCACTACGCACATGTCTTGTCACAACTCACATTGACGTTGAGCACAGGGAAACTTTCGCGCCTGCTAGTATCCGACTCTGCACAAACATCATTCTGCACAGCGAAGGCCCAACATCAACAAAGTAACAAGAAGCAAAACCCATTTTTGGCAAGAGGGGGGCTTTAATATAGGCTTGTCAGATCCATTGTTTTAATCCTTCAGTCAGATTTTATTTCCTCTCATCTTGCTTTTGAAGTGTCACTTACAGTCTCACGGAAAAGGAGGTCTTCAGCGGGGCGCCAGACTTGTTACCACTTACAAACTGTGTTTCCCCTGGAGGCTCCTCGCATCAGTTCCGCCACACAAAAATAAAAATTACATTTTTGTATACTGATTTTGTTTTGTTGGTCTTTCAAAAAAGCGATATGCATGTTACAAGTTTTTTTATTCTAATAATTATGGCCCATTGGAGGCATTGCTTGCTGGATTAAGACCTCTCAAACCTTTCCACTGGTTGTTTAATGCTAAAGTCCTGTTATGTCTTTTAAAGTGGAACGTCACGTCACCCCCAAATTGTGCTAGAGCCCTCCGTCCCGGCAGATTTTAAAAAATGCAGCAGAGGACTGCAGGACAAACACTGGAGGGAGCGTGGCCTCGTGTGTGCCGCGTAAGAAGGTAAGAAGACACTGACCAGACTGAGCGACGGACTGCGAACCAGCCGCGAGCAGCTGCTGTCAGACTCTCCGCGTCCACGCAGGAAACACATTCATGGCCCTTCGCAAGGGTTTCTGCGTGGTACCTGTGTTATAGCTGAGCTAACGTTAGCGGCTCAGAGAGGCTGAGTGTGTGTCTGATGTGTAGCCGCTGCCCTGCTGTTTATCATGGGATCATCATCGCGGGAAGGCGTGCTGTCCGGTGGAGCCTCTACAGCCGTCAAGAGCACAAGCATAACAAGCATAAACTCTTCGCATCTCGAGCTGAGCGAGGTTTCCGACTCCCACTCAAAGGCGGGGGGAAGGTGGGCGGCCCACATCTGCTTAGAGGCCGTTAACCCTATATATAAATGTCATGACGTACACTGTGTGGATGACTCTCTGTCAGCATGGGCGTTGCCAGGTTCAGGGTGAATGAAAACAGGAGATGGCGTGTTGAGCCATTTTCAACCCATGAAATGCAGAATGTAAAAAAAAATTGGTAACACCAGCATACATGGGTTTCATCGCAGTGCAGTCATATAACGTAATTTACAGCTCAAAAAACCCGTTGAAGAGTGTTGTACCTCTTTAATGAAAGTGTATTGACTTCACATATATAAAATTCTAAAGGGAAATGTTCAGGGTCTTGGCATTACCAGAGCCCTTTTTATGTATTGCTTAGGCATTCACATGTGAATGGAGATGTTCTCTAACATTTATTGAAAAGCCGGTATGTATTAAAATGAAAGGTTTTTCTCATATCACTCTTGCTGTCAGTCGCTCTCTCCCTCACTTTCTCACTCTTTTTTTTTTTTTTCCCCACCTCCTGCCTCCCTTTCTCTGTCCTTGAGCTGAAAATAGAGAGTAGGCAGCAGGGAAGAGAGACAGATATTGGTTTGACACTCTGTAACATCTTTTTGTTAGCACCAAACTCACTCACCTGTGTGTGTGTGTGTGTGTGTGTGTGTGTTGGTAAATGGGTGTGTGAGCTTGTGCGTGAATAGGCATGTATCAGTGCATCTGTGCGTCTGTTGATGAAAAACTCAGTGAGCTGATTCAAGGTTGGAGCTGCTTACAAAACCGGTGAACTATCTGGCAGATTTTAATGAACATAAATGAACATGTGAAGAACGCAGAGGGGGAAAAAGTAATCATAACAAATGCAAGACACCTTTTCCTTTAGAGAATATCCACAAAAAATGTCTATGGCCCCTTAAAGAGCACCTAAGGTTTTGGGGTTTATATATGCAGCTGTTGAGTTGCATTGTGGGTGATTTAGGCACCAGGTTCTGATGATGGAGAATGCCTGGAATAAAAAAGACAATATTTGTGGTTCTGCTGCATTGATTTTGATCCTAGGCTCAGTAGTTGCTGTAAAACGGTGGATAAACAGTTTTGAGCGTCACAACCCCTGCGAAATGACTCGTTTCACTATCAGAATATGATCCATTCGGGCCGATAACATTTGGAAGGTCTAGGAGTGCCACACCATTGAATTATTTTATCCCCATTCAAGTTAGCATAGGGCTAAACCGGAAGTTAGACAGGTATTGGTCGGCGCATGTCTCTGGGAAAAATCGCAGAAAAAAGGAAGCAGGCAATTAGAGGCAGAGACTTCCAAAGGTAGAAAAGAAAATTGACACACTGTTTGGGCATCAGCATCCTCAAGTCTTCAGCAGCAGCAACGCTATTTTCCAGGAGCAGACTGAAGCAGAAACATGGGCGTTACATTTTTTTAAGAAACTGTATTTCACATTTTGTATCACGCTTGGTAAACAGCCCTCCAGAAGTTCTTATTGTTACTTGCACAAATCTTACAATCTTGCTCTTTCTTACTGAGAGCAAATGAAATGCTCTCCTCAAATAAATACGTCGTATAAGTCGTATATACTGTACATAATGTGATCAACCCTCACCGACCCGACCCGAGCATTTCCTCCCGCGAGCAGGGAGGGTGATGATTTCCACACAAACATCTTTAGATCATCTGGGCAAATTGTTGGCTTGTTTACAACCTGATCATCGACATACCTGTCGCTTCAACTAAGTTGTGTTGGATTTATTTGGATTTAGTCACGGTGTTCCCAAATCCCCGCAATTACAAGTACAATCTCATCAGTCCTTCATATCTTTATTTTCCTCTCACATATTATCACCCTCTCTTTCCATCCATTTCTGAACTCGTCTCGCCTCCCTCCGTCCCTCTGTGTCATCATGTAGATGAGACATTAGTGCTCTCCCAGGACACACACACACACACACACACACTCCTGGTTTTTAGGCCCCACGAATGTAGTAAAACAAGTGCGCGCGCACACACACACACACTGCCGGGAGAACACTTTAGACACCGAATCTGCTCAAACTGGTCCCACTGGACACAGCTAGTTGTCCAGGAAACAGAAAGTACATACACACACAGCTAGAAGAGTCGCACATACATGCACACTTTGTTCTTAGTATCCCCACACCGTCCATCTCTTTAAACCTAGCGCCATTGGACACAGCCATAAGGTTGTTGCAACACACACACACATATACTAGTAACTCCAGAACATCTCTATTTCAGCCAATCACAGTGATTTATAGCAGCCACATCCTGCTCTCCTAAAGTTCCCTCTGGGTCTCTCTCATTCCCTTTTCTGCACTTTCTCTCTGTTGAACCAGTTTCCCATCAGTTTACCTCCAGTTCACCGATCTTTCTTTCTAAATCACCATCCCCAAATCCCACTTTCTCGCTTACATCTCTCTTTCTCCCTCCCTGCCCTCTATCCATCTCCCTCCTGTCCCCCCCCCCACCCCCAACCCCCTTCTCTCTGTTCTCCCAGTTGGTTATTAATGGTTTTAATTTACAGAGAGGAAGGACCTTGGTGCCCACAGAGGCGTCCCCTCTGCCCCCAGTGTGTATTTGTGTGTGTGAGAGGAAAAAAGAGTGAGACCCCCTGCTCATCCCTGTGTAACCAAGCAGCAATAACGGTTTGTCTTCTTTAACTGTGCTGCTCCTTCAAGGTGTCCCACATCCTTCTCCCTCCATCTTCCCCTCCAGCTCTTTACAATCTCTTTTAGTTTCCTTGACCTGTCTTTTTCCTCGTGTCTTTCTAATTTTCCCGCTTCCCGTCTTCCTTCTCAGAGACGGGCGACGTCTCCATACATGCAAACAGCAGAATGTGGCCACCTGGCCTGGGTGTCGGTGCTTCCCCTGCGGGCTGGTTAGACAAGGTTCCTTGTTATCATTTGTGGCAACATCTTTGTTACTGGGCAACCATTGATGTGGTGTTGTTTGCGACGCATGTCCCAGAGATCAATTGTCAAATAGAGTTCAGCACCATTATGTGTTTTCCCGCCCTGTCTTCTGAAGCTCTTACTCTGGTTTAAAAGACTTTTCTGAGAAACACCTACCAGATGTCGGATGTTCAGGACAGCAAATCAAAACAGGATACACTGGAGCACAGCAGAAACTAACTATGACAGTACACCGTGACCCAGCAGATACCATATTCCGCTATGAGAAGCCAACCACTTTCTGGCTTGTTTGCAAGATGTGGGTCTACAGAGGCACATAAAGAAGTGGGAAGCTGGGCGAATGGTGGCCTTAAGCTCTAAACCCAAACAGCGGCAAGCTTCCGCTGCATGACGACAACTTGTGCCTCAAATGGTGAATTAATAGTCAGAATACAATTTCGATTTCTTAAATTCCGATTATACATAAACATGGTAGTGGTTGTAAACATTTGAAGATCCTCTACTGTGTGTCATGTTTTTGTTTCCCGTCTGTGTTATGTTTTTGCACTCCACTAGATGTTTCCTACATTTTAGCTCTCCCCTCCTCGTTAGCATCATGGCTATCAGTGTGTTTCCAGCTATTTTGGGGTTCTTTTTTTTTTTTGCTGTTTGCCTGTTAGCCTAACCATTGCCTCTTTCCTAAAAACAACAATAAACTACTCCAAAGCTTCTTCAGGCCCACGCAGGGGTTTTAAAGGATTGTGACTGATGAGATCTCTAGTCAGGTTGAAGCTGGGGGGAGCTTTGCAGGGAAACGTGTGATGTCACAAAACTCTACATTTACATTTAGTCATTTAGCAGACGCTTTTATCCAAAGCGACTTACATGTGAGGAAGACAATGGAAGCAATTATAACAACACAAGGTAACAAAAAGCATAAGTGCATCACAAACTAGTCTGATTAAAGCCCAGCACAGTATACAAAGCTACGGATAGGAAGGGTTTTTTGGGGGGGGGTTTTGAGAAGAGATAGAAAGGAAGAAGAAGTTAGTGATTGTCAGTTAGGTGTTGACGGAAGAGATGCATTTCCAGGTGCTCTTTAAAGGTAGCTACAGAATCTGCTGATCTTGTAGGAGCAGGCAGATCATTCCACCAATGTGGAACGGATCCAGAGAAGACGTTGTTGCTGCAGAGCGCAGGGATCTGGCAGGAACATAGGTCTGTATCAGCGAGCAAAGATATGATGGTGCAGAACCAGTGGTGGTCCTGTAGTCCAGGAGCATCGCTCTGAACTTGATGCGGGCGACAACAGGGCGCCAGTGTGACCTGATGAAGAGAGGGGTTACGGGCGCTCTCTTTGGTTCATCTAAGACCACTCTTGCCGCCGCGCAGTCACAGAACTCTATGTGCCAGTACGAGTGGCTGTGCTCCATTTGGCCGTGCCGGCGTGCAGCTTGTTACGCAGCCGTTAGAGCGTGGAAACCCACTTCAATGGAGTGTGGGCTGCATACGAGGCGGCAGATACGACATGAACTCTCTATCAGCTGATAATCAATCAGCAGCAGGTCGGTGGAGATGCTGTGGTAAACTTTATTTGATCTTTTCACAGCTTTTAAGTGTTGGAAGAGACTCTCCACAGTCCTGAGACGAGGTCTAATCAGGCAGCAAGTGAAAACCCCCGTGTGGGTGCACTATGGGTGTGTAGAGGCTTAAACGCCTTGATCCTGAAGCCAGCACTGTATATGGGTACACTTGGTTCTTTCAGCCAGTAAAGTCCCAGAACCCAATGGCTATGTCTGCGATGAGTGTACCTCTACATTTATAGAGTTTCGGTTATAGGGTGCTGTGGTGGGATGGGAAGAAAAGGGTTTTTGTTATCTATTTTTTTTTTAAATAAACATAATTTTTGCAAAAAGAAGTGTTCAATTCTGGTGCACTGTTTCAACGTTTCAACGTCATGGCCTTTTCATCACATTCACGATATGAAACAGCATCATTATACTAAAGCCACAGGTGGCAACAACCAATTAAAATGGAATCAAATCAAAAAGCACCTGAGACAGTTACAATGGCATTTCTTAAAACTAGACAAAAATACATTTCAAGATTCATAGAATACAGTGGAACATTTAAATTGAGGTTGAAAGGAAACAGAGAAAATTAGATAGGCAATGCAAAATAATTATTCAAATTTGGATAACTGGTCTCATATCCCAACTGGATATTCTCCCATTTTAAATGTTGGTCGTATAATAATTTTGTGGTTTTATATTTTCAATTTGATACTGGGTGATGGTCAATGACGAAACGTTGCATTTCTTAACTTATTTTCCTGTGCACCGGTCTACAAGATGTGCATTAGACAACATTTATAAAACAGTCCTAAAAGTAGGACCACAGGTGCCATGGAAATACTAATAAAGCATTTCATTCATTAATAACTAATTGCACAATAAAAATAGCCATTAATACATTTGTTTACAAATTTACAAAGTAATTCGTTATTTGACATTTTAATGGGCAATACAAAAGAACTTACAAATGAATTTATAAATAATATCAAGCTCCTCTCCTGTGGAATCAGATCCCAGTTCGGGTTCGGGAGGCAGACACCATCTCCACATTTAAGAATAGGCTAAAGACTTTTCTCTTTGATAAAGCTTATAGTTAGGGCTGGCTCAGGAGAGTCCTGAACCATCCCTTAGTTATGCTGCTATAGGGCTAGACTGTCGGGGGACTTCCCATGATGCACCTCTCTCTCTTCACCTCCGTCCTCCTCTCCATCCGTATGCATTCTCATTCCATAAATGCATGTCACTAACTTGACTTCTTCCCTCTCCCGGAGTTTTGTGCTTTGTCGTCCGTCTCTTCTTTCTTAGTGTCACTTTCAGCAGGTATTTCAGTGTCCGGAGATGTATCTGGATCTGTTACTATGGCGACCTGCTGGGGCAGTGTTGCTGTGTCTTTGGTGCAGGGGACGAGTGGCTCGGGTCCTGCTCGTTGGCCTTCACCTGGAGCTGCTCGGTTGTCCGTCTGGACCCATCATCTTCCCTTATGTTTTACCACCTAAACATTTCTAACATAATAATATATATATATATATATATATATATATACACACAACAATTTTGCCATCATGGCTGTATATGTTATAGTTTTGATGCTATAAGCTATTCTGTACTTACATCTATTGCATGTCTGTCCGTCCTGGGAGAGGGATCCCTCCTCTGTTGCTCTTCCTGAGGTTTCTATCATTTTTTCCCCTGTTAAAAGGGTTTTTTTGGGTAGTTTTTCCTTAATCGAATCGAGGGTCTAAGGACAGAGGGTGTCGTATGTTACAGATTGTGAAGCCCTTTGAGGCAAATGTGATTTGTGATACTGGGCTATATAAATAAAATTGAATTGAATTGAATTGAAATACAAATCCATCAATAAATAGTTTTTGCATTTTCAAATAGATTTTTAAATTGCATGATTTATATATTAATTAATTAATTAATGTGTTTTTAAATGATTTTAAATGACTCTTTTCTGTTGTTTTTGTAAGTAACTTTTTTTTATTTATCTAACTATTTATTGATGGATTAATTTCATTTGTAAATTATTTTTATAATTTAAAATACCAAATAATGAATTACATGCTTGTAATTTAGTCTATTTATTTATAGATTAGTAAATTAATTCGTTAACAACTTTTTAAAGTTATGTAGTTTTCTTAATAATCACTTTTTTTATTGCCCGTGTGTGACGGGGTTTTAACCTCACATAAAAATGTGCTATTTGCCGGCCTCTCTCGGTCGACTCTTATGACTAGTATGCCTCTTTCTCTGAGAAGGTATCCGGTCAGATTTTCCACAACATCCACTGATTTCATAGGCTCTGACGCTCCTGCGCGCTCCTGAGCCTCTAGCCTACTGATTCTGCACTCCAGAGCTAGAGACATGCAGTCCGCTAACACCAATGAACGACCGGCTCCCATCACAACACCGACTCCAAGACACTCCAACTCCACACGCGGAAAGAAAACAAAACAAGTTGTATCTGCTGAACCCCGTCAGGCCAAACGAGAATCAGATCGACGTCGGGGTAAAACACAGATCAATATCAGAAAGGCGTCTGAGGCATGGAGAGTCCTCGCTTTGTTTTGGGCAAAAAAAACAAACAAAAAACGATCCAGAGTTGGCTTTTGGTTGCTCGTTACCGTTATCCTTTACAAACTACTATTTGTAATTTGCAAGCCGGCAAGCTAACGCTGTATAACTTGAGAATATGAAACATGACTGTGCAGGAGAACACCACATCGGAAGGCCCATTCGGTGAGTTCCAGCAACGTTACTCACTACAGTCTAACTGTTATAGTTAGACTTTATACTAAAGCGGCAACAATGTCATTTATAATCAGCATCCCTAGCCAACGCCAACGTATTATGTCGTCTAAATGCAGTCAATGTAGCGTTGTCATGCAATGTGCAAGGATTAGTTCACCGTCAAGCTGATAAAAATATTACTATAATGTTGCAGTGGGAGTTTACCTGAGTTTGCAGGATGTTGTGTGATCTACTGTGTTTCCCGTCTGCGTTTTGGTCGATATCCAGAGTGCCCGCCCATGAGCTCGAACACACGCACGAGTCCATACATGGGAAGGTAGTGGTTGCAATCTGAAACCTCACCACTGGAGGCCACTGAAAACTACACATGGCCCCTTTAATGCCTATTTTTAAATTGTACAATTCGTTATTAATTAATGAAATCCTTTATTACTATCTCCATGACACGTGTGGTCCTCCATAATAAAGATCATTTGGAAATGTTATTTATTGAGTCATTCAAATAGCACCGTTCCCTCACTGGGCAGTGTATTCTGACGATGCAGAGCAGCTGCAGAGCGCTGTCAAATCTTTACACGTGCCAGAAGCTGATCATTCATAAGAGTTTATTACTCAAGTTCTGCTTAGTTTTAACAGTATGTAGCCTGTAGGTGTCGACGCTGCAAAACAATGGCATCCTGTTGAAGGGAGAAAAGAGGAATGCGCACGCAGTATATTTACATATACATTTTACATGAAGAGCATCTACTCACACTTTCAACTGTGCATTGGCATGTTTCTCTTTCCCACAGGTGGAAAACTTGTGCCATTTTAACCATTTGCCATTTTCTCTCTTCCACCGCTTCCATTGCTTTCGGTTACCTTTTTCTCTTTCTACCTCCACGCTCGTCCGGGCACCTTAGAGTCATCCTTCTCTTACTCTTTTTGTCAGGCTCTCTCCATGTCATTCTCTCTCCCTACCTCTATCTCGACCCAATTACTTCAGGCTTCCTTCATGTCAGATGGCCACACAGATTTCAGATCTTTGCCTCCGTTTCGCTTTCTCTCCCTCTAATTTACACACACACACAGACACAAAGCCTCCGCCTGACAGGGAACTCCTGCACAAACACACGCAAGAAGAGAATATCAAGCAGGTGTGCTCACCATTAATATTGTACTAATATGACAGTTGGATATGATGTGACTTCATGTGTGTATCCGTGTGTGTGTGTGTATTCCTGATGTGCACCCATCACTTTTAATGAGGGCAGACAAAGCATATGGAGAGAGGCAGGGAGGAAAGCCGTTTTCCAGAGCCTTTTATTTTTCCTTTGAGAGCAAACGTGTGTGCGCACGCTGTATTTTCTGCTGTGTTCAGTGTGTGTGGGGACAGTCTGAAATAAATTTGTGTTTGTGTGTATGAGCTGCAGAAAACGGGGCACAACTGAAACAATAGTGAGAAAGACGTGTGTGTGTTTGTGTGTGTGTGTGTGGCAGATCGTTGCACAGTGAACGCATGGTGTCAAAAAGACAGATGGGTAATGTCAAGCATTTCATAACTGTGAAGTTAAAAATGTTTCTAGATCTTATTTAACCAGACACGCTAGCTAACCCCACAATTATTTACATACACACACACACACACACGCGCATATGTTTTTATTGGAGCTTCCCATGAAAGCCACTTACAGTTCTACTGGAGTATAAGAGGGTTAAATGCTTTGCTCAAGGGCATTAGTGCATCATTGGAGTACTCATAAATAAACGTTATTGCGGCTTTGTTGTTAAAGTCTTGGTGTCAAAGCTAGCAGCACTTCTTTTGTTAATTTCAAAATTACATTGTTTTTTTGAGGTCCTCTGTGTAAGTTGTATGTCCACTGGTCACAAGGCTCATTCATGCTTATCGGACTCTTGTGCGTCAACAGAAATGTGGCGGGTTTCATTCCTGACTGGATCCTCAAATAGAGTATGGCCTGTTATTCATTTGCATTGTTGCACGGTCCGAATCACTGGATGGGTAGACAAATTTAATTTCTCAAACTTAATTTCAAATTTTAAATTTCTTATCAGTGTTGGGAATGCATCTTTGAATCAGTAGATAGTGAATTTACAAGCTAAGGTTCCTATGGTTCCAGTGTGGGGAGTATATGTATACGAATGACGTTAAACTTCCCTCTGTTGTATGCTTTCAGCTGCACTTCCTCATTCTTTGTAGGCGTGCCTCTAAGGATGATCAGAGGGGAGTCTCCAAACTCAGGGCCCAAGACAATCCGTCTGCAATATTGTTTCGCGATAGGCAAAATCTCGTTGGCGGGGACCTCCGCTGAAAGATGTAAGACACGTCTCTATTGCCCAGTCTCAATCGGAGCGACAGCTTTGGTAACATCCACTGTTAGTAAACGTTAGCGTCCATGGAGATACGATGCGATATACTTCAACATTTCCCTGTGGGGAAATTGGTTTGCAGCGTAATCACAAGGCATTTAAAGGATAACAATTTCTTTAAAACGTACATTCTTTGTTGTGTCTTAGTGCTTATGAGGTCAGACCACAGGTCCCATTTACGCTTAGGTTGAGCACAATGCCAAGATATTTGTAATTTGTAACAGATTGTATTGGCTACCCATCGATAAAGGCAGGGTTAGAGGATTGCAGCCTTCTAAAATCGGTGGACATTTATTTTGTTTTTGTGGTGTTTAGGAGGATGCTCGACTTCTCACACCAGTAATTAAGAAGACAGAGCGGGAGCGGAGAAGACAGAAAAACAAAGTGCAGGTATTTTTAGACATAATGTTCATCTCAGTAATACCAAGAATGTTGTGTTTGAACTGGTGCATGTAGATTGCTTTTGTTTAACGATGTCTGATATTGTAATGGGTTCAAAAATATATATATTATTTTGTCAGCCTGTAGCTGCTAGCTTAGCTTAGTTAGCTGGTCACTTGCTTGTCATAGGTACGTTAAGTGCGGAGGCTGCCTATTAGCCTGCATGATGTTGTGTATGTAGCTTTCATTCCTGCAGTATCAATTTTAACTACTTTTTAAATGCAGCTTTGCACTCCTGCTCAATGACGTCATCTTGTTGTGCCCTCTTATTCTGGAATGGTATACTGCCTGGAGAATTGGCGCCACCTACTGCTTATTCAAGGTCAAGAGAACCCTGGTTAGCCGGCTTGCTTTTCGTGGTTGTAAACAGAACCTAATTCCATTTTCCCCACTGTAGCAGCGATCCACAGACAGATGGGAATCAACAGGGAAGTGAAGGGAGAGAGAGAGAGAGCTGCAAACCCTTAACAGCTGTTTCTATGCTATTGTTGTGAATGCTCTGATCGGATTTCATCAATACTGCTACTCCTATCCACGCTCTTATTGATTCGTTTTTGTTACTAAATACTTGCTTTAAAAAATATATATATATATTCTTTAAGAAAAATTCAGAAAGGATTAGAATTTAATATTTTGAATATACATATATGTTGTTTCTAGAACAGCAACAGCAAAGTTGGGAGGTACGGGGTATGGCTGGCCCTGAAATATGGGAGAAACCCGGGAAAAACGAAAATGTTGGCAGGTATGAGATAAACACAAAATGCCAACAGCGGCCCTGCCGAAATAACCTGACGTCTGAACTCTAGGTTGGACATATGGACGTCATCTGAGGCGTAAAGCAACTTAGCCATCAAGAGGAACGTTGGCGTGGTCGAAGTCCTAACTGAAGACTGGCCTCGATGAGAGGACTGACCGATTGCATTTCCATTTGAATTTTGACACCAATAAAGCATGGTGGCAAGTAAATGTAAATGCAATAGACTGGGGGCACACTGAATTGCTATTTGCAAAATGAATTTCCATTTGAATAAAGAGACCAAAAAACCACGGCAAAATGAATTGACTGAGCTTTCATTCTAATTTTTAAACTAAATAATTCAAAGTGAATTGAGGATTGCATTGCCACTTTGCACAGTGAATTGCCAATTGCAAAATTCCCTGCCACTGAATACAGAGGCCAAAAAACTTCCATATAAAAAAGGGCCACGGTGGAGTTGACATGGATGTCAACAATGAGTGTGAATGAGAGGAGGTAGATAAGGATGGCAAAGAGTAAGGGCAAGAACGTTTATCTCTAATGAAATGTGTGATACCTTGGTTGACTATGTTCTTGTCCGTGGTAATGACAATGAGGGAAGCTGGACAAAGAGAGCAGTCAAACTTGAGCTGCTTTTCTGTAGCAGCTACCATTGTCCCACACCGGATGAAACAGGAGGGGGACTATGATTCAGTCCATCCGTCCGTCCGTCCGTCCTCTGCATTACTATGTAGTGTCACTACTTCTTTGAAATCAAACCATTACACTCGTTAGGGTCCCCCCCTTCTTTGGAAGGCAAACAAATTAATTAATAATTTGATTATTAAATTAATCAGTCTCTTAGAGGGACAGTTCACCCCAAAATACAAAAATGCATAGTAGATTGTCTAGATTGTTTTAGTGTGAGCTGCCGAATTTTGAAGATATCTGCCGTAGAGATGTTGAATATAATGGGACTGTATGTCACTCGGCTTGCGGCGCTCGAAGCGCAAAAACTCAAAAGCAACGTCTCTTTCCAGAAATCGTGACCCAGTTATTCTACTGACAGTCCCTACATGAAACTGCACACAAGAAGGTCTGTGGATTATCTTGAATAACTGGGCCATTTTCTTTAGTATCATAACCTTGACACACGCAAACAATGGATTTGTGTGTGATCTGATGGCAAAGCCTCATTTAGATGGACGATAACATGTTTTTGAGTAGAACTGCCATGGGCTCCCTGCCTCGACTCTGTGTGAAAGTGTTCTGGTTATGTTTCTCCGTCACTATAAATGTGGGGTGCCTGTTCTGTTTCGGTTATTGCTCTCTCGCCCTCGTTGGCTGAGACACACCTGTGGCAGATCTAATCAGCCACATCTGTTCCAAGTTTCCCTGGGCTCCAGCTTCACTTCAGCAGAGGCCAGACACCCAGTCCCTTCCGGATCGTTAAGTTGTACGCCTTAGCTGCCAGTTCACTAACTTCTTCAAGCACCTGTTCTTGTCTGCCCATTTTTGCCTGCCTGTCCCGAAAGTTTTACTCGGTGTTCAGGTACTCTGCCGGCCCAGCTTGGATCTTTTGTGTGTGTTCTCGCCAGCCTGGACTCTTCCCCAGCTCACCCCGCCAGCCAGCCTACCAGCCATATTGCCCTTGTCAATACATTCTGATAATATAACAAAAAAAAAAAAAAGAAACTTTATATAGTGTTACTTTTAGTACATTTGGGGTGAATTTTCTCTTTGTGCTAGAAACTTTAGCAGGACCTGGCAACCCTGGTGAGATAACTATTGGCAGCGGGTTTTAAAATGTACAGAACGAACAGGAATATGCATGGTTTAACAGCATCATAGGTACATATGTGAGAATAAAATAAAATATAAATAACGAACTCAATGTAATTCATATATTCTTAAGGATGTTCTAGAAATATGTCACTGTATCTGATTAACGGAAATTACATTTTTGTTTTTTAGTCATTTTAAAGGCTCTGGCCATAGGGCACCAATTCCAAAAATAATTGCACATTTCTACTATATAGGTGACCTACTTTAAAGAAATGGGACAATTTCCAGCAAGGAAATTCCTCTTAAAACTACAGAAAAAAGTTGTATTGAAAGTAGCAGGCAACACCGCAAGCATTTCAGAAAATGGCGCTCAATAGATTGAAGATATTTTACACTGATTAAACATCTACCTCTTTCTTGTCGAGAGTTGGATGGGAAGATTGATGGCACTCTTACATCTGTACGCTCACCATGAAATCACATGTCTGAATCAGAAGTCAGTGAAGATGCAGAAGCTTAGCAGGTGATGGAACAACATTTCAATCATTTCTGAGCTTCCTTTTTTTTTTTTTTACATCAAAAGAATGATTACATGATTTTGAAAATAGCAATGGCACCTGAAGCCTACTGTGTAATGTAGCTAAAGTAGAATCTTTGCTGCTGTCTCTTACAACTGCTAACATTGAAATGAATCAATTATGCCTAATTGGTCAAATTCTTCTACTTTTTTCTCTCTAAAAACGGAAACATGGGTAAGCTGTCGCATACAGTACCCTACGTTGTCCCAGTGAAACATTATCATGCTCTGCTGAGACTTATACAATTTCTTTTAATATGTAGCCTCCCATAAAATTCAGTCACAGTACCAAAAAGCCAGCAGAGCCGTTTTTCCTTATACAGGCTTTTGCATTTTTGTTGGAACACGAGAGGGTCAAGCTGGGAACAGTGAATGTCACATAGTCCCTTAGACCATTTTAATGTGGCCCCTCTGAATGGAAACCTCAAACAGACGTCCAACAGGGGCTGAAAAGGTTTTGCAAGGGGGCAGTGCTGAGCATGAAACACTTATGTCAAATTGACTGATTAAAATTAAATCTATTTTTATGTTATCCAGATTGCTTGTAGGTATTTCAATGGATATGTCAGTGGACTTCAACAAAAGGGATTTGAGGGCAGGCGGAAAGAGATGGAGGAACTTTAACATAAAGTGAAGAAAGAATAATAAAGGTGGGGAGAAGTAAAGAGAGTAAGACGTAAGTAAAGAGAATAATTCACAGAAAATATAAGGGTGTGTGTGAGTGTGAAGGTGAAACAAAGGAAAGAAAGTGGCGGTAAAGAAGTGTGTGTGTGTGTGTGTGTGTGTGAGAGAAGTAGGACGGGGCAGTCTGAAGGCCAGACACAAACAAAATTGTCTGTGGTTCTGCTAAATGTCAGTGTGTATGTGTGTGTGTGTGTGTGTGTGTGTGTGCGTTCACTTCTCCTTCTGTAGACTTGTAAGCCCTAAACTCCTCTTAGCCCTGCACGCACACACACACACACACACACACACACACACACACACTCTCCCACCTCATTAGCAGTAGGACATGACATTTCTGGACCATTCCGGCCAGGCGTGTGGCGGAGGAGGGGGGAGATGGCTGAATCTTTAATTCCTCATTTTGACCAGAATTCAAACTCACTAGGCATTAATAAAAAGGGGGGAAATAATAAAGTCCTTTCAGTTGAAAAGAGGTTCTTGAGGAGAAATTGACACCACAGCAAGGAATTATGGGGCTGCTCAGCACCTCCTGTATACACAAAGTCAGTACACTATGTGGCAAGAACACATTAGATGCTTATTTAACATCCCTGAAAGGATATTAGGTAATGGTAGGTTTTGAGCACAAGTTTTCTCTTTTATACACACATTATCATGCAATCTTTGAAGTGTTTTACATACTGTTTGCATCTACATCTTTGGCTGTGTGTGTTAAAAACAAACCCCAGGTTTGAGGACGCACCCTCTAAATAACAAGCCACCGTGACATGGCGTGGAAGGCCAAAGAGGCCACAAATATGTGAAATTTACATCTGAAGTCACGAGACGACGTCACGTCTTCATGCGGATAACACGTTAACATATTAAAAACATGTAGACAACGCGTTGACACACACACACACACACAAAATGTGCTATCAACGGGTTGTCAAAGTTGTGTGTTTCTATAGTTTTCATGTTAATGTTTTGTTGACGCATCACATTTTCACAGAACACGCCAACAATGTGTTGTAAACGGGCCTCCCTGGCTTTCCTGCATGCACTTTGGTAAAAGGAACCCTAGGTAAGGAGGCGGAGCAGTCTGTCACACAGTCAGGGTCACAACAGCACGCCTGCTTAACCACCCACGCACACACACTCACTACGACATGTGATAAGTCTGTGAGGCTACAGAGGAGAAAAAAAAAAAAAAGACACGCATCTACCCCTCTCTGCTCATACACTCATGCTCTTGCGTGCGTCTCTTGTACATAAACACGCAAATGCATCCTCATCTGCAGCGCTGCTGGTGTAGCCTGGTAGCGGGCTGCTGGTTAATCACTGTGCTAATGTCACTAAGCTGATTGGTCATTCAGGTCATTTTGATGTTTGCATGGGAAACTACAAGGCTAGATGATTAACTGGTATGACCCACTGCCTGTCTCATCTATCTATCTATCTATCTATCTATCTGTGGTGGCTGGGTTCACATGCAATTGCAAATCCCCTAGTCCCCCCCGCCCCCTCCTTCCCCCAGTGCAACCTTATCAGGCTAATTAACAGTCCCAAGCTTGACATAGCCTATTGTCATCAAAGCCAATTAAGGCAAACATGAATGGTAATGGTAAATGGACTGCACTGATAAAGTGCTTTTCTACCTTCTTGGACACAACGCTACTGTAAGAGATTCTTAAGGGCATGCGGGCAGCGAAGAACTGACTCCCCAGAGACGGCTCTCTTCAGTCTTCACTATTCTCAGGTGCACTGCATGTGCCAAGCGCAGAAGCTTGTTGCTTTGTTTTGACAACTCAGAAGGCTTGGTTCTAATATAATTTGCCCATGCCTCTGTCCTCGCAGACAACCCCTTCCCAATTTAAAAAAAACTCACTGGATCTAGACGAATCACACAAATGACTTATTTTGGATTCAAAAGGGCAATTTTCACCAAAAGGTGATACGTTTGCTTGCCTGAGAGTTTCATATCGCCCTGACATCTCCCCTAATTGCACTGTTTGCTCAAATTACTATAATTATTTTTTTGGTGGCGGGTATAGACACTGGCAGGAAATGTTTTCCATACACTGTAAAACACAAACCAAAACTTAGATGTGACTGCACATCAAATTCTGTACTTTTCCTCCACCAGCCAATGTGAAAATAAGATCAGATCTGGTGAGTGTGTAGGTTTTCTGAAGTGCTACATTTTTTCAAAATGATAACAGATATCTCTCCTCCATTTGGCTGCCACCCTACAACACTTCCAAGTGCAACTTCAATATTTGGGATGCTCAAATACAGTACTGTCGTCCCTTCATTCCTTTTACAACAACCAAGATAAGTAAGCTCTTTGGGAAAATACTGATAACGTCCCAGGAACTTTTATATATTAACTGTGTTTTGTCTTTTTGAGTTCTTTTGCAATGAAGTGCATCAAATATCTAATTTGTTATATCGCAGTCACCATCGTTTTAGGACTTCATTTTCAGACATGTTTGTAGAAACGTCTCCATTGATGCAACGAGATGCACCATGTGTATTCCAATGACGCAGCGCATACTATAAAAGGTGAGTGTCAAAATTGTGCATGAAATTCAGATCCAGCAGGTACTTGGTTTACTACAGAAAGGGAGCTTCTTCATTTTTTAAATTCATACACACATAAGACTACTTACAGACAAGTTACGTAGGAACTCCAGTTTATCACAATTTGGGCCCTATTTTCACAGGTTGAACCATCTGTGCTATTATTTGTGACAACATTAAACTCACCAAGTTATTCTGAGATCTTGGAACGCAGCAACATTGCTAGAACTGAGGAAGAAATGAGCTTTCAGACAACCAGATATATTGTAAAAATGCTAAACGTGGTCTTCAAATGGTCTACACCACTGGTGGTAAAATCAAAAGTGAGATCTATGCACAGAACAACAGATAGCAAAAGTTGTTAATTCAACATTGAGTTATGGTAAGAAAGGCTGGTATATGGGTGAGGTTGAAAAATCTACTTTTAATCAGCATTTCTACAACAGTCACAGGTTAAATGTAATGTTTAAAAAACTGCCATTGGATCGACACTGTATTTGTGTCTTGTTTTCAACACTGACATTTAATTAATATTGTCTCAATGTGCCTACTGCCAACTTTCCTGCCAAAATACTTTTAATTAAACAAGGACCGGGGAACAACCCTATCAGGGGTGTGTGGGACACTTTGGTTTTAAATGAAGCACTTACTTCACTTCAACTTTTGGTTTGGGATTATTTTCCTGTCGTTTTTCAAGAGCGTGTTCTTTTAAATTGACACCATGATTTAGTAAGGGGCCATTCAGAATCCATCCACGGCCATCCACGCCGTTTTCATCCTTTAAACCAAGGTTGCTACAGTCTCCCCTGCCATTAGTGAGCAACCGGTCCCAATCACATTCAGTCTGAATGAGTATATCATTCGCTCTTCCTTCTTCAGTGACTTCAGTTTGGCTGACCTTTCAACCTGATGTTGTGACATCCTTGGACGGAGGGTGAAGCAAGTCATGTGAAGCTCATTGGTTAATTCTTTTCACACCTGCAGTGCGCTAGCTGCAATTGAAAAAGTTGAGATCTTTTCATCTCGATGTTCCCTAAAAAACAGGCGACAGTGTCGGTTTCGGTGTTAGGCGCCACTGTCGCACGTCTCCATTGGAAATAATCAAGTTGTGCAAAAAGACACGACATCTGAACGGCCCCTAATGTTTTCACTCAAAACCCTGCCCTTGCACTCAGATTTTTACCTTTTGTTTTGTTTGGTATAAAAAGTTGGTTAAATCAGTCAAATCTTATGGGGAAGGGAAAAGAGAAAGACATGGGACCCTACCCAGAGAAAAACTGAAAAATCCCTAGAAGCTTTGAAGTGGTTCGGTGCAAGATCTGCTAATTCACAAGCTGCAAGAGCACAGCCATACATGCAAAGGTAAGGTGACACTGCTCTTTTTGGCCCTATTATTTAACCACACTTGAAGTCAACTGTTCTGTATAATCAGTTTCTCCTTCAATAATTGTTTGAAAAATGATTTATTATTATTATTATTATTACACTGTGTGTAGCTCTTGTCATAACTACACATTTAAAGACCTCTCCCTTCCTAAAGGCTCCTAATTAGGAGGCTGTGCAGTCCTGTCCAGTTCAAATGAACAGTACACAAGCTAGGAAGCAGCAATCCTGTCAAACAAGATACCAAAAGAAAGGCCAGAAAGTGAGCTAAAAGCCAGTACCAAGCATCCACAACTAGACCAAAACACAATTACAACCTAGACAATTATACTCATAATGTCCAAAAAC
The DNA here is from genome assembly GCA_011952105.1 of Coreoperca whiteheadi. Lineage (NCBI taxonomy): Eukaryota > Metazoa > Chordata > Actinopteri > Centrarchiformes > Sinipercidae > Coreoperca > Coreoperca whiteheadi. The sequence goes on from CM022474.1 coordinate 24,162,850, forward strand.
ACACAAATATGCAAATCACAATTCCATGATTTGGCTATTTTCACCACTTCAAGCAATCCACACAAGCTTTACACCCCCTGAAAGGGCAGACTCTGCAGAAAACAAAGATACCAATCACGTTGCCATGCTATGAAATATCAGCGATATAGAGTCATAAATGTAAAAAACAAAAATCATAACCATATCATAAAGCATGTCTTACCTTTGGTGTTTTCTGGTCAAAAGTTATATTCCGATTGAAAAAGACGCTTCTAGCATATTCTCCCGTGTATTACGGTCCGTTTGAAATCATTGGCGGCTCCCTGAGTTTTTCCACAAGCACAAACAGTCGGCTCATAGGGGGAGGGAGCTCACGAACAGAAATCACTGGTTCAGGTCTAACTGCCTTCTGTATGGTGATTGGTGTTGCTAAGCGGTTGCTGAGCGAAACAAATCGATTCTATTGGCTCTAACGGTCACAAAGAGGTGTCATTTATGCAGATCGGCCAATGGGTTGCCGAGATATGCCCTCGCGTAAAAAGTCATATAGGCCCCACAGAGCTGGATTTACGCATTACGCATTACGCAGTGCGCACACAGAAGACAGTTTAGGTAAGTTCTCTGGCGGTTTTTTGGTGAAAATAATGGCAAAAAAACACTTCACGGTTGAAGAGGTCTTGGATATTTGTCTGCAAGACGGTGGTGCAGACATTTATCCAGAGGAGTCGTCAAGTGATGATGAAGACATGCTAGGAGAGTGTGGAGGTGACACTGACCTGGACTACTACCCAGTTGAGAGGTATGTTTTTTCGAATTATTTGAATTGGTGTTGACTTGCATTTCTATTTACCATATTGCCCTGCATTGAATAGACATGTTTCAAATTGTTACTGCTATTATTACTACAACGTTATTGCATGTTGGTTTGGACATTGGACATCTAAATTTGCCTTTTCAAAACCTTATGACAGGAAATGAATGTATTTTTTTCCTTTTAGGATCAGGATTCTACACTGTTGCCTGCTCAGCCATCAACTGCAGCTCCACCTCCCCCACTCCAAACACATAGGTGAGTGTGTGGGTACTTCACACCTCAGACAAAGGGCGTGAACATGTTGTTTAGCTGATTGATACTTTTGCTAGGCCAGTAAATGTCTACCTTCACTTGTATTTATATGTCATTTATAATTCTTATTATCTATTTCTTTTTTCATTCAAAAGTGATGATGACCAAGCCCCATCCACATCTGGTCAAGTGAACAGGCCCCGCAGATCTGCTCCAGCCTCTGCCCCCCCTCTTCATCTGGAAACACACCGCTCATCACAGGTGAAGAGACGTGCTTCTGCCCCCCCCCCACCACCCCCATTATCTGCTACTTCCTCCAAGAAGAGAAATGCAAAGAGTGGCCAATCTCATGCTGCATCTTCTATGACAGTGGAAGAAGAGGATGAAAGGTGGAGGAACAAAGAGGAGCCGGACACGAGGCCAAACCCGAAAAGGTTCATGCCAGCCAGGACCCCGGGACCACAGATTGACACCACAGTGCCATGGTCTCCCTTGTCGCTTTTCAGGCTGTTTTTCAGCACATCTGTTGTGCGTACTTAGCAACACAAATGTCAATGCTGCTAAGAGACTACAAGCTGGACTGAAATTCAAATGGACACCTCTGACCAAGAGTGACTTTTGGATTTTCATGTCAATAATACTATTCTCCAGCCTTGTTCAAATACATCTGCTCCAGTTGGAGACAAACTTCATTTCTGTTGTTGTGTGGCCTTATTACAATAAGAAAATGTAGAAAATTCCAGTCTAGGTGAAATTTCAAAATGACTCAAAAACAGTTGTATTTCATGGAATGAGTTACCATAGTGATCTATCAGTGAAATATAATTAGTTTTCCTGCCTGGTACCTAAGACAGGTCAATGGCACATATGGTGCCAAATGTGCCAA